>NW_017566682.1:1102870-1153136 GCF_001854935.1 Bemisia tabaci
GTTTTTGATGGATTCGTTGGAGCGACAGCGAGGAGTTGGAACTAATACGGGGGGCCGAGTCCAAATTAACCGGCGGATAAAGCTCGCGCTATTGCATCGGGAGTCTGTCATTGGTGCACAGATGTATCCTCTGACAACTGAAATCCCCGCACTATATCGGCGTCGAATCCAAACGCGCGTAGCGTCGGGCTGTCTCGGAAATCCGCGCCGCCTTCGCGGCTGACATGTCACTCATCGATGGGTTGCATTGTTGTCGAGTTGTGCACTGGAAAAAAAGAAAAAAGTCACTTGGATCCAGAGTCCAGACTATTGAAAAATTTGACAAGAAAAAGTACACTTAGTTCAATCGAATTTTTGCCTGTACCATTAAAAAGTATTTTTCTCTTTCAAGAGATGATGGAAACATTCTCAACAATCCATTTACTCTTACAAAGCAGCTCCCTCATATTCATGGCTCAAAGAATTCAAGCGCTTGCCACTAAAATATTTTCCACCTTTTCTATAATTATACTAAACCCTATAGAGCAACAGAAACGTTGTGATACGAAAGGTACGCCGGATTCCGGAGAAGAAAGACGGAGTAGAATAGCGCTACTAGCAACACAGCCGATGCTGCAAGGATGAGGACACCCAGTGCGCCTTCATTTTCTTCGAATATGCAATAAGGACATCCGCCAAGCAGGTTTAGTTGCTTGCAGGTGTTGTGACCCAAGTGCAACGCGCTGTTGCTTCTCCGTGTTTTTATCATGATGCAACCATTGATATTTCTTCTTCAGTTACGTCGTGACTAAATGATTCGGAGATAACTTTCAGAGAATCGAAAGCATTCTTAAGGTGGATCTTAAGCGATTTCAAGGAGAATTTGCAAGTCAACCGATGATCATTTCTAAATTTTATGAGGGGTTTTTCTTTTTTATTCTTCTAAATTGAATGTTATATATTCATGTTTAACGCACCATAGCATGAAATGATTTCCAGTAATTTCTGAGCAAAATGATAAAACACCTACAATCATCAAGTCATCGATGGACTGTCAAATCGTTTTCAAAACTTCGATAGAGCCACCTCGAAGAAAGTGCTTCGTCATCAAAATATCAATAAAGTCGCACAGTCAATCGCACAAGAACAATTCAAAGGCAGGACTGATCCCAACTGCCGTCACGAAATTAATTTAAAAGGAAACGCCTTTCCGAAACACTTTAAACTCAGAACCAGCGCTTCCTTTTATAATCCTCACACACCTCCAAAAGTTGCGGTGTCTCCGCTGAACTTTTTGACATGTCACAGGAGCTACAGGGCTGCGGATTTATTTTTCAAGCAGAATATTCAACGCTAGTTTTTCCAAGAAACTCAAGCCCCAGTCATGAGTTGCCAACACCGACCGAGAACACTGTGATCCTCTGACGTCGTTTCGAACGCAAAAAGAAAATGGTGGCTTTTATCGTTTGAAATGTTGATAAACTACGGGATGAACCATCCCGCTTAGTCAGCAGTAAAGTTCCAAAAAAGTGAATGAATGGAGATGAACCGTTAGATTCAGGGACCTCTTGTTTTCTAATGGGATCCTCTTCTGTTTGTGAGGGCTCCTTGTCGCAAGCAAGCATTGTAGAGAGCGTACAAAGTTTTGCGCTCTGAACTTTAAACTTAAAAATTGTTCAACTGAGTTCAAGTCAATAGCGCCTGGAAAGTCAGCTTACACGCTTGAGAGATATTTGTGAACGCTTCCGAATTGCTGAAAAAAAGCGGAAATATCTTGCGGGATGCTTTTTTAAACTTCAGATACGCCAGAGCTAGGTCTCAGAGATCTCCTCAAAATATTATTCCGACTATTGGCTTTTGATTGGTCAAACTTTCATTAGCTCTAGGTCCCCTTAAAAATGATTTTTTGAACTTTTAAAATGAACTCTTCGGCTGTGCACTGGGAAAAAAGTTCGCTTGGATCTAGAATCTTAAAAACATTGACAAGAAAACATACTCTTGATTCAATCAGACTTTTTGCTGGAATCAAAAGGGAATCCATCTAAATCAAGAAGCTTGGCTCTTCAATTCAAGAAAAAGTCGGACACTGGAGTCCAGACTCTTAAAAATATCGACAAGAAAAAATACTCTTGATTCAATCGGATTTTTGCTTAAATCAAGAACCAAGCCTCTTAATTTGAGCGGATTTCCTTTTGATTTAAGCAAAAATCTGATTGAATCAAACGTATTTTTTCTTGTCAATGTTTTCAAGAGTCTGGACTCTAAATCCAATGTGTTTTTTTTCCAGTGGATTGAATCAAGAGTAATTTTTCTCGTCACTGTTTTTAAGAGTCTGGACTCTAGATCCAAGCGACTTTTTTTCCAGTGTGTCACAACATTTCACGATGAAACAACCTGTAAAAATTATTTGCCACTGCCGAATTGTAAAATCTGCCCCCCCCCCTCTCCGTCTGCTCATTAGCCAGGCTCAGCAACGTGTGAACTTCTCTAATTGTATTTGGAAGCGAGGCTCATCATAATTCCAACATCGTATCAACCGAAGGCGGGCGTTTCATATTTTTTGGCGGAGACACAAACGTGGAGACCGAAGACGGTGGGCCGGATATCCCCCCATCATGCCCCCCGCCCCCTCCGATGACATCCCAAAACCTTCTTCCTTCGAGTCTGTCTGGGATCACTCACCCGCGTCGATTAAATTCGTCGCTGCCGACGAGAAGCGTAGAAACTCTTCAAGATGAACCCTGTGTCCCGTATAACTCCAGGCTTTTAAGGGCTCACGCGACAATGGAGTTATGCTCTTTCTCGGTGGAGTCACAAATCCCCCCGCCCCCCGCCATGACTGGACTTCCATACTGTTGCGGAGAGGAAGGAAACCGAAATTGGCTAAATGGCCGGGCTGACGAAACGTAATTGAACAATTTGTATTTGATGATCATGATGCAATGAGCTGAGAATATGATTGTGAGTTAAGCATCGGAGGTATGCGTTTGGTCTCCTCTACAAAAAATCCGATAGGACCTGTCGGCGTCGGCCATCTTCGGTAAAAATTG
The DNA here is from genome assembly GCF_001854935.1 of Bemisia tabaci. Taxonomy (NCBI): domain Eukaryota; kingdom Metazoa; phylum Arthropoda; class Insecta; order Hemiptera; family Aleyrodidae; genus Bemisia; species Bemisia tabaci. The sequence continues at coordinate 1,105,900 of NW_017566682.1, forward strand.
TGACCATGGAAAGTCCAAATTTGTACACTCGTGACTATAATGAGCCTATTAATTGTGGGCACTTGAAATTAATTTGTAGTCAAGCGACAAGGTGTGCATATCTGGCAACCTAATTCGCACACAAATATGCAGTGTGCACTTCTCACTAATTTGCTTTTGAGCGTTCACTACGTTAGTAAAGTACGCTCTTTCCCGTCGTTTTGCATCGGGTATGTTACTAATGCATCCATTGGTAAGAGCTCGCACTGCTCCATGGGAATCGGAGCCCTTTTTCGTGGCGGGAAGCAATACCTGGTATCTCAATTTTTTTTTATGTGTCATTTCTACCTTTTTTCTCCTATTTTGTCAACTTCATGTAATGCCTGTAGGCTTGTCTTTGAGAAATTAATATCTTTACGTTTTAAAACTCTGCAACGTACTTTTATTTAATGTCTCTTTCAAGGATCGTTCAAATTTTTTGTCGTCATAGTTGTAGAAAAATCTTTGGGTACAAAATACCCCTTCACTAATGACCCCTATATTTTACTCTATGATGACAAGACATTTTTTGTATTTATGTATGTTTCCTAGGCTACGCTCCACGTTTAGTTCAACAGTGTCTTGCAGCGCTCTCTTCCGTCCGCGCAAAACCACTTTCACATATTGACGAGGTGCTACGGTGAACGCTCTCCAACGTCTTTACGGTGGTAGAGCACCTATATTGAGAGAGTATGGCCACTGGTGTTACCACCTCTGATTGGCTCAGCCATCTTAGGCTGAATGGAGCCCTTAGGACCCAAAAATGGCGGACGCCATAAATTAATGTGATGCAAAATGACTCAAAATGTAGTTTTCTTTGCTTATCGTAACGAGAAATTAACCCAAATGCACTATTGCGATTCTTTACATATTTTTAAGGCTAATCGTGTGCAATTTTTGAGAAAAATTATCTTAGATGTAGTAAGGTTGGCAGCAAGTGCGGTTGGTGAAAACCGTCAAAAGTTGGCAATGGCCCCCCTCCCATCCACAAAAACCAAAACAAAGCACCGCCATTTTTGGGTCCTAAGTCTCTCCATGGGGCCCAGTGGCCATACTCTCTCAATATAGGTACTCTAAACGTTGGAACCGTCGTCTTGTTTTTCCCTCCCACAGAAAAAGAGTGCGGAAGAAATTGACCAAGTCGTTTGCCTCTGCCTCTAGTAAAATTTTACTCCCACTGGATTATAACCCGTAAAACTTCTCGACTCTTACAATAATTTTCAACCTGAAAATGTAAAACCAAAGCTGGGAAAACTCCAGGATTTAACAGCGTCACATCGGGGGTGGAGGGCGAATGAATTTATGCTTTCAGGACTACCGGAACTCGGCAGCGCGCCACGCCCAAAGAGCGCCCGGCGTGGCGTCTACGGAACCAGTCGAGCAAAGGGGTGCGTGAAGCCTTAATTACTTAAGTAGTGTATTTATTCAGAGGCGCCATCGGGGGGCGGCCGAGGAGAAAAGCAGGGGCGACTGCTGTCCAAAAGAGAGGCCGACAAAAAGGGCGAATTTAACTCGATTAGCGTTGAGTGATTTTTGACGACCCGATCGCGTTCGCTCCCCAAAAATGTATCCCCTGCTACGACACGAAATTATGGATTTGACGTGATATTACCGAGTCGGGTGTAATAATTATGACTGATTTTAATTACCCATTTGCGAATAAATGTATTTAAGTCGAGCTTTATACTTAAATCATAGTAGTGGTACGACAATTTTATTTTGTCATATACCTCAACTTCCAAAGCTGAAGATTTAAACCTCAAGTAGGAAAAGAGAAAAGTTATTAAAGTAAAGGCAAATAATGACAAAATTTTGGGATGAAAATCTTTCAGAATTTGGAAAAAACGTAAGGGTACACACTAACAAACTTGTTCCTGTTTTTTGAAGTTTCTGGTGCACCACTAGTTCTAAGGTCAAATCTGACCCATTATCAGAATTCAAACGCACTTTTTTTTTTCTTTTTTTTTAAATCATAACTAAAATTTGAACCTACGTTAATAAAAACACCAAAACTCTACTCAAAATTTTATTACTACATTTTAAACCAAAAATTCTCACGGCAGATTGACGGGAAGCCACTTTTTGTGACTCTTGGTAATATTTTGCCGCGTTTCTCAATTACGATGATATCCTTCAAGCCAGATTCACCATATTTTTCTGGTAAGTTTGTTCTGTTACGTGATGTTTCTTCAGGGATGGGGACAATCCTACACTAATTCGCGTAAGTGAGAAGATCGTTCCCAATGCTCATAGCTTCCCAATCATCTCGATAATTCAGGGACCTCACCTCACTCTCGAAGACGAGTTTAAAAGGGCCCCCGTCAACCACACCCAGCCCACCCTTTCTTCCGATCATACCGCCGCACTTAGTAAAAACGCCGTAAGAGTATTCGAATGTTGCTAAATTTTCTCTCAGAAAATATTTATTTTTGAAGAAAGTTTAGAATACTCCTCCTTAAAATTTTCATACTTTGTAGATCATACACTGAAAAAAAAATCTCGGTGTATTTACTAAGGAAAGGGTAAAATTACCAAGAATTCAGGGTTCTACTTGATCCCAGTTTTTTCTTGGTAAAATTACCATTTATGGAATTGGTAATTTTACTGGACCTTGGTAAAACGCCAATATTTTTTATCGACTGTGGTAGAATTACCGAGATAAAATGGCAAAGTTACCGGGAATTGATTACCAATAAAAGTGGTATTCTTACCTGAAAAAAAAACAGTAAAAATACCGATTTTTAGGTAAGCTTACCAGTCTGTCTTGGTAAAATTACTAATTATTGGTAAAAAAAAGTGAGATGATAAAGGTACCAACGGACCTTGGTAAAAACGCCGAGAATTTTTTTTCAGTGCGGAAGTGAAAAATTCACAAATTTCTCTGAAAATTCGTGACTTTTCATAAGAAACTTGGCAACGCCTGATGGCTCATACGGCGTTTTTCCTTAGCACGGCAGCGTGATCCTCGTACCGACCACCGCCCCAGATGACTTGTGACTTTTGTTGATTTCCGATTTCACAATTCATCAAACTTACCTGCCATGATTTTTTAAGCAGCTTTCCACCCCGACCCCGACCCCTGCCCCGGGCGTCTTCCGAAATGTTTCGCCTCCTTCTCCTCCGCGTCGACCCTTTCTGTCAAGTTCGGGGGGTAAAGTTTCCGGAATTTCGACAACCCTCGCCGAGTCTTTTGTGATCCTTTCGAGTGCCTTTTTCAGCCGACTGCTATGAATCCGCGGCTGACAGCTGTATTTACATGGACTGCGTATAATACAATTGTGATTTTTCGCTCTCCGCTTCGCGGCGGTGCAATGGTTTATTCCGACGCGTCATCTCTCGATGATGCGGCCATTGTTCTTGCCCTCGGGCTTCTTTTGCTGCTCGCTTGACAGGGATAGCTGATGCGGCAACGATACGCTAAAAAGATGCAGACAGCCGTTTCACGATGATGGTGTTTTTCGTGGTCTCAGAGCTATCTGCAATGAGGGATACAAGAAAATTCATGCAGGAAAAAAAAGGAAATAAATTAAAGAGAATTAAAAGGAGAAAGAGAAATCATTAGAAGAGGAAGGTAACTAGATGCCAAAAAAATAAAATTAGTCTGGATATTTAACCTAGATACCATTAAAAACATCCTTAATCAGTAGGTGTCCTCGCGTCGCGATGTATAAAATATGTATATCATTCTGATCTGTTACCAACGGAAGGGGTACATCAAAATTTCGCCTTCCATTTCTCAGGCAGGCTAGAGAAGTAGAGGACATACTCCTCGCAGTAATAATTAGCTACCTCAGCTTTATTTCTCTACACGGGGGAGGGGGTCATATTATAAAAGCACGAAAACCCTTTACGTTGTGGCTACAACTCTGAGGTCTGGGAACCAGTGATGAGAGACGGAAGGTTACGACACTAAGTAGCAGCTACGGCACTGATGTAGAAACTCCTACGATGAATGTAAACTAAATACAGAAACGGAAAATTCCCACACGACGAGGTGAACCAACGAGCCAGACAACTTAGATTTGACAGAAGACCTCCCCATTTGTTTCGTCTTTGAACTTACAGCTTTGAATCTTTCAGAGGAAATCAACCCTGAAAGGCACTGATTATTTTATTATATTATAAGGGTCCTAAACTCCACATAATATTTGTACCTACACATTCAAGGCAACATCTTATCAACATCTAGCAAAATATCCAGAATTGCAAGCATAGAGAAGTAGTTATCTTTTTCCTGGGCATTTGCCAAAATGTCTGATTTGACAATCACCCTCTAACACATCCACAAATATTAAAAACTCTGCTTCATAAAGTGATGGGTGAAATGTACTACAAGTGGGGAAAGTAGCCCGTCATACTAGGGAAAAACGTCGTTTGAATATTCAAATGTTGCCAAAGTTCATCCGATAAAATATTTATTTTTGAGAAATGTTAAGCATATTTTGAATTACAATTTTCAGATATTTTAGCCTAGATTGCAAGTGAAATTCTTCGCAAAATGTGTTGGAAAATGTTCAAATCTTTCCAGAAAATGCGTGTTATATTAAAGAAAATGTTTTAACGCCTGAGGACTCATACGGCGGTTTTCCTCAGCATGGCAGTCCTACCGTGGCAACAGTTTGAAACTAGGGATGCAGGGTGCAGGGTGCAGGGTGCAGGGAGCGGACCGTCTACGCCCACAAAGTAGTGGGTGTAATTGAGTGCGGGATCGGCGTTGCGGTGGCGGGGGAGGGGGCGCGTATCAAGAGTGGTAGCATGTGCTAAAATTCTCACACGCACAATGGTCGCCTTTGAATCGGCGTCTCGTATAAAAGCATGTCGAATTTCGCCCGCATAACGTGCAACGAAAACCATCCGGCCAGCCGCGGTGTCTACTCATCAAGTGCGAGGCTGTACGAACGATAATGCAGAATTATTTTCCCTGGTAAAAATTGGCAGTAGAATCTGTGTTCCAAAATACCATACCTACAGCCGGCTGTAAGATTTCCAATAGCTTCTGTAGCCGGCTGTACAATTTCTTTTAGCCTTTTATAGCCGATGGCGACTAAGCAACAGCCAGACGATAAAGTTTATGCTAAACGTTACTAAATACGGATAATACGGATACGGACTTAGTTAGTTTTTGGACTACCGCTCTCTTTTTATGCCGTAGTATCTTGATTTATTTTGCGAGGAATGTTCCGTACTTTTGAAGGATGCCATTCTTAATATGTTGGAGCGCCTTCAATTTCTTATGATACTGCGCAATACCTCTGGTGTGAAATAGTTGCTTCAGACCCCATGGCACGCTGCGGCGCGGCGGGCGAGCAGAGAGCGCGAAACGCGGATCAGCGCCTACAAACCTAACAGGGATACTTCACGCATTGCGCAATGCGTGAAGTATCCCTGTTAGGTTTGTAGGCGCCAGTGCTCCGCCGCTACGCTTTGTGTTAGGCTCTAATATTTAATATTGCGGAGTCAGCGTTTTTCAACTCATGATTTTGAAATGTTTGCACACTCTGTATGGATAATTCTCATTTTAATTGATGAAAAGAAATATGTTTTAAAGGAAAATATAATGTGTGTTTTGTAAATATCAAGGTAGTTCCGTTTTAAACTCGAAGATTTCCAAAGCACACGAATTTCTACACAATTTCTTATAGCCTTTTATAGCCAATGGCGATAAAGTGTAAAACCCGGCGATAGGAACTATAGCCCGACTGTATACTTTGTTATAGCTTCGTATAGCCCGGCTGTATGATTTGCTCCGCTTTCTACAGCCAGCTGTATGATTTTCAATAGCCTTCCTTAGTCGGCTATAAGAACTCCTAAGGTATTTTGAAACGCAGCTCCTATCGCCAATTTTTACCAGGGTTCTGCACCTTGTTGAGAATTTTATTTATTTTAGCACTCAAATTTGGGAGAGGTTACTGGTTTCAATGGCAATAACTTATTCATTTGCAAGTAACTCACAAAAAACTTCAAGGAATACCATTGGTTTTATTAATTTTATTTAATTTATTTAATTCAATTCAGTTCACCTCAACTTAACTCAAAGCAACACGCTTCAACTTAAATTAATCAACTGAAATCGATTCAACTGAATTTAACTCGATTCAGCTAATTTCAGTTCACCGCAAAGCAACTTAAATCAACTATATTTAACTCCACTTAAGCCAGAAAGAAACAGTGAAAGTTTAGAAGAAAATTATTGACATTTTATTCAATGCGATAATACGTCCTTTTGATATGTAAGCATTATTTGAAACAAGGAGATCTCTCCATTTCAGACAATAATTTCCGTTCAAGTATACTTTAACAAGAATTCTTGATGATGAGCAAGAAAAGTATCCAAGTTTTCCAATGTCTAAGATCAGTATATCGCTAAAAAAGGAAAAATTATTCTATGTATGAATGGTAGGGTACCGCTTAGGTCTATTAGTAAAAGGTAGTCTAGTAGTATTAAGTCTTAGGTCTATTTATGATAATGGATGCCGTTTAGTCAATGCAAGTTCGGAAGTTCACCCTTCTGCCTCATGAATAGCAAGTCACATCTCTGCGCATTTCATACCAGCTGACATCCACTGGAAAAAAAACCCATTGGATCTGGAGTCCACGCTCTTGAAAACATTGACAAGAAAATGGACTCTTGATTAAATCAGATTTAAGTTTAGATTAAATGGAAATCCGCTCAAATTAAGAGGCTTGGTTCTTGATTTCAGCTTAAATCTGATTGAATCAAGAGTATTTTTTCCTGTCGATGTTTTTAAGAGTCTGGACTCTAGATCCAATGTGTTTTTTTTTTTTTTTTTTTTTTCCAGTGTCCATAAATTAGAAGCTTTTTAATAATTTCAGATTCAACGCCACGCTGGGAGTAATCAAATCTGTCTGGCAACTGCACGCAACGAAAAAAAGTGCTCATTGAAACGGACGAATCGTAATACGAAGGTATTTCATTACAGGAACAGGTCATCCTCATCAGATCCGAACGCAGGCCCTGGTCCGATGGGCCTATTATTCGAGCCACGATAGGCGTAAAAACAAGAGAAATGCCTCACTATTGTATGCATATGCTGTACCATAATTGTGGGCCAACTGCCTCGGCCTGCAAAGGATGATCGTCTCTTTGTTCAGACGAGATGGGGGAGCAGAAAAGGAGTGAATAAAAAGGGAGAGAGCCTTGGCTCTGGGGAGGCTTTACACCGAGCGCTCGATAGTGGAAAAAATTAAACATTTCTCTATTCTGAACGCATACAAAATGTATAATTTCCGAATTCGACTTGACAACTCTGCAGTTTCCCAGTTTAATCAGAGTTATCGAACTATATGTGGAATTTACCTATTTTACACGGGGGATTTAGGTTTTATTCGCACGATATGGCAACTAGGCGTTGGATTGTCTACCCTCGTCAAATCTAGGAGTAGTATTCATCAATCGTTTTACAAGTTCATTTTTTCTCCAACGCCTTTCACTCGTGAAAGAAGTGCGATTATGCTCAATTACTTAACCTGTTTTTTTGTTCGGAGGCACTTCGATGTTCCCCGCACAAATGGACGCCCCGGAAGATTTTATCTTCGGAAGAAAGGGGGAGGAATAGCGAGAGGCATGAAAGTGCGCGCTGGGGTCGGAGAAAAAATCATCAGGGTTCCTAAGACTGAAAAGACTGCTCTTGGAGGATAAATTAAATTTTGATTCAATGAGTGCGCCTCTTGCGTGATAGGCTCATGATTAGTATTTTTGCTGGAAAACAAAAGCATTATTGGAAGCAATTAAGCTACTGCCTCGGCGTAAATAACAGCTTTATTTACAGAAAAAAGGCAGGTAATGACACGCCATAAAAGTATGTAACTACTTCATAACTTGCAATTGCAGCTTGCATTTTGCAACTTGGGTCAAATTTCTCTATTAACTACACCTCAATCATCGATGACACTCTAAGCGGCGTACGGAGGGGCTGAAATAATAGCTTCAAAGGCAGCTAAAAAGTTTCCTACAAAGAAGTTATTATCTATAATGCTTTTTACATCCGTTCTCTTGACGAGAGGAGATTTGATCAGCAGTTTAGATTTTAAAAATTGTTGCTTCGTGTTGATAAATGAACGGCAATGAGTTGTGATAAGTTATGACTCATTCAGGAAGCATGCGCAGTTAATTACGTAATGAGTGTTAGGAATCAAAACCAAACTTGTAGGCACAAAAAGTGAGATTTTCTAAGAAATCAAAGAAAAAGTGTAAATGTTTGGTCATAGTGTCGAAATCACTGATAATATTGATTGATGAGTTATCATGTGATTCCTTGGGGAGAGAAGTAGGAAGCTTTTTCTTTTGACCACTCATCGTTGTTCCAAGGAGTCATTTCTCCCCAGATGACTATAACATTAGGAAAATGAAAAACGGACACCTAGAAATGGATTGCAATTCATTTTCAGAAGAACAAGATTTAAAAAATTGGGCAACAAAACTCAAGAAAGAAGGAATAAAATAAAATACTTTGATAGATTAGACGAAGAACGACTTTCCTCCATAGAAATAATGTGATTGAACAAAGGAAAGCAACGTTTTTGTGTTTTTTTTTATTAAAGTAATAGCCGGTACTTTGGAGACTCACTTTCGCTTCAAAACAAAATCCCTGGCATTGAATTTTATCTGAAAAATCCTTAGTTAGATAGGTGCGTGACCCTCCTCCGTTACTTTCCCTCAAAGCTATCGATCATCAACATTTATGCAAACTTTTTGAATGCTCAAAAATTCCTGGCATTGGATTTTGAACCAAATACTTTTCATTCCCACTATACTCCTGAGGGTATCTCATTCCGCGGCTAACGATGCCTGAGAGCTAATAAAAGGGGGGAATCGTAGCCCCGCCATCAAAAGGCACCGATGTAAATCGACCCACGTAGCCCAATCAAGAAGCCGGTGTGAGTGCATTCCCAATGAGGTGGAAAAACAGCGAATCAAAGTTAAAGAAAACAGGGGCAGAACAAACGAACATCTAAAATAACCGCGGCAAAAAAGGATGTTTCCGGAAAGGCGGAGGACAAAAAAAAACGGGAGAAAGAGTTGGTGATGAATGATTATCGAGAACATAAATTAAGTTAATTAGCGCAGTCACCAGTTCGGGTGTATGTTCGGTGTGTGGTCTCGGCGACGCTTTCATGTCCGAATGTCACCCACCGTCGCGCCGGTTGCCGAATTTCCGTTTTCAATTCCGAGGAAAAAAAGTTTCGTCATGTAAACCGTTCTACAGTGATATGCTATTCGGTTCCCGTAACTGTGCCTTCGGTTCTAGAAACGATATCCTCTGTTCAAACGACCGAGCTTTCAAACTAAACCGAACTATAGAAAAAGCTCGGTCGCTTGACATAAGAATACGATTTCTAGAACCGATAGTTTGGTTTCAAGAACCGAAAATGTGGCCGATGTAGAACATTGTATTTCGATGGCCGAATGCGACACTACATATCTCCATTGCAGTGATTCAAAATTTACGCTTCTATTTTCTTTCTATTTTTAAGAGGAGCTGGTCAGCTTTATACCTAGCAATTCATACAGAATATTCTACCAACAGAGAAAGAAAATAAGGCAGTTTTGAAAAAACTACACTGAATCATTTTCCACAAAAAAATGAAGTATGACAGAAAGTCTGCATCGTCGTGTGTTGTGATTCATTTAACGAAACTTTTTTTTTCTGAGTGCACCGTGTAAGTTGATTTTTCGTCATTAATTTTTGAATCCCATCTAGTGTGTTCGTACTTTATACGGCTCTCAAATTAGGAAAAGAAAAAAATTGTCTTTGAGGCTACCTATAATAACCCTCCACCTTAAAAATATGTCAGGTTCAGGTCAACTTCCCCGTGCCCCTTATGAAATATCATTTTGCATCGGAATTTTCTTAAAATTCGGCGTAAAGCGTCTGAATTAAAGGTTAATGCATGTGGCATTTGTTTCTTCATGGGTACTTTTATGGAAGAGCCAAACATAGTTGGTCCTTCAGGGCCGGATTAAGGGGGTGGCCACATGGGCCGCGGTCCATGGCGGCAAATCTAAAGGGCGGCAAAAATTTGCAATTTTTCAAATGTAGGTATCAAAACAAAATCGGATTAAAAAAAAAAATACAAACGAGAAAAGGCGACAAAAGCTCTCATTTACTGAGAGTATAGTAATTTTTAATTTTGTCGTTTCTTACTGATACAAGTGACGGTACCTTCAATTAGTCGAGTTAAGGGAGAAACCAAACGCGCAATTTGGCCTGGAACTGCGCGACTTAGAGAGAAATGATAACGAGGACTTGAGATGAAAAGGAGAAGCCCTCGGCGCGGCAATCGGCATGTAACACATATTAGCGCCTACAAGACTGCACGAATACTTCTCGCATTGCATCAAACTCAGTGCGATCGTTGCGGTCTGCGTGAAACGGATAGCGCCTACAAGAATGCATGAATACTTCACGCATTACATCAAACACAGTGCGGTCAGCGTGAAACGCATAGCGCCTACAAGACTGCGTGAATACTTCACGCATTGCGTCCAACACAGTGCGTTCAGCAGCGGTCGGCGTGAAAGGCATGGCGCCTACAAGACTGTCTGAATACTTCACGCTTTACGCCCAACATGGAAGGCCTTGTCCACACAGAGATAGGTTTACGAAACTTAACTTTCGCGCAAAGTTCCGTGAACTCTTGCTAGTAGTGTTGACAGGGCTTTCCCAAAAAATCTATTCAACACGAGTAAATGCGTCTTATGCACCCCTCCCCCGCTGGCACGTTCACTTGATGGTTTTTATCGAGTTTCAAAACGAATGAGAAGGGGGCGGCAAAATACAAGAGGTCAATGGGCGGCAACTATGTGAATCCGGCCCTGTGGTCCCTAATAGCAAAATGCATTCCAAGTACTCCAAGTGTCTAAGTTCCGTAGAGGCTCCGGTTATTCAAACAAATTTTTTTCGGTTGTTTATTTGTTTTAATTTTTTTTATTTTTATTAGGATTGGTTAAATTCCTCATAACTATCCTAGGTATACTATTTTAATAGTGAGCGTGACGGTAAAATGTACCTATTATTTCCTCCTGCAGCCAGAATTTGGCTATTTGCTGAATGCAAAACTGTTTCTTTCGAGAGAATAAAAAAGAGTAAAGGACTGACTTGGCATCAGCAACACGGTGGCTACGATTTTGTGTGAATGTGTGTGTATTTTTACACACCTGTACACGCGTCCGCTTATTCATAAATACAAACACGCGGACACTCTGTGAGTGTTGGAGTGTAAAATTAAGCGACTCCCGTGGAAAACACTGCGCGACATTATTAATTATCCTGTGCCCACTCTCGTGTTTTTTGGTCACCGACACTCCCTCCTCTTCCTCTCCCTTTCAGCCCTCCACAAAGTCTCCCCCTTTCTCTCTCTTTCACGGATTTGTTTGAATATTTTTGTCTCTCTTCAATTTTTTCCGGTTTGGTTTGATGTATTTTTAATTTTCGGCTCTGCAATTGAAAAAAAAAAAATCGAGAATCATGAGCATTACTGTTGGCAAAATTAACATTCAGAGAAAAGAGTGATAACTTGAGCCCACACGAATCGTTTTCATTAAGAGACTTTTTTTGTGAATGAATTTTAGACGTATTCTGATTCTGAGTAATGAAATACTGAACATATTGGCGTATAATGGGTCACTTGTGTGTGTTTCGGAGTTGTCTCCTCGTTTTTTACTTATGTTTGAATATTTAAAGCAGAAAAGAAGAGAGACCCTCCGCTAGCCTCTTGGCGACTGGTGAATACTTTTACTTTCGGAGATGCAACACTTCCTTATGGACAATTACCTATAAGGCAGCAACAGTCATCGAATCAACTAGGTGGATATCAAGCTTTCTGTGACGTCATGAAACAAACAAGTTTCCCAAACTTTGGTTTGTTTACAAAACGGAATACTCAACACGCATTTTCTAGCATCCACCTAATAGACAGGTCAAGAGTTAGATAGATAGATAGATAGATAGATAGATAGATAGATAGATAGATAGAATTGTTTGATGCATACAGCCTATAGTAAACAGCTCTGGCACAAGTCAAATTCACAATTTATACGACAATTACAACAGTTTAAGCAAAATGAAAATTAGATAGGTTCCTGTCCATGATAGATTATAATAAGCTTTATTTTTTAGTTTTATTTTCAATTGGTCAAGGAATATTTTGACGGAACTTTCCCTGTAAATTTTAAAGAAAAAATGTAAAAAAATGTAAAAAAAAAAATGTTATTGCTTGATTTTTCATTAATTTATTCTCCCTAGTTGTTACAATATTATTGTTCATGAGGCAATGTCTGGTGCCATATCCATGATTAGGGATTATTAGGGAGTTGAGTGATGGAGTTCCGAAAGTAACCGCCCCCACCATTGCAGAGATACCAAAGGAGGGTCTCTCTTTGTCTCCGGTTTCAAGATCAGCAAAAACTGACGATGTGTCTGAGCAAGTCAAGTTCTCATAATTAATGTAACTTTTCTAACTTCCCAAGTATTCTTTCTTAGGTACAGTTATGCCTAGGTGGACCTTGGAACTTCGTTTTGGGAGGGGACGGGGGCAAAAGGCACCTCATCAAAGGGGATTTCAGAACCCTAAAGGATACCTAACTAAAGTTTCAGTGATTAGTTCATCATAATTAATCTACCAAAGATACTCAAAAAATCTAAATTTTTTCATTTAAAAAAACGGAATAAAAAAAAATTCATGTGTAGTGGTTTTTTACGTTATTTTCTCACTCAGTTTGCGGCGAGACAAGGGTCGACTAGGGTGAGAAATGGGCATAATTCTCATTCACCTGTCCAGTGAGCAAGAGACAAGTGACCCCAGCCTCCCCGAATGCACTTGTATCCCTCCGCGGGCTGCGAATGTCACTCCACCGTGCTAAGAAAAAACGCCGTAAGAGCCATCAGACGTTACCAAATTTCCGTCGTCAAATCACGAATTTTCGGGAAATCTTATAAATATTTTCCTTCCGATTTTTTTTAGGATTCTGTTCGTGATTTGATCCTAAAGGTTTCAAAATTTTAAGGAAAAATATGCTTAACTTTCTTCAAAAATAAATATTTTCTGAGAGACAATTTGGCAACATGCGAATGCTCATACGACGTTTTTCCTCAGCACGGCAGCACTCGAGTATGAAACAATATCCCGGGCGTCAGGCGCTTTTACACGGGGTTTGCGGGGACTGCTAATCCATTATACCCTTTCATTTGTCCGCTTTTCTGACTCCGAAGTTCGTTTCCCGCCGTTTCATTATTCATGAACCGAGTCTCCACTCTGCCGTGCTAAGGAAAAACGCCGTATGAACCTTCAGGCGTTGCCAAATTTCCTTTGATTAAACGCGAATTTCTTGGCCAACTTATGAATATTTTCCTCCCAATTTTTTAGATAATTTTGTTCGCGATTTCACCCAAAGTCCCTGAAAATTTCGAAGAAAAATATTCATAACTTTCCTCAAAATTGAGCATTTTACTGACGGAAATTTGGCAACTCTTGAATGTCCATACGGCGTTCTTCCTTAGCACGGCAGCACTCATCTTGCCTGCATACACGTCAACTCGTAGCCAAGCAGACGTAAAGACGTAACTCTATTTTCACCTATGTTTCAGAGAATATGGAGTTTTATGGACGGCAGAGACAGTTGCGTTTCTTGAAATTTGGCAACACCGATTTTCTTTCATTTAAATGTACGTAAAAAAATCGATTCTTGGCATAAAAGCGAGTTTTTAATGGATCTAAATAGAGGAAAAGCAGTGTTGCCAAAAAGTTACTTTTTCCGAAGTCACTTTCACGCCTTGTTGAACTATGTTCAACAATATTTAAATCATACAAATGATTTAATTATAACATATAAAACTGAACTAATTTTATTAGTAGTTTTTCCTACAATTTTCAGAGATGTGTACAGGATAACAGGTTATCGAATAATGACTATACACAAATTTTGGGCTTGAAGGCTCAGCTAAGTCAGCTGTTGACAAGTCTCATCAATAAGTACCGATCCCTTCAGTGCGACGGGAAACAGCCAAGGCAACGATTTTCTTAATTTTTTAAATTATTTTTCCCTCAGTCAAGCGTCAAGGAATTTTGCTTCATCCATCCATGCTGATGTAAACTTTTTTTTAATAACTAGAGTCTGCTGCCAGCTACATCGCAAAATTTAAAAATGAAGGAGTGGGAAGCTAAAATATTTCACCGGCAAGTGAAATAACATAAAATCGATCTTTAGGGGGCAAACAACTGCTTTCATTCTTAACCAAATCGATAGGATGTTTTATTCACCTCGGCCTTTGTTTGGAAGTCACTCTCCCCACACAACAACCACACAAGTGTATAAATTATAATCAGGCCCGTCGGTTCGAAGTCAAAGGGTGTTGCGAATGTTTACATGTAAACCAACTCTCCGGAGTTTTGTGTCCCCAGGGACATGAGGGAGCTGGCGGAACTTAGTCGTGTAGAGAGTAGTCAGGAAGAGGGAGTGGGATTGACTCACTGCAATTCGGCTCTCCTCGAAATAAGGGTTCGTTCAGTGTTCACGTACGGCTCAATTTTTACGACCCTTGCGATTGAAGGGATTGTTGGACGTAAGCACCGTCTAATTAACAAAAGAGAGAAGGGTGGTCGTTGTTATGGAGAATCTATGTATAAAAGACCTCTGTCTCTTTTACTAACTTTTTATAAATATTTAGCTTTAAACTTTCAGGATAATGCCCCAAGTTTTTAAAAGTCAAGGAATTGAGGTAAATTACGCGCAATTCTTCACCTACGATACAACGCATATTTTTTTATGTTCCAGGGAACTCACATGAACATGTTCTATGAATCAACACTGGTAAAAGCGGACATCAAGCGCGCAACTATTCGAACTCCGGAGTGGTCGTGTAGTATCACGCGAAATTGAAGGAAAATCTTAGCTTTTTGTCTGTCTCAAGTTACCGGCATTTATAAATGCTGCGGTATTATGTTTTTACAATCTCCTGAAGTCACGCATTTGCCTCGATAATGAGATGAAAATCGAGTATGATTTTGTATGTTTTAACAAAACCACTGGAAAAATCGCGTGGTAGCCGCGATATTACGATGAATATCGCGTCATTTCTCACTTTTTACCAAACGGCTGAAAACTGACGTATTTGTCAAGATATCACGAGGTGAGGTGCGCGAGATCTCTCACTTTTTTTTTATAAAACCTTAATAACTTCGAGTATTTGCCGCAATACTGAAATGAAAATCATATAGAATTTCTTATGATTTTACAAAACCGCTGGAATAATTGTGTATTTTTCTGAATTTCACGGTAATTTTCTTAAAAATGCTACGTATATGAATCATGACTGATCAAAGCGAAGACCCGACAAGGCACAGGGGAGAATTTCATGATCCGCCCTGCGCCGTCCACAGCGCGCATGGCGCACGACCTGCCTTTCATTGTTACACTTCGTCTAGCGTTAGAGTTCACTGATTACTTCACACGACCAATGTGTAATTTTATTTAAAAGTCGGAAAAAAATTACACGATATACGAGTTTCTCCGCCAGGGAGCTCTTCACGCAAGAAATCTTCACCACCCGTCGGGGACGTCGCGGCGTGCTGCCAGAGCGAACCGCGCACCGACGCCTACAAACCTAAGGGGATACTTCACACATTGCGCAATGCTTGAAGTATTCCCTTAGGTTTGTAGGCGTCAGTGCGCGTTTCGAGCTGGCAGTGGCAGCACGCCGCGCCGCAGCATGCCATATACTTGCCCATAATTAATAGGTCAGGGTGTTAAAATGTAGGCAATTCGACATCAAATTCGAAATTAGCGACTCAAGTAACATCACTTACGAAACTTTCGTGATCTTTCAGTCATTATCCAACTTAATTCTTCCTATTCTTGGGTTTTGGACCCTAGTGCGCTGCGGGTGGGCGGCGGTTCATGAAATCCTCCACTGGAAACAAAAAACACATTATATCTAGAGTTTCGACTCTTAAAAACATCGACAAGAAAAAGTACTCTTGATTCAATCAGAATCTAGCTCTTAAATCAAGAACCAAGCCTCTTAATTTAAGCGGATTTCGTTTCGATTCAAGCAAAAATCCGATTGAATCAAGAGTATTTTTTCTTGTCAATGTTTTCAAGAGTCTAGACTCTAGATCCAATGTGTTTTTTTTTCCAGTGTCCCCTGTGCTCAACCGGCGAAGACCAAGTGCACAACTATTCGAACTCCGGAGTAGCCATGTGGTATCACTCAGAAATGAAGGAAAATCTTCACGTTTAGGCTGTCTCAATTCATTGACATTTATGAATGTAGGTATCATTCTCGCAGTCGCATCATTTAATGCAGGAATGAAGCGCGCAACAATTCGAACTCCGGTGTAGGAATGTGGTATCACGCGGATATGAAGGAAAATCTTAGCTTTTCACTTGTCTCAAACTACTGACGTCTATGAATGCTATGATATTGAGACGAAAATCGCGTAATATCTGACTATTTGGAAAAGTTGAATATTTGCCACGATACTGAAATGAAAATCGTGTATAATCTCTTCTGTTTGTGAAATTGACGAGTGGATGAAAATAATAACTAACAGAAAAAGGACAATTTCTGCCAAAAATATCCATCAAAATGTGTACAGAAATCTTTGCTCTCAAAAGCTGGAGATCAGAAATGCCTTGAAAGTCTGAAATTCTTTTTCTAATCAGGCGGCACTTTCTTCTGTAGTGAAAGGTTTGCGATGGCAGTTTTACCTCCGCTTGGATACTCTGTTATTCCGGTGCTAGAAATCGGAGTGTCGTGTGCGTGTTGCCTTTCTAAAATTTGGAGGGGGACCTCTTATTGAAATGTATTGCAATAAAATTGAAGTAAGTTGCAATTATTTTTCTTTCTTCCTCATTTTTCTTTTTGCAATTCCCCCATCTGTCTGGTGTATGGAGTTCATCGTGTTCATCGTTCCAAATCGGCATTCCCTGACCAAATGATGAAAAATATTGCAAAATATTGCATTAAATGGATTGCATTGTGCAAAAAGGAACCAAGAGCATTGCAATGTTGCTAAGATTGAGCAACTTCTTTGGTCTTGGAAGAAAAACCTGATATCCATTAACAGTTTCTATTTTACTCTCTAAAAAGTGTAATTAGACAAAAATTACCCTGTAAATTTCATATTTTTTCATGGTTTCAGTAATTTCATTGCAAAGGTTGAAAATGCACAATCTTAGCATAATTGCAATTATTCTAGTTCCTTTTTGCACAATGCAATCCAAATCACAATTCCATTAAGGATATTCTACAATGAGAATGGCAACCACACGTATGACGTATCCTAATACGCTTGACCAGGACACTACCGTGCTAAGGAAGAACGCCGTATGAACATTCGAGAGTTTTCAAATTTCACAGGATGAATTATTAATTTTTGACGAGATTTGCGCACATTTTTCTTTGAAATCTTCAGATATGTTGGATTAAAGTCCGCACAAAATAGTCTGAAAATTTTGGAAAAGAATATTCACAATTTTCCTGGTAAATTCGGTTTTTATCGAAGGTAACTTGGCAACGTCTGAAGGCTCATACGGCGTTCTTACTTAGCAGGGCAGAACACTGCCGTGCTAAGCAAGAACGCCGTAAATCCATCAGGATTGTTCCTTCTTTTTTGGAAATTAACACTTTATAAAATAAAAACGGTTTTACCCATGCATTTCAAATTTTCTGGTTGAGCTCTTGATAGTATTTGCAAGAGAATTCTGGAAAAACATTGTCCAAAGGTATACACGTTGTTCTACTATGATACATTGTTTCCAAAAACTGAAAAATGGCGTTTACTGCGTTTTTAAGTTGCACAGCAGAACAAGCTCCCGAACAAAGGCAGTCGTAGTCGAAGGGGTTGAAACAAGAGAGAAGTGCACCCGATCCCGGTCCTCCCTTTCACTTATCGCGCGTTGCGTCCTCAAGATCCTCTTTTTTGCTCCTTGCGCATGCATGTCCCGAGCGCGGCGCGCGCCCGCTCCAGCCGCTGCGAGCGCTGCGCTTCCCGCCTCCCGCGAGCCGCTCACGAAACCAGTCAATTCTCGGCGCTTGTCGGTTGTGCAACGGGTAAGTTCCGGCGTGAAGCTTTCGCCAACTCGTGCGCCTAACCTCAAAATTCAACCCTCGGATTTTCTCGTGGTGGATTCGCGTGACATCGCTTCTACTGTTAAAAAACTCGTTTCTGTTTTGAGTGTGAATTGTGTGGGGTTTTGTCCCTAAGATTCTAGTGTTTAAACGCGTGGTTTTTTGTGTTCCGTCTTTTGCTTCTCGTGTTTACATCGAGGTTCGTACATTTACCGGCTTTTGAGTGACAACAAGTGAAGAATAGTTGTTTCATAAGGGATTACCCTATTTTCTTTTGTGCGCGTTGTGATATTTGTGTTTTCTTTTTAGCTTTCTAACAATTGGATTACTGACTGCGAGTTTTGGATCAACGGATATGGATACACGCACTTTTTAAGGTGAGATTGGTCTCCTTATCATCATTGATATCATCAACAAAATGCTTATTTTGACATGAACAGCAGCAGTATTCCTCAAAGTTGAAAAATCTTGAGCTTTTTAGGGGCTAAAGAAGCTGGTCATAGGTTCATTTGTTCCTCACAAGGGTTCACTGGAATTGAAGGACCAGATTACAAATTTTCTGGGGGCCAGCTTTTTGGACCCCATAGGCATATAAGCCTGTTTGTTAAAAGCGCGGTAATGAGGTTCATATCCGTACAGAATAGGAAAACTGGACACTTGCGGATCTGAGCGTTGATTGAGAATATCTAAGAGCCACAAAGAGAACTATTGTTTTGTAGGTCAGGTTTCCTTATCAAAACAAGATGGAAAACTGACCTGCTTCAACAGCAACCATTGTGTTTTGTCACTGTTAAGGGGAAACTGACTGACCCAAAAAAAATATGCATGAACTAAAATTTTCTGATACGCAATCGCTACTTTTCAAGTTCTCGGTAACGGATCTGATGAGGCTGTCCATAAGCTATGTCTAATTGAAGTTTTGAACCATCGCAAATCGGTAAGTCGAATGACGTAGCCGCTAAATCAGCATTTGTAAAAGGGAGAGGGTGGGAAGCTTCTTGACAGGTGTCTTACGAGAGCCCGGGAGGGTGAGGGGAAGGGGGGGGGCTTGATCAGTTAAAACAGAGTTGTAAAAAGAGGTGTCGGTATGTTTTTCTCGTGACAGCTGAAGTAATCATCCCGTCATGCATCCAAGTATTACACATGAAACCGCCCATTAATCACGCCAGGGATTTATTTTAGACTTTTTGACGAGCTCACCCCTTCTTCTCACCCCTTTAGTCTATCGCCAATTTTACCTCTCTATTTCGATATGTGCCGAGAATATCAGGCTTAGCGCAAAAAAGTAAATAACATAAGAAAACTAATAAAAGAATGAAATAATTAATCAGACTGATCTTCCTTTGCTATTATCTTTCAAATTTCTGGACTACTACCCTAGGCGTTTTCAGCCTTACTTTCGGTTAGGCTTGACACTTTTCATCCTTTTCATCTACTCCAGGCACCTTTCATTCACTTCAACTCACATCTCTCTATCCTAGTCGTATGAGATAATTCGTTTTCTCCCGAACGAAAGAGCGCAACTCCACTCCAAGGTTGCAAAATTTATTCAAATTATTCAACTTTTTGCAAGAGTGCACTCGTAAAATCTTAGTCCAAAATGTTTTTGATTTTTACATGAGATCTGAAGAAAAATCAGTGAAATTTCACCTTGAAAAGCCCGAGATGCTCCTGGCAAAAATGCAAATAATGAGGAGAAATTTGGCATCATTAAAATGTAGTTAAGTTCTTTCGTGAGAAAAACTTGGACAGCCCTTCGCCCCAACGCGTTCCTTGCTTCGCCATAATCAGAGCTAGGTAGTCGAAGAGAACTATAAGCGACGGCTCTCCAAAAGAAAATCGATGACTGTTTCTATAAAAAACTATCCCAATTCGACGATCTCATCTCATATCGAAAATATCCAATCATTGCATCCCTTCGACTCGTATCTCCCCACTCATCTTTCGAGTGGTGCCCCGAATTTCCTTTTGAAACCCGGTGAGGTAAGCGAATTCCAGGCCGGGCGCACAGGACTCGCGTCGCTTTGATCGTTAAAAAGATGCCCCGATCAAAATGCCCACTCAGCGGCCCGGTCGGGCGTCCACGCTCATTTTCGAGAGAAGCGAACGAAATCGATGGGTGGGGCGGGGCAGGGAGGAGCTGTGAAGGGTTTGTTTCCTGCAACATCAAAAGGGAATTAGGTCCGCGAAAAGGAACACACTCCTTTTCAAGTCCGCGCCA
This sequence comes from Bemisia tabaci, assembly GCF_001854935.1. Taxonomy (NCBI): domain Eukaryota; kingdom Metazoa; phylum Arthropoda; class Insecta; order Hemiptera; family Aleyrodidae; genus Bemisia; species Bemisia tabaci. The sequence continues at coordinate 1,126,231 of NW_017566682.1, forward strand.
GTAACTGCAAGGAAGGACTCGGGCGAACGAACAAGAGAGCGTGTAATACACATTAGAGTAGCTTAAATTTCCCCGCTGGAGCAAGGAGCGCTGAAAAGAAGCTCATAGTTGTCCGACTGAGCAAATCCTCCTTTCCAGCTTTCGTCTGTCGCGGAAGGGGAATTTCAGAATTTGTACGAGAGGAAGATATCGAGGGACTAAGTGCGAAACAACGCATCTCCATTGTGGTGTCTTACACTGGAAAAAAAAAAACACATTGGATCTAGTGTCCAGACTCTTAAAAACATCGACAAGAAAAAGTACTCTTGATTCAATCAGAATCTAGCTTAAATCAAGAACCAAGCCTCTTAATTTGAGCGGATTTTGTTTTGATTCAAGCAAAAATCCGATTAAATCAAGAGTATTTTTTCTTGTCAATGTTTTCAAGAGTCTGGACTCTAGATCCGATGTGTTGTTTTTTCCAGTGTACGATGTCCGCTCCTATTTCATTATTTTCTTTCAAGAGGAAGACGTCAACTTTACAGCCTGAAGTTTTTACAGAATATTTTGCTGATCCAGAAAAATAGTCAAGGAATTTTTCAAGAAATCATAATGGCTAGTTTTCCGAGAAACAATGAGTTGTGACAGGAAGTCTGCAACTTCGCAAACGAAGATACACTGCAAAAGAAAGTCTCTCGGATCTGTAGCCCAGACCTTCAAATAATGTGCTAAGAAAAATTACTTTCGACTCAATCGGATTTTTCTCTTCGGTTCAAGAAAAATCCGATCGAACCCAGAGTATTTCTTATTTACCATAGTATTTACCATAATTCTGCTGCTATTTACCATAGTATAGTAAAGACAACCATACAGTCCGGTGTTTATTACCGTACTCTTATGACTGTGTCAGAGTTTGGTAAACTCTACCATTTTTTTATTCAGTGTACACGGTAGACACTTGCTTAGGAATCGGACTTTGTCGTTATAATGAATCAATGTTTCCCAACGAATCTTCGGCTTGGTCAGAATAAACCGGTTCAACCCTTAAAAACGCTGCTCTGTTTGGCATCTTCGCGCCCCTCCACCCTCATCCCGCGCGAGGAAGATATGTGCAAAGGACAATAATAATGTAATCTTTGTGAAGTACTTATTTTTCTTCGGGAGCTCTTTTGCTTCCTCGAAAGGAGCTTTTATGCTCTTGCAAAGCTTGTTATTGTTGCGCTACCTGTGGAAAAGATTGTTTCCACTGAGTCATTCCACGCCGGGCTCCAGTAAGTATTTTACTTCCAACTCTCTGCCGATTCGTGGAGGGTTTTCAAATCTTCTCACAAGGAGCTTCCACTTAAAACTTACCGTAAGCTTTCGACTTGCACGCCAAAATTGGCAACGAGGGTCAGCTCAGCCGGCTGATGCTTCTCAGCGAATGATCTCTTAATTCGTTGCGCTGAGGATTCCATATTTCTCTCAGCTTTGTCGTGTTAACTTGTTTGATATCTTACTTAAACTCATTTTTAAAAGCTCAGCAAGCTCGATGGATGATAGAGCTTTTCGTCTCGGAGGTATTAATTCTCAAATCCCAACACATGGGCAACATTGCATTGAAAATTTTTAATTTTGAATCAAGCAGACCTCAGATTTAAAACAGCTACAAGACACTGTTTACTACATTTAAGATGAAAAACTGATAAAATCCTTTCAAGTTGTATTTAATTGAATCGGGTCGTAGGAAAACCGCAGTAGTGTATCTTTTTCTAGTTTTGAGTTATTTTGTGTTAATAATGCAAGATCATTTTACGAAGGATCAATTGGACCGCACTAAGCAGAAAGGAACTTAGCCACAAAATTTTTTGCCAAATTTAACTGTGCAATTTAAATGGTTTACATGAAAACGGCTGTGCAGATTTTTTGCAAAAATTATAGTACCAAGTATATCCGTAAGTATAACATTTTCACTGGAATTTGCACCAATGTTCTCTTGAGAAAAATAAAATTATGCCCAATGAAGTTTGGCACTAGCCAATTTGGTTTAGTTCCCTCCTGTTAAACGCATTCTAATTATGTCTAAACAACCCACTTGCTGCAGACTGATAATTGAAACCCAATCGTCAGCTTATCAAATGACTGATCGAAAAATGGCACTGCATGGAAACAGGGCCGGATCAAGGGGGTGGCCACATGGGCCGCGGCCCATGGCGGCAAATCTAAGGGGCGACAAAAATTTGCAATTTCTTAAAGTGTAGGTATAAGAAAAATCGGATTTATAAAAACAAAATTACAAACGAGAAAAGGCGACAAAATCTCTCATTTCCTGAGAGTATAGTAATTTCTAATTTTGTCGTCTCTTAGTGATAAAAGAGACAGCACCCTCAATAAGTCGAGTTACGAGAGAAACCAAACACGCAATTTGGCCTAGAGCGTCGCGGCGCCGAGAGAAATGATAACGGGGACTTGAGATGAAAAGGAGAAGCCCTCGGCGCGGCGATAGGCATGTAACACACATTAGCGCCTACAAGTCTGCACGAACACTTCACGCATTGCATCAAACACAGTGCGGTCATTGCGGCCAGCGTGAAACGGATAGCGCCTACAAGAATGCATGAATACTTCACGCATTGCGCCAAACACAGTGCGGTCAGCGAGAAACGCATATCGCCTACAAGACTGCGTGAATACTTCACGCATTGCGTCCAACACAAGGCTGTCTGCGCGGCGCGGCGGCGGAAGTTAAAATCATTGAACCACATTTATGTTTGTTCTTTCATAATTTTTTCGTTCATTTCTTATGAATGGAAGGCCTTGTCCACACAGAGATAGGTTTACGGAACTTAACTTTCGCGCAAAGTTTCATGAACTTTTGCTAGTAGTGTTGATAGGGCTTTCCCAGAAAATGTGCTCAACATGAGTAAATGCGTCCTATACACCCCTCCCCCGCTGGCGGGTTCATTTGATGTTTTTTATCGAGTTTCAAAACGAATGAGAAGGGGGCGGCAAAATATAGGCGGCCCATGGGCGGCAAGTAAGTGAAACCGGCCCTGCATGGAAAGGTCTTTTTGATCAAAGTCATTCAAAAAAAAAACGATCAAGTCTCGATGCTTAACCTATACAGCAGCGGGCTTATTATTGAAATTTTCAGACGAAACAATGGACAAATAAGACGATGGGGAATGGAGCAATCCTATTAGTGGAAGCGGGTGGGTGGTTGCAATTTACACAAAAAGTGTTACATTCACAAATTAACTATCGGTAACCAATGCGACAACCTAAGTCAATTATTTTCCCTGCTTGTCTATAAGGACCCCCCGTTTTCAACCGATATGATAGCAATATTTTTCTTTGACTACTTCGTCCATAGCTTTGTCCATCAATTACAACAACCAAGGTGATGGCAAGCGTGCGTAAGAGGAGCTCCGCTAGGCGAGACGAGTGCAAAATAGGTGGTGATAGAATTCGATTAATGGGTAAGTCCAGGAAATTACGAGTACTTGCGGGATAAGAATCGGGCATAATTGGTGGCCATCTGCAGTCATGGTAGAGGGAGGGTCATGCTGATGGGAGCTCGAATGAGTGGATTTAGCCGATCTAGGATACTCGGTTCGTTCCGGGATCCGCAAATCCTCACTTCCAATCGTTCGCCTGTTCCTCCGATTCGCGCTTTTGCTGTTTCTTGCGAGAGCTCGCATGAGAATCAGAAGCACAGTGGTCAGTGGTTTCGGCATCAACGATGAAAGCCCCAGTCCCTCCATCCAATATTGTGAATATCTCAAGCTTCCCGGGACGCGCAATCTCGTTTTGTATCCGCCTCAGGCAAATAGTAAAATAAGGCATTATAAAACGCCTAGGCAAATAGTCAATTATTCTTACTTGGCTTGAAATTCTGAGTCTTTTCCTAACTTTAGATAAAATAATTAATAGGTGCTGTTAGAAACAATGGGCCTGTTGCAAACTTTTGCTAGAGCAAAACTAAGAGTTGTTTCTTATAGATAATGCCTCAAAAATCACGATGAGCGCATCGGCAAACTCTGAAATGCACTCATAACTTCACAATCTGCGTAAGAAATTTGCGGTTTTTTGAGCTTCCCGCTTCAAAAACGATACTACGGCACAGGTGAACATTTTGTAAGAGGAGTCGTTCCATCGTCGGCAATAATCATCGTAGCCGACGCCAATCCGCCAAAACACGTTTGATGGGACGAGATAATACCTGAACTGGATTAAACCAGATAACAATCGGTGTATTAACGTTCATATTTTCCACGCCCAAATGGATTGACCTTGAACTCTCCTTGAATTACGCGCGGAACTGCGTGCAAGCGTCGGCCATGATGAATATCGCCGACGATGGAGCGACTCCTCTAACAAAATGTTCACTTGTGCCGTAGTATCGTTTTTGAAGCGGGAAGCTTAAAAAAACGCAAATTTCTTACGCAGATTGTGAAGTTATGAGTGCATTTCAGACTTTGCCGATGCGCTCATCGTGATTTTTGAGGCATTATCTACAAGAAACAACTCTTATTTTTGCTCTAACAAAAGTTTGCAACAGGCCCATTCTCTGAAAAAGTGTGCATAATGCAATTGTATTTGGACTACATTTTGCAATTTGGACCTATAGATTCTAGCCCGTTCTAAAAACAACGTAAGTACCATTAGTTTCCCTATGCACATGAGTGTTTTTCCAGAAGAGCCAGAATTTATAGTTCCGAATTGCAAAATGCAGTCCATTTAAAGTTATTTCTAGTTCCTAAACGAACACCTCTTGAAATTTGCAGTACGTCATGAATCACAGAATTTTCAATTTTTTTTAAAATTTAAAGGTATACTGGAAGCATGCGAAGAGAAGGGAACAAGGGGAATTAGTAGATTTGATGAGTTATTTTCCCCAAAATATTTAAAACTTGTGAACCCCTTCGCCATAAATACAGACTTCCGTGAACAGTCAAAATTTGACAATTTGTCTAGACATTTTATCAAATGCCTAATTTGACTAATTGCCCGCGACATATCCATTGGCGTAACTTACCAAGCCCGGACCCGCCCACAGACTGTATTTGTGGGACCCCCTCAATACCCCCCCCCCCCCCCCACAGATCCATGCCCTCACCCTCGCATTGTAGGTCCTGCGGGCCCTACATTTACGTAACTGGACATATCTATGATTTGTTACCATACTTTCGGCGTAGTTATTTCCGTCTTGTATACCTCTGTATGGTAGATCCTACCATGTATCCTCAAATTTTTTTGAAAAAGTGGAAAAAAGAACCTCAGAAATCAGAAACTCCATTTCCTACAGTTTCTCAGGCCAATATCAGTTTTTCAAGCGGCCAATTCCCTTCAAGAAATTCATATTTGTTAAGTCCGCTGGTAATGGGCATCGATTAACTTCCGATGGATAACCCTCGTTCTTCGTTCTCAGCACTTGTAAACGAGGCATTATAAGTAAAAATGACGGATGCCAGGTACATTCTAACTCGAGCAACCGTTGTTCATGCACGAAAGGCCTCATGTACGCCACACTCGCTTCCTGACTCCGGACACTTATCCTGCCGTGCTAAGGAAGAACGCCGTATGAGCCTTCAGACGTTGCCAAATTTCTCTTGATAAAATATGTATTTTTGACAACATTCATGCACATTTTTCTTTTAAATTTTCAGATATTTTAGATTAAATTGCTTACGAAATTGTCTGAAAAATCTAGAAAAAACTATTCACAATTTTCCTTGTAAATTCGATTTTTATCGAAGGAAATTTGGCAACGTCTGAAGGCTTATACGGCGTTTTTCCTTAGCACGGCAGTACTACGGAGCAAATCACTTCAATTTGATCCGCCTTGATGACTGAATAACCACGCTAATGGTGCGAAATTGTCGAGGAATTACGTGTCGACACACCGAAGCGACGTGGGAGTGAGAAAATAAACGAGTTGCCGCATACTCCGGGACTAGTAGAGAGTCTATCATCACTTGTGGGTGTGCTCACGGTGTTGTAATCGCAGGTTGAAATAAAAAATCGATCCGATTAAGGTGGCTCTTCTGCGTTTTGGAGAGCAATTTTACAGGCAATCGATCAACTTATCATTTTTGGATTTTTTGACATTTATTCAAAATTCCCGAGTACAACAACATGCTGTGGAATTTCAGGTGTTTTTAGGAACACCGAGGACCAAGAAATACTCGAAATAACTCCGAAAGTAGGCACGTCCATAATCCATTATCGCAAATGATTTTACCCTCCGATTTGCGTTTTTTACTCGGGGTGTATATTTAAAGCAATTTCAAAATTCTTCTCCCTCAAATTTTGTGTAAGTCCCTACATATACTTAATGAAGGTACTGCAGCCTGATGTGATGATCGGAAATTCTTGAGAAATGTCGTATCAATTGAGCAATTACCTTTCACATGTTCTATCTATCGAAAATTTCCGGCCAAATGCAGTTTTTTTTTTCGATTTCGAGCCTTTTTTAGCCGAGCACATTCCGAGTTAAATGATGCAATCACGATCCACCTAGTAGTTTACGTTACTATCAGGTTGAGCCAATAGCGGCAACGATAACTCTTATTTGGATCACCTATATATTGTGACGAGGAACCACTATTTCTGGCGCATTTACTAAAGCTACCATTTACATACAGAAACCAAAGGTGCATATGCTGTTTTTAACTTGAGCGAGAAATAGTATACCTAATGCAAAATTTACCTAGTCCATTTATTAACAGTTACCCCGAGCAGTCTCAATATTGACTGCGCCTCTAAAACTTCAAAGTTCATACAAAATTCCTGGATACATATATTTTCCTTTCTTGGAACACTGATGACCAATCAATATCTATCTCTTTGATGTATACCCGAATCAGTCCGCACAGCTTACATATAGACTTCTTTCTCTACCTTGGAGTACTTCAACTTCACGAAAGCCTCCCCAACCGTAATTCCACCGCAAGCAGCCCCTTAAATTCACCACATAACGAGAAAACAACGGTCATCCCTTTTGACGTCTTTGTTTTCCGCACTAGACCCCTCGCCAGAGGCAAGACAGTAGCAGCACTGGGAATAAAAAAAGGGACCGGTCAGTGTTGAAACCCACCATGCTCGTTATCTGATGATCCCCAGGGCTCTTTAGGATGCGCACGCACTAGGGCTCATCTTAAAAATGGCTCGTTACGTTTTAACATGAAGGGATGGAAATAAAAAATTCCGTGAGAGGTAATCCAGAGGTGGGTGGATGTGTTACAAGAATGGAGGAATTAGAGTTCTCCCCATCGGGGACTTGCACGTCACACTTTTATGTGCATTGTAATAGAATATTGGAAGTTTATTATGGTTTCTTTTTCCCTTTGACCCTCCATCCGTGGAACCAGAGGATATAATAGAGTTATTTAGTGGTGTGTTAAGAAGGGGCGGAAGGATTCCGCGGCACTCGGCACCCTCCCGAGTTTTCGGCAAGGAGCCCGACCCCAGCTTTCTTTGACTGCGTTCCAGGCTCCCCGAGCGCCTTGCAGCTTTGAGCTCTAGGAGTTGCGAAGCTTTGAGAGTGCAAGAGAGGATGGGAGGTTGCCACGCGGTGTTGGAAAAAGCTCACTTGCTGGGTGACATTCCGTTGCGGCCAAAACAGGAAATGGTGACAACCTGGAGCCTAGAAGATGACACTCACAATTTTTCCTCGGCCTATCCTTTTAAGGAAACAGAAAGAGTGAAAATATGTACTTATTTTTTTAGGAAGAGGATTAAGTAGTAATTGCGTTAGAAGGTGAAGTCTGGACAACTTGTTGACACTAGTTTAAAAATAACTAGTTTCAGCCTCTGTAAGGTGAATCCACACTGATCATTATGTAACAAACATGAAGAGACGTAGAATACATTATTTTAAATACTAGTTTCCTTTTAGTTTTCAGCAAGAAACGGAATCGGTCGATTTAAAAGTACATTTTAGCTGACTTTCATTACCAATTCTCTTATAAAAACGACAAAGCAATAGACAAAGAAGCCAAAAAGGATTTGGAGGGATCCTATTGATAGAAGCGGGTGGTTGCAATGGACAAAGGAGGTAGGTAATAGACTAACTAACGGCAACCCACGAGAGACCCGACAGTTAGTCTATCATTTTCCCCCTTAGTATATGAGAACCACCCATTTCAACCAATAGGTAGCTTTATACCCCCTATGTCTTTTTTGTCTATAGCTTTGTCTATCAATTTCAATAATCGGCTCGCAGGTCTGCGGGGGTGCCCTTTACGTGACTGCATGTGCATTTAATTGAAACCACATCGAAGGATCGAAGAATTCCAAATCGGCAACCCTGTATGCGGACTTGCGTTGTTTTGATTATGATAATGTAATTCCCGTCACACACTTCGCTAGTCCTCTCCGTTCGGCGGGTAATCCTGAGATATTAGCGGTGCTCGCTACAGTAATTCCTGGTTTCGACAGAGTGGAAGACTCCGCCGCGATTTCAGCCGTTTAAAAATCCGCTCACGACCGCGGGTTTTGACCTGTTGTCAGCGGCGCTCCACCCTCCCCCCCCCGCCCATCTCCCTTCGTTTCCTGAGGGGGGTGAGGGCTGAACCAATATGGGGCTGAGGCTGGAGGGCTTTCGGAAAAGCACGCGGCTTTTTGATTCGCTCGATGACTGAATATAGGTCATATTTGGACAGGGATGAGACTCCGGTAGATTGATTTGGTTGGAAAGTTGAAACGGTGCCAACTGCGCGATATGATGGTTCTTTTCACTTTCTGACGTTATGAAGGAAAATTCTAATATTTTGTTGTCTTTTGTCGCAAGTATGGTGGTTATAAGAGATCTTATTAAGCAGCAAGTTCTTGAAAAGTCTGGGCAAATCTGGAAAAGTCTTGGGTTCCCCCAATCTCCCCTGCCCCTTCCCGCGAAATCAGAGATTCTTCAAAAACCATTAAAAAGTCAGGGAAAAGTGAGGAAATGATGAAATACATGAAATTTTTTCTCCATGTCTCAAAATCAGTCGATTTTTACCTCGGTAGAAATCCTACAGCGCGTTATATTCTTTGAAGAATCCGAAAACTACCAACGTTTTTCATAAGAAAACAGTATACATTTGCGATTCCATAAAGACGTCGGCATTGCCCCCCCTCCCTCCTCCCCCATTCTAAAATAGTGTCTCTGATATTTGTAGCGCCCCAATAATAATTATTCCGAGACGATCATGATTTAACCCTGATTGGGACCCTAAAAGAAGGTTCAATCGGTCGTATTCATTTTTTCAAGAGCGTTATATTCGTAACCCAAGTATTGTATCTCTCTGTCAGCATTTGAGTTTATAATTTGATTAATTGCCTATTCAGACTCAAAATTCATAGGAACCAAACGTGCCTCTATTATTTCCAGTAATTTTAAATTAAAACTACCATTATCAGGTTTTTGACGACTAGAGTGCTCGCTCGCGCCTTTTCTGTTGTCTTAATTTTTATTATTTCCAAGTACCGCACTCACTCACTCACTCACTCACTGGGAAAAGGTTAATATCACGCTCGTGCTGTCATATAAGATTCATCTCCTGTTTCCGTGAATTTTTAATGGCGCGCTGAAAGTAATACTCATCATCACACGTGTGAATTTTGTGAGGAGCGCCTCGCTGAATCCCTTATATTCGCTTGATTTAGTGTTTTAATATAGTATTTCATGTCAGTTCATGCATAAGAACCGCGTCGGTGTCAGATTTCAATCTGAAAAGTGAAAGTAATAGGAAAAGCGTTCAGATGCGGGGCCTCTCTTCAATTTTTCTCAAGTGACTGTTGTAGGGAGGTGATTCAATTGAGCTTTAGGAACAAACGGAAGAATTTTGGTGATTTTCTGCAGATTGTATTGAGGAGTCTCTGCTGAAAGAAATCAAATAAGTCCCCGTTTTCATTTTGGCCAATTTTTTTTTTTTAAACTACAGGGTCTCTCGTTGATTGTCGTTAGTCAGTCTATTCCTAAGCCCCATTGTCCATTACAACCACCTGCTTTCACCAACAGGACACTCCATTTTCCCTTTATCTTATTTGTCTATCGATTTCAATAATCAGCTCGCTGGAGAAACTCTGTAAGCATCACAACGTATATATGGTCGGTCTCTTTCTGTGAATTAATTTCACCATCAAGGGTATTCAAGAGATGGGCACCATCGGTCATTTAGAATTCTAAGAAAGAATACCTTTCGCCGAAAATTTGATTTTCTCGGTTAGAGAAGAGCAATTACAGCTTCTCCGTTGCAATGAAGTTAAAATCGTCACAGCAATCTTCCGTTACTTAAAATTTCACAATGGAAATTATTTGCTTTCCCAAAAACTTCCATCAAGTCGGCTGAAATGGATCCAACTTTGGCGGCAACCCCGCGTTGAACCTCCGACGCCCGCGCAATCTGGTCCGCCGTAAATCAAAGTGGAGCCTCGAATTACGGGACGAAACAATACGCGGAGACAAAAATTCCCGGATGATTGTTTCAGCGACATTCCCCGCCGGCGTGATAGATTATCGGGCTCGGAACCCGGCCGGAAGTAGTGTGACTCTGTGGAGCTGCCGGGAAAATGACGTCGGGAGTGGGGGTTGCTTCCAGAGACGTGCCCGCGGATTATCGCTTTTTTCGCGGGAAATTATTTCCACGGGATGAATTCGGGAGAGAGTGTGCTGTATTAGTTTTTGGGTACTTTGATGTGTTCTTTGAAAGATTTCAAACCCGCCCTCCAACCGTTGTACTTCCCCTCGAAGGTAGATTTCCGAAGGGAGTTTTTTCGCGTTTCAGAGATACTGAATTTCCTTTCTCTTACTGTTGCGCTCCCCCTTTTGAGGTACGTTTCCCGGACGAAGGATCGTAACTCCATTCCAAAGTTGCAAAATTGACTTGAGTAATTTCATTTTTCTCCAAGACGTACCTGCGCAATCTTTCTCCAAAATTGTTCTGATTTTCGCATGCACTGGAAAGAAAACACATTGGATCTAGAGTCCAGACCCCTAAAAACAACGAAAAGAAAAAATACTCTTGATTTAATCAGATTTAAGCGAAAATCAGGAACCAAGCCTCTTAATTTGAGCGGATTTCCTTTTGATTTAAGCTTAAATCTGATTGAATCAAGAGTCTTTTTTCTTGTCAATATTTTCAAGAGAGTGAACTCTAGATCCAATGTGTTTTTTTCTCCAGTGTGAGATCAGGAGGAAAATCAGGGCAATTTTCCGTTGAAAATGTTCCGTTAAGAATGTTCCGAGAAGTGTTCGAGGCTGAGATTCTGATTGATTTTGGCTTCAAATAACCGTAGCTGTGCCCCTGCAAACGCTCCCGAAATATCCTGTTTTCCTCTCGGAGTTGTTAGTTTACAACCTTCATCACGATGAAAGCAGCCGTTCGTATTTCACTCGACAATTTTCCAATATATTTTATCAATTTCAAAATTACAAATACCGATGATCATAATACCGTGTACTATTTCTGTTTAATCGGTATCACTTGCTCTGCATCCGCGCACTTCCTTGAAAGAAGTGTCTGTTTGCAGCGTTATCATCATTCTTCAGACTTCATCCCTGCGCTCCGGGCTCAGGTGTTCTCGGTTCTCGGCAGGTCGGCTTTCAAACGTTTGTCTCGAGACACGAATCTGTCGAAAGAACAAATTGTCGATCTTCGAAGTTACATCAAATAGAAATTCCAGTATCACAACGAGGAAGGCGTGAAGGTCATGTTATGTGCTAAAGAAAAATATTTCAAACATGAAAATTATCGGATCATCTTACATGTTGCCATTTCTGCGACTTCCACATTTTCAATAGATTTGCGTTGTTTCAAGATGAGAATGGTTTTCGAGATAATGAAGGGACCTTCTCGAATAGGATACAGTAGGTAGGACTAACATGTTTAACTTTACCTAGAGGTAGGCACTGCCTATTATATGTATTTTCTCGATATTCTAATGTGGCCAAATAAGGTACTAACCACTACTATTCTTCTTTTCCTACACCTGTATTCAAATTCGCACGGATAGGTCTTTTTCGCCTCTTTCTTGATCGAAAATCACATTTTTTGAAATGAGTTTTTTCTTCTCAAAAGATAGTGAAAAGTTAGTTAAGTACCTTTCACTATACTTTGAGAAGAAAAAACTCGTTAATTTAAAATCGATATTGTGTTTCCTGAATTCTCTTTAATTTTACAATGTGGAATCATAATGTAAATATTAGTTTCAGGCATCAAAACGACTCTCTCCTTGATTTGAGCATACTCTCCTCTTGATGAAAGCGCTTTAATTCAAGAGAAAATTTTCTGCGGCAAGCCCAAAAATATATCCACTTAAATGAAGTCACTTTTTTCCAGTGAGCTCTTTTTTCCTCTCTTCTTCCTGCATTTCCCTCATTTTTCCTCTCTTTTCTTCTTGTTTACCGTCTCTTTTCCTAAGTTTTCTGCCCTTTCCATCTCTTTCCTTCCCTTTCCTATTCTTTCCTTCCCTTTCCTTCCCTTTCCTTCCCTTTCCTCCCCTTTCCTTCCCTTTCCTTCCCTTTCCTCCCATTTCTTTTTCCTCTAATTTCCTCGCTTCCTCCTGTATTTCCCTCACTTTTCCTCTCTTTTCTTTTTGTTTACCGTCTCTTTTCCTAAGTTTTCTTCCCTTTCCATCTCTTTCCTTCCCTTTCCTATTCTTTCCTTCCCTTTCCTCCCCTTTCCTCCCCTTCCCTTTCCCTCTGTTTTCCTCCCTTTTCCGTCCCTTTTTCTTCCTTTCCTCTTTTTCCCGCTCTTTCCCTCTCTCCCCTCGCTTTCCTCTCTAATTTCTCAACAAGGTCCCTTATTCTCCCTTTCCCTTTCATTTCTCTTTCTTTTCCCTTTCTTTCCCTCCTTCTCGCTCGCATTTCCCTTTCCTCTTTTTCCCCTTTTTTCCCCTTTTTTAAACGCGCATCATTTCACCAGCTCCAAACCGCAGCTCGCAGCAATTTCGCATCCCGGCGTGGAGGCATGCAAGGAACACGAGGAGAGCAATTATTATCGCTCAGGAGATGCTTATCGATCCTTAACGGCTCCTTTGGAGCTCGGCAGACGCTGCAGACGGCACTCCAATTGAGCGCGAGCTAATTCCGCGCCCGATCTAAAACTGTCTTCACTCGGCAAGTGTCTGCCGGATCCGCGTCCCGATCCCATCTACATAAACAATACCTCGATAAAAGCTCCCTCATCGATCCAGCATCCGAATCAGCATCTCCAGATCCAGATCAACCGGCAGCTCCACACGGGAACAGCAACGTTGTCGTCTTCACGGCCGTTTGAAATTCATAGTCACCGTGGTGTAGGGTGATCCAAAAGTCCTGCACGACACTGGAAAAAAAAACACATTGGATCTAGAGTCCAGACTCTTAAAAACATCGACAAGAAAAAGCACTCTTGATTTAATCAGAATCTAGTTTAAATCAGGAACCAACCCTCTTAATTTAAGCGGATTTCGTTTTGATTCAAGCAAAAATCCAATTGAATCAAGAGTATTTTTTCTTGTCAATGTTTTCAAGAGTCTGAACTCTAGATCCAATGTGTTTTTTTTTTCCAGTGCACCCTTGTAACCCGTATGGCTCTCGCCTTTTTCTCGGGGTGGCCCCTTTAAAGTTTTTGGGGTTCCTAAAAGCAGTTTCCTGTGACCTTGGAGCACTCGCAAAATTTCTATTCTCTCTCTCAATTTGTTCAAAAGGTACAGGGATTCTGATTCCTGTAATCAGAGGCGGATCCAGCAATTGGACAATATCGGATTTCCTCCATTTAATCTTATGTTAAATAATCGACTCTGGACGGAGCACCTGGCCCCTTTAAGAATCGATACATTTCATAGGTTCAAATGGAGAAAAACAACGTTGCCAATTACGGTATACTGTTGGTTCACCCTCTAAATGAAAAGTTTAGAGCCAAGAAAGGAAATTTTGTGGAGAAATTTTTTATTAACCCTGGTAAAAATATCATTCAATTTTTCTTTTACGTGGAATTTTTCATACTGTTTAAGTGTGTAAGGAATGTCTCAACTTAGAATTATTTTCTCGTCGAAGCATGTCCTAGTTTTTCCATGAAATTCACCATTTTTTTCAAATTATCGCAAAACCATTTCTTTGATCCATCGGAAAAGATTCAAATCTGTTTTATTACCTTTCCTCCGTGTTTTTAAAAATTAAGTCGACTTTACTCGACTTGGTAACCCTGGGTGAGCGGCGATTATAATGAAGCTACATCCGCAGCAGAGGCCGACCCACACGGTCCGGGCTGGAGCGTTCAACAAATCGTCGCTCCTCTGAAGTAAGAGCGAATCTCAATTTTCTCGTGAGCCCTATTGTGCATATACATCCATGCCTTTTGGGGCTCATACGGGCGGCGAAGTACGCCCTTTCGTCAGGAGGGCGATGAAACGGCGACTCACCTGTGACGTCCGACCGCGGCTCAACAAGTCACCACTCAACGAGGGATCGTTAGCTCATCGATGCCTGACGTCCGTCCGTCGTCACGTCCAACGTCGAGTCGCACCTCGCCGGCAAGTGCCGCGCCGCGCGCCGCTGAGTGGGACGGAAGCGCTCCCACTTGGATATCCGGACGCCGGGATGGACGATATTCCTTCAGGACTTTACGGAGCTTGCATCGGTTGAAGTTTGATGTCATTGCTGAAAATCTGATCCCAAAGGTTGTTTCATACCCTTAACGACAGGGAGCCAAACTACTTTGAGAAATGCTCGATCACGTGCCCAAGAGAGCACGTGAAAATTTGGAGGGAGAAAAAATGTTGGTTGATTTTTGCTACAATAATCGCGTCGGACACAGTGCGGCCGGCGTTAAAGGTATATTAGCACCTGCAAGACTTCATGAATACTTCACGCATTGCGCCAAACAGTGCGATCGGTGTAAAACCTATATTAGCGCCTACAAGACTGCGCGAATACTTCTCGCATTGCATAAACGGCAACTGTATCAATGTCATGCGCAATATACGAGTAATGAAGGCTAATGTCAACTCCTGGATGCAACTAACCGTGCTCGATGGATGTCCCTGGTTGGAAGTTTGGAGAGAGAGAACATGTTTGTTGATTTTTGATCAAAAGTCAAGAGCCAAGGGGAAAAAGAAAAAGGTCATTTTAATGTAATTGGCGGGAAACTGTGTGGGAATGCGATGATAACAATGAGAGAAACCGCTGAACGGACTAGTGAAAACACGGAGGCTTATAAGATTCTGGCATGGAAGCTTGGAAGATTCACTTCTGGCATGACTTTTTCTTGTGTGAAAGTAATACCATCAGGTTGACCAAATTCTTGAAGATTTGGAAAGAACTCATCAATTCCGTGAATTTGACTCATTCGTGTGAAAAATCAGGGAAATTTTGCCATCAAATCTGGAAGTGTTTTGCCCTGATTACAATCCTGTGCCCGATTGGTAGAGCTCAAAATTTTGCGCTGGATGTGTCCCTTAGAAAGTTTTTTCATACCCAATCGAGGAGTGGTTCGAAAAAGTCCTGCTCAAAATCTTGAGAAAATCAAGGAAAACTTAGAAAAAATTTTAACTCAAAGAATCTTATCATGTGATGTTGGTTATAACAAAGACGACTTTTTTTTAATAATCTGAGCGAGTTATGGGATAACTTGCTTTGATTCTTCTGCACGAAAAAAACATTTTGCAGTGGCGTCATTTTAGTTACAATTTTAGGGTACTTTCAGGAAGCACAGGCCAACATTCTATTTGAAAAGATTCCTTTTCGCGAAACTTGGATGGTGGAATCGTTCTGCTCACCCATTTCGCGCGAGGAATCCGGGATGTCAACCCACTGGTCAGTGGTCACCGCGCGTGAAAGATGATTCCTTAAAGAGCGCTACAGTGCGATGCAGTTTCCGGAAACTGACAGGAGGTGGCAAGTGGCCTTGCCAAATCTCCGGTGCCATCCACATCGTTTAAATCATAATTACCTCTGCAAGTTGCACATTACGGCAACAGAACCCTGGACCGGACCAATCGATCACCGGCCAGCGCTCTCTGTCAAAAAAAGCTAACGAGCTCACTCGAGTTGTCCTGGTTCCCATGACAACCAGACTAACTACGGTTAGACGGGAGCCGCGCGAAAAACGCCACACCGGAAAGACGTCCAGACCGGTGCCCGAGTCGAGAAATCAGGATAGATCCGGGGAGAGCGGGGCAAAAGGGGGAGGGTTGAAAGTTGCGGAGACGAGCTTTGAATCGACAGCTCCCTGTCTAGGTACTGATTTTGAAATCCGCTCCAACTTTGTTTTTTACAGCGATTTTGTAAGAGGTTCACAATTTACAAGTCTGTAGAACTGTAGAGGTCCGTGTAAATCCATCAGGAAAATATGGTGAGCAAAGGAATTGAGGCTTTTTGGGGGATGGCACTCTCCCGCTACAAAAAAGTCCCAGCTAGCTGGATCTTTTGGTCTGGAAGAAAATCCCCTTTTACCATTACAAGGACCCTTGTTATATTTAATCCACAAGGACCCTTGTTATGCACACTAGACTGTACAAGCGGGATCGTTATTCCTGCGAAAAATAGTTCTCCGTAACCCGCCGTACACGACTCAGTTGACCACAGAAGATTACCCGGGCCCGAAGTCATGTTAGTGAAGAAAGCCTTTCCCCTCATTGATATCGCACCTTCTCCGACCGTATCTCTCACATCTTCGTTTCCCCTCATTGCAGCATGCATCAAATTGCGATTATCCGGAATATACGATCACATGCCTTATCTGATCGAATCCGTCGCCCACTTTTACTGATACGGAAGACAAGACTTGTCTCACTGGGTCAACAGTCGGTTAGTTTGATTTCATTTCGAAGAGGACAGAAGACCCATCGCTCTAGGCGCCCTGGCCCTGCTGATATCTAGGCGCCAGTGTAAGGCGCCATGCAAGCAAGGGGGGGGGGCAACCAGCCCTTGTGTTCGAGCTAATTAAAAATTACTTCGATTTTTTGTTTCTTTTTAATATTACTCTCTTTTTAAACAGTCAAAACATTCAAAACTTTTGTAATACAAGTCGTTGGTTATGGATCACTTCCTTTTATTCTTGATTATGATACAAAATTAAAAAAAATATTAATCAGGTTTCAATCGTGTTTAATCTTCATAGTATTTTCTTTCCTTTTATTTAATGCTCGTTGTCCCCCCCCCCAAAAAAAAAGAAATATTTGGTAAAAGGGCATAACTTGATAACACAAATAAACTGTAAATAATGCTTCAGTCGTTTGTGGATGAAATATTTTGCTCTTAAAGAAGCTTTCGTGAATAGTACTAAATTATGCTAATGAAGATTTTTATTAAATTTAAATTAATCGTATTTACTGTCTCAAGCAATGAGTTTCTTCCAATAATGTGGCCAATTCAAAGAATAAATCAATCAGGAGAAAACTCCTAAATAGGGATGTAAGTTTTGTATCTTTGAAATTAAAATAATTTACATCAGCAGTAGAGGAGTAGGAATGAAACAGAATTTAGTAAAAAACCCATAAGTCAACAGAAATGTAAAAACAAAGTATAACAAAAATACATCAATACCAACAAAATAAAAAAGTTGAATCCAAAAGCCTTTCAAAGATACAGCCTAGCTCCATATGAGATTTCTATATTTCATTTGATCTAATTGTAGAACAATTGAATAAAAATAAATAAAATCTTCTACGCTATATTTTACACGCCTGTCCTTGAAGATTTATTGAAGGAATCTAAATCCTCAATATTAGTTAAATTTGGTCGAAAGTATCTCGCCCATTGTTAGGAACCAGGAGGAAATAATGAGAAAAATAGAAAAAATTATTTTTTCAGGGTGGACGGTGGGCCAAACGTTATTCATAGCATATCTCGGGCAAACTTAACGTTAATTTATTTCGAAATTCAAAAGAAAGAGACATCTAAAGTGTAAACGCGATACAACTATTCTCGCAAGATAGATTGCATATGAAAAATGTGAGACGCGATGGCGTGAGTCGTGAACTCGCAATGCCCCGCTCTAGTTTAAAGCAACATTACGAATAAGACAAACGGAAACAAANGTGTAAATAGTTAATATAAAAACACTTATTAATTTGTAGTTATGTTTATCATACAAAGTTAAAAAAAGTACTTTAGGGTGATCTGGTCAAGAAAAGGTATCGCTGGTGATACTACGGAATCATATACCTCAGATTGCAATGTTGGAAATTTTCAGGAACATGTCTTTTAATTTTTTCAAGGATGACTGAATATCGGTATTCCACGTAAGGATTAATCATTAATGGAGATGTTGCATGTGTAAGAAATTCGCGATTTAACTATTGATTCTTACGTAAAAGTTTGCGAAAAATACGATAGTGCCACAGCTTTCCCTGAAATCAACTCCAAAGCTCAAAAAAAGCTCTCAAGTTGAGGGCGTAATGAAGGGGATATCCCACGCCATCCTGAGAGTCCACCTCTACGTAAAGAAAAACTCTCCATGCAAAGATAGAGAGCAAATACATTGACAGGGTTGTCACTTTTCTTAGGGACTCTAAAACTGTGAGCACGACAACCCTGAGGGTTGCCGTGCTTTCAGTTACCTTGCTAATGTATTTGCTCCCTATCTTTGCATGGAGAGCTTGTCTTTACGTAGACGTGGACTCTCAGGATCATTACAGCCTCAACTTTGAGAGCGTTTTTGGAGCTTGGAAGTTGATTTCAGAGAAATTCAGTGGGACTATCGTGTTTCTCGCGAACTTTTACATAGGAATCAATAGTCAAATCGCAAATTCCTCACACATGCAACATCTCCATTAATCCATCTCCATGTTAGGCGTTAACATTTAGCGTCAAATCTTTGTCACTAACTAAACTATCAAAAAAAGACGGTCAAAATGCCAAAAATGGTCTCCAAAAATGAAAAAAATCTGAACACGGCGGACTTTATGGTAGAATAGATAGTTGACTAGCTTCTATGTAATTTGTATTGCTGAGTTCAAAATTGACCTTAGTTTTTTTGCGATGACCCATTATCTTCCCACAAAATTAGGTTTCTCAAAAAAAAAAAAAGTGGAATTTTTCGTGGGGATATTCAATTTTGATTCAATTTTTTTGGGAAAAGGGTGCATAATATTTCTGCCGCCAACCCTTTACGGGACGTCCCCGTCGCCTCTTCCCAGGTGGTACCCAATCCAAAACTTGTTTGGGCAACCTCTCCTCCGACATTCTTTGCACATGTCCATACCAGCATAACTGCCTGGACATGAAATATTTGTTTAAAAAATAAAATAAGAGCGAAAATTTTGAGTTACAGCTAAAAAAAAATCTAGTTATATGCTATTAATATTTGATAGCTTGCCCTTGGCTGTAGATGACCTACTGCAGGCGCTTAATGAACCTAACTTTTATTTTCAAGAGATCCATTTTTCATTCAATCTGTCCACGTTGTGGCTCACACCTCTCAACACTATTACGGTCAGTGGCGTGGCATGCTTTATGATATATCGATTGATCTCCCATATAAACCTATGGAAAAGGATCGATAGACAGGGTATTTACACCTTAATAATCGATTCTTTACCATGGCTTCAAATGGAGAAATATCGATAATCGATTAATCACGCCTCGCCAACGATTGCGGTGTGGAAACAGATATGGAACCGGAGGGAAGCCTCAAAGACAGCTATCACCGACTGGCCCAGGACTGGCCCGACCGAGGAGACAACGATGAAAGTAGGGGAAAGAGGAAAAAAGCAAGAAAATAAACATGGGATTCCCAATTGCTGATAACTGATAAGTCGTGAATGTAGAGTCGCTGCGAGAGATATTATTCTGTGGCCACTATAGTGGTGCACTAAAGTGTATGGCGGGTTACGGAAAACTATTTTTCGCAGGAATAACGATCCCGCTTGTACAGAGCGAACTAGAGACTTGTTACCATTACAAGACTCCTTGTCACTGGAACGAGAATCTTTGTTTTCTTAACGAGATAGTTTATTCTGGTTAAGAACCAGAAAGTCTTGAAGATAAAAATGGCAAGGAGCCTTATAGTGATAGCAAGATATTTTTTTCTGTAATGACCCTCGATTCCCAGGTTGAAAGAACGCTGCATGAAAATATTTCTTTTAAGAAATTGAAGTTTATTTACTACAAATTCAGCAATATAATATCTGATAATTTTTTCTTGACTGTTTTAGGTGAGCCTTACTTTTGCTGTTGAAATTTTCCGTTTGCTTTCCATATGATAAGTTTGGTAAGAAACAACTATTAATTCTCGTAGACTTTTGATCATTGTGACTATGACCTTTTGAAAAAATTGATCAGTTCAAAATTGTTAGTCAATAGTTTCTATTAATTTGAAGTTTTTTGGTGCATGATTTTATTCTATTCGATAGAGACCAAAACAAGCGGCACTGAAGTTTTCGCTTTCTTCGGCCTCAACATGCTGAAAATTCAATTTAAGAGATTGAAAATTCCAGAGATCGATCGTTTTTTTATTGGAACTGACGAAAATCCGCCAAAGTTAACTGTATGAGAATTCGAGACGTTCGTTAAAGAAAAGAAAATTGCTGCGTCTGGCTCTAAAAACCATTTTCCTGCAATTAAATGACTTTGTGAAATTTTCGAAGTTGGTTCGTTTTTTAACTGATCGGTCAATCTTGTACACTGAAAAAAAATTTAGTAGGTTTTACCAAACTCGGACTCAGTGAAACCAGTATGGTAATAAATACTGGACTGTATGGTAGTATTTATTTTACTAGGGGAAGTATCAACAGAATTCTGGTGAATACTACCATAATTGAATCAGTGAGTTCGAAAACACAAAAACTCGGTAACTCGAAATTGCTCAATTTTCATAAGAGACGGTCAATTTTTATAAAAGTCATTGCAGTTAGCGCATCTGTTCCAACTTGGACCTTTAAAATGCCCTTAAGTGCTTGTATTTCGGCACCAAAAATCTCTTTCTTAGACTAATTTCTTTATTTACCGTTCGGTTTCGTGTGAGTCTTGATTCTTTTCATTTTTCCGAGTTGGTATGTTTTCGTTCTCACTGATTCAATTCTGGTTATTTTCACTAAATGGTATCACTGTGTAAAAAATCAAGTAGACTTATAGTAGATGTTACCATACTTTTTTTCAGTGTAAAACATTTCTCCTGAATCATCATTCTTGAAAAGAAGTATCACTTTGCGGTGCTTTTAAACGCATGATGAACGCAAATATCTTCTCGTTATTTTGTTGCACGTTGAATTCCCTCCCTCTCGTTTCCCTCCTCCTCCCGCCCTCTGGAAGCGCGAAGTGTGAGAAAATTTACACTTAAATTTTACGCTCGCGTCGGCCGACAAGCAGACGAGCCTGATAGCATCGAAATACGTCGGACGGAGAAAAGTTTAATTATTATTTCAAAATTCGCCGGAGCGCGCCGTCGGAGGCGGTCCGCGCTCAGCAAATGTTTACACCTCTCATCAAACTTACGACGGGGGCCGTCGAAAGCTGACGGCCGTCGCTGATGAGTGTCGGATAAGTTGACTGTTGAAGTCGCTCACCGGTGAGATTAAAACCCGCCCTCGGCCGTCGCACCGGGTTTTCGTGGTCGCGCGCGTTGCCGAAGCCGACGAAAAAACTCGCCTATACGCAGGTGGAAAACACGGATTTTTCCGGAAACTTCGCAACGGCGTTGGAGAGCCGTGCCTTTCTCTTAATTTACTTTTGATAGAATCTGCTATTATTTCTAATGCCCCGGTCCGGGGTCTGTCAGTTGTGCCGCGGATCGGCGAAGAAAGTGGACGGTGGGCAGTTGAGAAATGAGGAAATTGGTACCTCTCCGTGCATAACGTAAATAGCGGGGTAAATGATGGTTGCGGAATTGCTGGGCTCAAGCTGCCGACCTCTCTTTATGCGAGAGCGTTGAGATGAGAAGGTCTCACGGAGGTGGAATTCTGTACTTACACAAATCTATTACATTAGCCGTGCGATAAATTCCTCATTTTTGGTTGTTTAAGCAGGAGCTCTTACGTTTGTCACTCAGGCCAATGATTTTTCTCCACAGGAATCGGTAAATTTTTACTACACCGTAAAAAAAAAAAAAAAAAACTAATGTCAAGTCAACTTAACGAATCCTAACATCACTGCCAAAAAAAAAACCCAAGCATAACCAAAACCAAAGCAACTTCTCAATATCGCAAATAGAACAACTTATCTTAGAAAAGTAAAAAATAAAACTTTAAGATTTCATCTGCTATGTTCGTAATTTGTGGATGGTGCCAAAATAATTAAACAAACATTGAAAATATACCACACAAATCGATAAATTCCACTAAAGATTGAAGCGCTGGGTACAAAAAGGGCATTTCTTGGTTGCGGTGTTTCAGAATTTCTCATAACGTTTCATACATTATAATCGAAGCAAATTGTATGGAATGGGCCTGTTGCATGCAAGAGATACAGCCGTGCGAATAGACTTTTCAGAGGTTAAATGACACGAAAATTACGATGGTCACATTGAAAAAGTCTGAAATACACTCCTTACTGCGCAATGGAGAATTTGCAAGGGTCTGAAATTTGATGAATTTCCTGTTTAAGTGGAATCCTCTGAGTGAACTGAACACGAAGATACCCTTGATTCATAAATTGAGCAACTATTAGAGGAGATATAACAAAATAACCGATTCTGCTAAAATACATGTGTTTAAATGGGAAATGCCGCCAGATGACGTCACAAGGCGGCACATTTTCTCACTTTTAAATCAATTTTTCTCCAATTTCCCATGTCAGAAAAAAATTATGAAAAATATTGCGAACTCAGCTCATTAGGCACTTTCAGATGAAGCAATAAAAAAATTGCGTGCAAATTCTCCATTTGCGTTGTAAGGAACGCGCTTTTTCAAATTTCCCGCGTCTGGGGGCAGTTTTCTAACGGAAGCAATTAACAGCAACTCGCGGCTATTTCCGGTCAACTAAAACTGACAACATAACCTAAAAATCGGAGCTCGTGATATTGTGAAATGAAATGTAGGAGGATTGCGTTGGATATTTAAAAGTTGATCGATTTGGTTAGCGCATAAAGCGTATATGGACCACTATAAGAGATCACGTTGGGTTTGTAAACAAACTGAAGGAAAAAATAACAACAACAACAACGACTCGGCATCTTCCGGAAATCACCGAGCCCGCCGTTTGCTCGTTTCCGGTGATTAGAAAACTGCCCCCAGACGCGGGAAATTTGAAAAGGCGCTTTCCTAACAACGCAAATTGCGCAGTAAGGAGTGTATTTCAGACTTTTTTAATGTGACCATCGTAATTTTCGTGTCATTTAACCTTTAAAAAGTCTATTCGCGCGGCTGTATCTCTTGCATGCAACAGGCCCATTCCTTGAAACTTCCCCTAGATTTGCGTTTTCATAATTTTGCAATGCTGAAAACGAAAAATCTCAGAAAATCCACCGAATATTTTCCTCTCTAATGTATAAATCGACAGTGAAGATTTTGGCACACTGCAACTGCATGCGTCTGATTTAGTATAAATGCCATTTCTCCATCCAACGCTTCAATAATTGGACCGCGTTTATTAGAAAGGAACCAAGCCACATCAGCTATTGCCAAATTTAACTGGGCAGCTTAATTTTTTATGAGAGAACGTGTGTGTGGATTCCTTTGCAAATTTTAAGAAATTTGCTTCGTGCTATGAAGGAAATCCACTGAAATGTGCACGAAAATCCGCACAACCGTTTTCATGTAAAAAAATTAAATTGCCCAATTAAATTTGGCAGTAGCTGATGTGGCTTAGCTCCTTTCTGTTCAACGCGGTCCAATTATGACTCTAAAAATGTTTTTTGCCACATCGGGAAAACAATCGACGTACACTTGTGCCGTAACCCAAACGTAAAATTCGAAGGGGGGCTGCCGTGGATGCGTGGGTGGAATGAATTCGACGACTCGACTGGAATTACTTGTTGCACCGGGCCAACTGGGGGTATAGGGTGGAGGGAGGGGGTCTGTCGGAGTGTCGGGACAAGGCAGCGAACAAATATGGGGTTGCGATAAAACCATTATCGGCGTGAATGAGTCATTGATAAGGTCGGGACTCGGGAACCGAAACGCAACGGCCATGGCCGAGAGATTTATCTGTTTGCTCACGGATCCCGGATCGACCGCGGCAGGCTGCAGTCAGTGGCGAAGAGTAAACATCGACTATCGATAGTTTCTCATTTGAAACTATGGTAAAGAATCGAACATCAAGTTGTCCATCGATAATCGATTCTATTCCATAGGTTTAAACGGCGGATCAAGCGATTCATCGAAAGGCGCGCTACAGCGATGGCGCTTCCAACCTTCCGCGCGCAACGTAAACATCAACAATCTACTCGCTTTTCGGCGCCTCTGTTGTCGATTCCGAAGCCGGTTGTCGGAACGCTTTTTAGATTTTGAAGTGGAACTCCGGCACTTGGGAAAAATATTCAATAATCGATCGATCGATTAATAATTGCTGGATTTTTGGGCGCTTTTTCAGAATTTCTGAGTGTTCATCATGCCGTAGAACGTCTGGTATAAAATGCACGAAAATTGAAAGTTAAAAATTGCCGAGAGGCACTTTGAGCGACATCCATAAGGACGTCTTTGACGCAAAGGATTGTAAGGAATTTGAAAAGGATGTCCCTGTTGCATGTGCAGAAAAAGTAAGGTGTTTTGACATTTTAAAACCCTAATCCGTCAAGCGGCAACGATATTCAGCAGGGTTGCACGGGTGAAATGAAAATTATGATAGATTGAACATTTCCGTGAAATATTAACATGAAATTTCACATAGCTGTGAAAAATGAGAAACATAATGTCAGCGGCTAAGTATGCATCACACACTAAAACACAACAATAAGCAATAAACCAATCGCCTCTTATTTAATTTGGTATTTAATTTCGAAAAATGTTTTTCGATATTTTTCATAATTCTCTGAAATTCCATGCAATATTTCACATGAAATTTCAATATTTTACTGTTCATGAACAATTGTAACCCTGATATTCAGCGTTCGGCGTGTTTAATGTGCAAAGAAATGGAGGCTAAATGTCAATGCCGGGGTACAACTATTCGTGTTGAAGAGATAAATGCGTTGCATATCTAAAAGAAGTAAGACGTTCTGACATTTTAAAACTTTGATCCGGCAAGAGGCAACGGCACCTGTATCCGGTTTTATGTGCAAAAAAATAAATGCTAAATGTAATTGCTTCGATGCAAATAATCGTGTTCGAAGGATGTCTTTCGTGCATATCCAAAAAATAGGAGGCTTGAGCTACAACAATCGCGCCGGACACAGTGCGGCTGGCATTAAAGGTATATTAGCACCTGCAAGACTCCATGAATACTTCACGCATTGCGCCAAACAGCGCGGTCGGTGTTAGCGCCTACAAGACTGCGTGAATACTTCTCGCATTGCATAAACGGCAACTGTATCAATTTCATGCGCAATATACGAATAATGAAGACTAATGTCAACTCCTGGATGCAACTATTCGTGCTCGATGGATGTCCCTGTTGCATATCCCAAAATATGAAGGCGTTCTGAAATCGCTAATCCATCAATCGGCAACTACGACCGGCGCACAGTGGATCGAGTCAATTGGAGAGGTCGGACATGAACTTTTTGACTAAAACTGCAATTTTTGATGTTTGGTTCGTCACTTTTTAAATTTCAAAAGGTGTTTTCAGAAGAAAATTTTACGAGGAAACCAGTAAACCACTTTTAGAACCTCAAAATTTTGTATAAGCAGATTTATAAGCGTTTCAAGTTTCCAAATTTTGTCCGACCTCTCCTGTTTACTCGATCCACTGTGCGGCTTTCATGTCCGAAACGCAAGCTCGATAGCACGGTGCAGTGGGTCTTTTTTCCAAGTCCCAGATGCTCTTTCCTCGGCGTAATCGAGATGAAATGGTGGAAAAAGAGCTCGAAACTGGACGGAGCGGAAGGGATACAGCGCCCACCACCGCACCATCGGCCAAGAGGAAGCGTCCCTTATTCCCAGCGGAAACCGATATTCCGCCGATCCCCGCGGTTGCGGCATTGAAAAAAGACTGCGCGCTGCTTTTGATAGCGGCTGCGGCGCACACGGGACCGAATCAGAGAAGCCGAGGGCTTCTCTGATTTCTGATGATTCTGATTCTGATTCCTGATTTCTCTGATTCTCCGAAAAGAATTAGGACAAAATCTGGAAACTTTGAAAGTTTATATTTTCGAAAATATGAAACAAAAAAGTTTAAAAGTGGTTTCATTTGTTTTTTATTGGAAGGGTATCTCCGGGTAAGGGCACCAAAATTCCCCTCTTCACGGATTTTGAATTTATTGGTCTAACCCCTTCCAGAAGGTCCTGAAAGCATGGTTTTGGGAAATTTTTACCTCCCGACTACATCCACCCCCCTCCAGCCCGTAAAACCCATCTGCGGGGAATTTAGGGTATTTCCATCGAAAAACGCGTTAGATATGAGATACAACGTGAAAATACCCAAAATTCTTCGAGGATGAATTTTTTGTGGCTGGAGGGGATGGGGTGGTTAGGGTCGGGAGGTAAAACTTGCTCCCGCTCTCATAATAACCCATTTTTCGGGGAATTTTGGGGTATTTCCATCGAAAAACGCGGGAGATAGGAGATACAACGTGAAAATACCCGAAATTCCCCGAGGATGGGTTTTTTATGGTTGGAGGGGGGAGGGGGGGTTTGGGGTCGGGAGGTAAAAATTGCCTAAAACCATGTTTATAGGACCTTTTGAAAGGGTTTAGACGATTGAATTCAAAATCCGTAAGGAGGGGCATTATGGTGCCCTTACCCTGGGATACCCTTTCCTTTCAGAGACACCCCTTGAAATTGAATTTGTGTCAAATAAACATCAAAATTTGAAATTTTAGCCAAAAATTCCGACCTCTTCTATTCCACTGTGCGGCAGGCGGCGGGTCCCACTCGAAGTGAATGAGAATCCATTCTAGATTAGTTTCGTCTCGAGTGGCTCGCTTTCATCGGATGTGATTTTTCGG
>NW_017566682.1:1153150-1255524 GCF_001854935.1 Bemisia tabaci
GAGTCCTCGATTCCCGATTGATATCGACACATTTTTCATTATCGCGCAATATTCGTCGGGACGAGGACCGACCCTCGCCGCAAGGGGACGGCTCTTTTCAAGCCCGTGACCTCATGGTTTCTCACTCTCCGACCGATGATGCTTCGGAAAGTTTTATTAGAAAATGAACGAGTGTCTGTCTGGTCTCGAGACGGGGAAGTTCGCCCGAGACGAATAATGGAGACCCTTCGCGAGCCCCCTACAGGTGGAAATTCGATAGACCCCTTGTAAGGAGGGGGGCTAGGAAAGGGGGACATAACTTTTAGGGTGGATGAAAAAATCAAGGGAAACGTGGCGTCCTTTATTAACGGCTGCTCTCTACTTTTTAAATGGGCTGCATTTTGAAATTAGGAACTACAGTATCCGACTCATCTGTAAAAACACTTAAGTGCGTAGAGAAACTATAGTGGTGCATACGTCATTTGTAAACTGAGCCAGAAATTGTAGTCCTGAATTGCAAAATTGTAACGATTCGGGAACAAAATTGCAAAGGTCGTGTTAATGGACAAACAATCCTTGTGTAAGGCGGTTTTAAGGCTCTCTCATGTCCTCTTCCCTTCTTTTAAATAAAAATCTGCATTTTTACTTATTTACCATACACGTCGATTCAGTTTGAATTGATAAGTATTTGTCAATTTGGATAACTAATTAATTAAGGAGACGAATTAGAAATGAAGCAATTAATTGGAAGAATTGGCAGGATCCAAAGCAATTTCTGTTTCATACCAGTGTTCCCTATTGCGGCTTGGGTTACAAGTAAGGAGCCTTTTAAGAACGACTCATGTCATGACTGTGCCTTGCTCGCTTGAGGTTACGTTTGAACAAAATTCTTCCTCTTTAACGGAAACGTTTCATCTGATATGCGACGGATTTTTTTAATGCACCGCGCCGCGACAAAAGTAAGCAAGACATTACCATCCTAAGTGTACAGCAAGACAACATTTTTAAGCTTATAAAATCAGATTTATCAGTTAATTGATCGCAGCAATGCAGCTCCATCAACTCTCATTAGAGAGATTAATTCATCATTAGCTGGCCAGGATGAAATTTCCGTTCAATCTTATTTCGAGGTTTTATCTATTCTTGTACAAACCTGCTGGCTGCTTTATGCAATTAAATCAATATTAGCGCATCTTTCCAAGTTCAAGTCTAGCCCACGGTAAATAGTGCGGGCGCCAGATAAATCACCGTAAAAAGCGGTGCCGCTCTTATCAGTCTTATCACTCTTCGGCATAAGTCGGTTACTCCTACTCCTGTTGTTCCCGCGATAAATTGTAAAAAATATGATGTTATTCTGAGCAAATAACTACTACGCTTAAAATAATTATTGGCAGTCGACCTTAATCCCACTCGATGCATCGCAATTGGGATACCTACACGACGCGACGCACAGTGGATCAAGTTCATATAGGAGAGGTCGGACAAAATTTGGAAATTTTAAACGCTTATAACTCCGTTTATACGAAACTTTGAGGTTTTAGAAGTGATTCCATTGGTTTCCTCGTAAAATTTTCTGTCATATGCACCCCTGGAAATTTAAAATGTGACAATATTAACATCAAAATTTGCAGTTTTAGTGAAAACTTTAATGTCCGACCTCTGTAATTGACTCGATCTACTGTGCGACGGTGCAACAGCAAAAAACGTGTATCACGCTATTGGTATTTTAAAATCTCATTTTCCTTTTCACTTTATCTAAGGAGAACGAACCGTCAGTATATTACTTGAAATTTTCTCAGAATTTTCATGCCTTAAAGAAGAAAAATTAGGGAAATTCTCGAAAACGCCGTCGAGTATTTTTCAATTCAATAAATACATTAGGTACGGCAGGAAACTCACAGCGTCGCAAACCAAAGCACGAGCTCTATATTGCAGTCGCACCGTCGATTAATCGCTCGTGGCTACTTTATAAAAACCACAGACATTGCTTATCTTCAACTCCAGACCGTTTTTCCCTTTGAAATTCTTGACACGCGCTTAGGATTGGCCGCACATCATCACTAAGAGACCCCTGATTCTCAAAATTTCCATTTTTTTCAACACTGGTGTCGACTCGTAATACTTTCTTAATGATTTCACTGCTTTCTTCAAATTTTCGAATTTTGATCCCGGATACTTTGCCACTGAGTGGTTCCCTAAGGTCACGAAACGTGCACTGGGGTTGGACCATGTAACCACTCGAGAAGAGGGGGGTGGGCCTTGGTAAAACATAGAAAGCGTCTCTAGGCAGCAACCACAAGAGTAGTACAAGAGCAGGGTTGAGGGAGAACAGATACGTGTCACGCTGAGCGCATACCTCGTTTATTGCAGGCGCTGTTACGTGTCTTAGTAACCATGTGTCCAAATGTTGCAGCATTTCGCTGCCGCCTTGCCCATTGCAATTCGCTCCTTTAATTTGGGCACTTGGGCGGCGAAGTGACTAGTAATGATTGTATTTAAATGAACCCTTCTATTTCCGCCCTACAACGACCAGCCGCCTGAAAAAAATATTGGATAATCGGTATTCTATCAGAAAAAATTTTGTCATGTCTGTATTCCATACGGTGCTCCTCCTTAGCACGGCAGAATTGCGCCACTCCACTCAACTTTTATTTCGACTTTTTTTTAAAACAATCCCCATCAACTATGGTAAATTTCAAGGCGTTTTTTCTTAAAAAAAAATTTGAAATCCCTCTCCGTCTTATCGTCAAATTTTTCCACCTTCAAACATTTTTTCCTCCATCTAATAAACATTTCCTCCTTCCATCAGGTTTTCCTTCCATCTAACACATTCTCATCTGCCCTTCTCCCTTGAGATTTGGCTAAAATGATGTTCTCGCGAGAATGCGAGGTGGGTGTCGAAAACTGTAATCTAGCGTCACATAATTTATGGACGGGCCGTAAGGGACCTTCGTCATTGGCGAAACGCTCCTATAGAGCTATTTTCGCCAAATTGGGCAGTTAGTCGTACCTCAGGAATTCCCCACATCGTGATGAATTCCTACCGCTACCAGGAGGTGCGTCTCCGCGATCTCCCTCGTTAGTGTGAGCAACCCCTTATTCTTGCGTAAGAGCCTAACTCCATTCTTCAGTGAGCCGCATAAAGCATTGCCTTATACGAACAGTAGGGTTCATCTTAATATTCACTTACGCCTTCAAGTTAGCGGAGTGACGAATTTAGCTCTCTCATGATTAGCGCGACATAGTATGTCACCCAACAAGGAAACCGATCTGTTCTATATTAGGTTCCGATAAAGTTAGTTTTGCTTTGATTTTTTCCAGCCTGGCGCCCGCGCCCCCGCGCTGAAAATAACTCCGAGTCGTTGCCGCCGCGCCGGTGAGATGCGCCGTTGACTTAATGATAGCTTCCGGACCGGGAGGACGTTAACAAGACGCACATGGCCGAAGGCGTGCGGAGACGTGACGTCACTTTGACGACACGCGCCGACTCGCCGACTCCCGATGAGAACTTTTGGAAGTGGATGTCACGTGTCACGGAGAAAAAGTTTGAAAGTTTCATCCATATCCCTAGCTGATTTTCGAACCAGCCAGAAGTGCAGTTGTACTAGTCGGAGGTATAGCATACGGCCTTGTCCACACGAGCGCGGTTCGCGGAACTCAGTTCGAGGAACTTGTTCCCGGAACAAGTTTTTAGCTGAGCTGAAACTTATTCCTCCAAAACCCGTTTCCCCCGTACTCCGAGCTTCTAAATATGTTTCTTTTGATGCGAATTTGCTTGTTTTTGTTTTTCACGTCCTTTAAATATCTTGACATTTATTTTTGTTACTTTGGCTGTCGTAATAATCTATTATTTTGCAATAATTGTATAGTTTTAGTGAAGTTCCGGTTCCAGTTCGGGCGAACTCGTGTGGATAGCATGCCTCGTTTCAAGGAATAAGTTCCGGGAACTGAGCAAGTTCGAGGAATAAGTTCCGCGAACTGCGCTCGCGTGGACAGGGCCCAACTGTGTTAGCCAGAAGTATGGCCGAATCAACCAGACCTCCGGCTGGTGCAAACCTACCTCTGGCTGCCGTAAAATTAGTTGGGAATATAGTTGAAAATATCATACTTTTTTATGCTTTTGAGTTGGTTTCCTGACGCTGGAAATGTTCGATTTGTTTAATTTGAACGTAACTTGGATATTTCGCGCACTGGAATTCTCTCTGTGACAAACGGGGAAATTTTTGCCATGACAACCGGCTTTTGTTGGAATAACGAGAATTCTCTAATTTTAACAAGATTCTTAATAGCGTAAAAACTGTTCCAGCCCTTCTGAAAAGAAGTCCTTTCTTAAAGAAAATTATAACGGTCCCCAAGAAATTACAGCTGTCTAGAAATGAATTCTGCTGTCCAAAATATATGGTTTTTATATTGTCTCACAAAATTTCTAACTGACTCAAAGGAGATTTTAGCTGCCGAATAGAAAATTCCAGTTGCCTTTGATATTCAAAAATTCTAATATTGTTCAACATAGAATGATCCGATAACTATTTTTTCGGAACTTTGAATGCGCATACACATCGTCGCGCCTATGACGTAAGAGCGTATCTCTATTTCTTAAGCCGGGGAAAACATAGAGTTATATGGGTTATTGGGCTTACGTGGGAATAGAGATACACATTTACGTCGGAGGAACGACGTTTTTTCATTTAAGTTTGCCCGTTTATTATTTGATTCTTTTCGGACGATGCAAGCTCAAAACAAGCCTCCAGGGAACTGTGCGTAGGTCGTAGGGGTTGACCTGTCCTCTCCTCTGTGTAGAATAAGGTCTCCGGCGTATGATGCAGGGCGTATCTGTGCGCCGCGGTCCACGACGGGCCAATTTTCGAGGGGCCCCGGCCGCGGAGTCAGGACCAGGCCATAAATTAGCCGTTACGACTGACCATGCGTCCCTGCCCGCCGCCCACCCTGAGTCGCGTGCACTTCGCGCCTCGCGCACCGCGGCGACACGCGTTGCCGTTGTGTCACTCGTGTCTTGGGTGCAGTTCATAAATTGCAAGCTCGTTGAATTTGTTGATCGCACTTTGCCGCTCCCAGAGGTCATACTTCGACGGGGCTATTATCTCTTCAGAAGTTTCCTCAGAAGTGAGAACTGAGAAGAGCCTGGAAAAGTCGGTGACTTTTAATAAACCGCGAAAATCGAGATTAAGTCGAGGAACTTGGTCGTCAAGGGATGTATGCGTGGACGTGTATGCGTCGCACAGTGGATCGAGTCAACCAGAGAGGTCGGACATGAAATTGTGGACTAAAACTGCAAATTTTGATGTTTATTTCGGCGCATTTTAAAGTTTGAGGGGTGTTTGTAGAATAAAATTTTACGAGGAAAGCAATGGAATCACTTTTAAAACCTGAAAGTTCTCTATAAACGGAGTGAAAAGTTTTTGCAGTTACCAGGTTTGGTTCGACTTCTCTCATTGACTCGACCCAATGTGCGTCGTCTCTTAAACAGCTCTTTTTCATCGGAGTCCTAGGTGGTTTAAATTATGATCAAGGGAAGTTAGAGGAGATCCTGAATAACACCATAAAAAGGACAATTTTTGTAAATCTTGAGTAAAAGTTAGAAAAATATTTTACTATTTAATTCAGCGCTGCTTTTCCGCGTCTGTACATATAACTGGAAACGAAAGTGAGAAATTAAGTTCGCCTTCAACTGTATGAATGCAATTTGAGCGACTCAGGAGTTGAAATAGTTGTATCCCGCCTACAAGTTAGCAAGGAGGAAGGCCGATCCAACTAAAGAACTGGACTGCACAATCTTAGCAACAGTGCAAGCATCATACGCCCTTTTACCAAAAAATACCTCAATTAATACATGCAAGGGTGTTTTATCATTATCTTTTAATTTAAATAATGTTCTCATCTAATTTTTTTGCCCGACACACGAATCTGAAGATATACCGGGAATAATGTGAACATTTTAAATTTCGAGAAAAATTTTAAGGTAGGTACGTTATTTTGTATTGGAATCGCTGCAACGAAAGATTAATTACACCCTCTATGCCAGTGGCATCGCACTTCGACAACGAACCTCCAGTTTTGCCTGATTTCAACCTCGTTTTACACAGGATTTTTTTCCCGCAAATTTCTGATGATCGCACGCGCGCCTCTCGGGCTTGAATCCCAATTTCCGAAACGAAACTTTGCAATCGCGCCAATTTGAAGCCTGCATCCCCAGGGTGGGCGTGCTCCAGAGTCGCGCGCGGTCCAAGCGGGCATCGGCCCGAGTGTCATGGGAGGAGCTCGCCGCCACATTTTGGCCACATTTCGGCCACTTGGCTCATAATTACTCAGGCCGAAAATAACTCTTCCCAGCCCGTTCAACGACGCCCTTGCCAGCGGCCGCGAATATTATTTGTTGAAGTGCATTCGCCACGATTTATCACCCGCCCCGCCAAATCTCCCCGGCAACCCGATTCGAAAACACGTATTCACGCGGAGAAAGCGCACGAACCGGCAACAAGGCACCGTCGAGATAGCGCCTTTTTTGCGAGCGGAGATAAATAGAGCGAGATAAAAATAAATAATTTACAAGTTAATGAGAAATGCATATTAAATGCAAGCTGCGTCGCATCGCGGCGCCCGCGATGGCTGTTGATTAGGTCACTGGAAATAAGAGATAAGAGTGCGAATTGTGTAATTCATTTATTTTGCAAGGCCGGGGATAATGTATGCGGTCGTTTCCTGAACTTTGCCTGGAGATCGAGAAATTGCCGTGTCAGTTGGCACTACGAAGAGGCGGTCACGGCTACATCTGTGTGAGAAGTCCGTGCGAAAGTTGTGTTGGTATTGGTAAGGGGGGGAGGGGGGGCACTCACGTGACAAGCCGTTAGATTCAGCAACTCGATTAGGTTTTTTTTTTTTTTTTTTTTTCAATTTCACAGCTCAACTCTCTTGGCGTCTCGTGAAACATGACGACTTTCGAACGAATTTTTAAAATTGTTCGCTAGAGTTTTGTAACATTTTTTGGGCGATATTTTTCAGCGGAACCTCCAGAGAGCTTTAGTATCATAGATCGGAAGTTCAATTGATACTTATACCTTAATTTATGTGGCAGTTTGCAAAATGAGTCCAATTTCATGATGAGATGCCTGATTCCACAGTAAACTTTGCGATTTTTACACCTTTTTTAAGGTATTGATAAAAAAGTATGCGCATAATTTTTTTTAAAATTGCCTTCTGACCCAAAATTTGCTCCACGTATGACGCTATCTTACTCGTGAGATCGGTCGTTTGGTTGTTTTCAAAATATAACTGCAATTTTACTCCTAGATTTTGAACAGTGTAGTTATCCCCCCCTTCCCGATTTCAGACTCCATTCGTCAACGAAATTAAAACATCAACGATTTGTTCCCCATTTACCAGTCATTAATATCGTCTTTGTCGACGGAAAGTCCGTTGGAGTCGGGCGAGAACGGAACTTATTACAGAAAAGCAACTAGCGAGCGCACGGCGGACGTTTTGTCAAATCCCCCCGTATCAATAAAGCGTTTAGTCCTCGATATCGGGACCATTAGCGGAATGAGAGCCATTCTGCTCCATTTGCGCGCGGACATAAATCCGGCCCTATATACCGCCGCGCTACGGGAAACAGCGTATGAACACCCGAATGTTGCCAGATTCCTCTTTCTGAAACATCAATTTTTTAGGAAGTACATCAATATTTTTCTTTTATATTTTCAGATTTTGTGGATTTATTTAGGAATGATATTCTCTGGAAAATTTGGAGAAAAATGTCCTGAAGTTTCCTTGAAAATGTGAATTTTGATGAAGGAAATTTGGCAACATCGAGCGGTTTTAACGGTGTTTTTCCTTAGGATGGCAGTATAGCACCGATCCGGGGCCGCAAAGGTCGCTGCAATATTTTCAAGAGTCGAATTTCAATAGGGCTTTATGGAGTTAATGATAGCGGCCGATTGATGAATGGAAGGGAGAGCGGGGTGCGCCGAATGCCGGGCGAGTGGCCCCCAGCGTGAGAATAATGTCATTTGCACCGTGTACGTATCGTCCGTCTAGCCGTGGGGGAAGTTCACCGGTCCCAAATAGCATCGTTGAAAGGCAATTCGATGGAAATTGGGCTAAATGACGATGACACTTCAAAGTTTCAAAATTTTGAGAATTGAACGAACACTGAGAAACTAACTTGGGTCATGTACATTCCGGCCTCAATTGAAATTTCAAGGCAAATAAAGCGCGGTTTCTTTTCCTAAATAATACTCTGATAATACTAGCCTTTCATGCTGATGACTCATAAAGGTGTGGCAGGAAGGAAGGGAGGGAGGGAGGAGGGAGGGAGGAGGGAGGGAATAAGGGAAGAAGGTGAGAAGAAGGTGAGAAGAAGGGAAGAAGGAAGAAGGAAAGAAGGGTGGAAAAATTTTCCCGGGAATCCATGATTTGTCAAAAGAAATTTGGCAACACCTGAGACCCAATACACCGTTTTTCCCCAGCACGGCAAATTTGGCAACGTCCGCATATCCATACGGCGTTTTTCTCAGCAAAGAAGTAAAGTACTCACTCCCGAGTGGAGCGAAATTTAAACCCCGAGCACGGAATGAATTTTGAAGGCTCCCGGAGCGAAAAGGGCCCATAAAATTAGGGTGCTTAAAAAAGGGTTGAAAGGCGCTGCGAGACGTGTAAACCGGTAATCCGACTGCGCTGCTTGCATTCCTCCGGTAAGTAACCTCTAATTCGTGACGCAGGTTGCATAATCTTAACTCGTCGGGGGCGAGTTGCATAATCTTGACTCCTCCGGCTATCGAATTACTTTTGTTTCGGTAGATCCGCACGTGACGCGGCTACTAAACGGGTCTCGAACTTTACGCCCTTTTTAATTTGATTAATAGGCGGCGGGGGCGGCGGTGGGAGGGGAGGGGTCGGGAAAGGCAGAAGAAAACTATGCAATTAAGAGACGCCATTAGACGGGGGCCTTGATATAATGCCCGAGAAAGAATGCGAGATGTCCGCGCGTCCATTTACTGCCCGGGACCGGGGGCGCCGCAACACTTAGGGGACGACACGAAGGGAGAAATCCCTTTAAGTTGTTTCCAAGGTCCTCAGACATCTTTTTTTTTTCGTGCTGAGAAATAGCACGCCGTGTGAGGCTCGAATTTAAGGTTCATTTTCTACGCAGTTTACGGGGGTACGTATTGTAAAAGCTACCGTATTATGAAGGACGATTTTTTTTAACTGCATCATTGTAATTGAAGGTGCCAATGATTATTATTCACTAGGTTCAAAACCAACCATTTTCTACTCAAGTATGAAGTATTTTTCATTGTGTGTGAAAGATTTTATGGATTCCTGGAGAGTATATGTTCGACTGATCGTAATCTAAGATGATAGAGGAACCTGATCTAAGGGAAGTGAATGTATCACACTCCACTGAAAAAAAGTCTATTGGATCCAGAGTCCAGCCTCTTAAAAAATTTGACAAGAAAAAAATACTTCATCGGATTCAATCGGATATTTGCTTAAATCAAAAGGAAATCCGCTAAAAGGCTTGGCTCTCGATTCAAACGAAAATCCGATCGAATCGAGAGTATTTTTTTCTTGTCAAATGTTTCAAGAGTCTGGAATCTGGATTCAAGAGACTTTTTTCCAGTTTCTGTAGCCAAAGCTCTTCTTAGAGTTAACAGTCAAAGAGCTCCTAAAGAAGGAATTATTCATAGAATATTTGTTTCCATTTTCCATATGAATTTACTTCCAATAGCTTCAGGGATTAAAAAAATCCTACCTGTATTAAGTTTGTACATTATTTTCGCAGCTAAAGTTGAATACTGGTAGTTTTTAAGCACTAATTGTTAAACTTGTAAGGAAATTTCTCCTTGGACAAGTTCATTTTTTCCTCTCTCTTTTATTTCTTATTCCTCTTTTTGGCGGAAAATGAGAAAGATCTTAAAGCGCACTGTTTTTCTTACTTTTTCGCTCTAAGCATACTTCTAGCATTTTTGCGGAACAAGAAAATATTCAGGCGAAGGTTGCAACGGATTTTTGCTCCGAAGAACTATCTGTGCCTCTACTCCAAAAACTACCCTCGCATTAAAAAAAAAACAGCTCTGTTACTCTAAACGAGCTTTTCTTTGATACCCTTCCAATCAATTTTTCCTGTTTCCCAAAACCTCCCCTCCCCCTTTGAGGTCCTTTGCGTGTCGGCAGTCCACCTGCCACGTCCCGCCATCCCGTTAGAACTCCGTCGGTGGAGGTTCCGGGCTGGCAGCTCTATAAACCCCGGCATGTCGAACACGGCTTTTAACTCCGTACACGATACGCGGCGGACCTAATCTGATTCGGCTTTATGTTTTATTTAATTTGCGTAAGGCTTCCCCTGTTCCCGTTGGCCGAGAGAGAGACGTCGGACTACTTCCATTCGCCCGATTGCGATTCTGGGTCAGCCCCGACCTTTATCCGCGGAGCGCGGAGCGAAGATACCCCGTCGCACAATGGGATGGAGGCTAGATTTGAAATGTTTGCTTAAATTGGAATTTTACAGGTACATATCGCCTAGTTATGGATTTTAAGCCATTGTTTTACTCCCAAGTTTAGTAATTGCAGGGTGTCTCTCTACACCCTGCAAAAAATATAATATATCAGGAAAATGTCAGGAAATTCGATATTTTTAGGAAAAATCAGGAAAATATCGGAAAAATTAGTCATGGATCAGGAGATTCTGAGTACTGCAAGCTTTCTTTAAGCATGGATTCAATTCGTTAAATATGTTGATTGTTTTCAATCAAGCGAGTGTCTACTTACGTATTTGCGCGAAAAACCAAGGAATCTCATTTAAAATATCAGAAAAAATCGGAAAATATCAGGAAAATCCAAAATTACTTTAAAGGAACTGTTAAGGAAGCGACTATGAACACGGTCCTATGTCTCTGACTCTAACATTCTGAAAAATTTACAAGACTTTGCGCTAAAATTTATTTCGGCACTAAATGCCAACATCAGCATTTCGAGAAAAATGTTGTATTAACATAATCTTGCAACATACCTAGACAAAATCGAAATAATGGGGGGGGGGGAGGCGCTGATCGTTTTTCTTTTCTCAAAAAATACGCAGCTCAATTATTGTGTGTCCACGATGATGCGCCAACAAAGACGGCCAGACTATCATAGGGGGATGATACCACTATTCGACCACGTGGGAGCTCGTGTTGCCTACACTATACAACTGTGCTGTGTGGTGTTTTTTAATTAAGTTTTGATACTTCGTAGTATACCTAACGATGGCTCCCTTAAAGCAGAAGTAACTAGATGCATAAAAGTTTGACAACATTCATGTGAGCGCCTTTATAATTTTCGCATCGTGTTCGACTTCTCACACTGATTAGCCCCTGTGTGCGTCGTTCCCATGCAAATGAATGCAAAATGCGCTCTTTATCAGGAACCCCATGCTCATGTCTAGAGCATGACCCTTTGAATTTTATCAGCAACCCGAGCAGCGTTGCCATTACAGCCTTCATAATCCGACTTTTGGTCATGTAGCAGACATTTATCAAGGAAATTTGGCAAAATTCAAGGGTACGAGGGGCCTGTTGCGCGTGATAGTGCATACGCTCGAGATAATTCGCGAATCTTTTTTCGCGTTGCGATTCAAATCTCGGAATTCGCTCCTTTTTTCCGCGTGAAAAACTCAAGGCTGGCCAAAGGGCGTGATCTATCGATTTAATGCTGAACAGGGGAATTTCGTAAGTTGACGGGGGTTTTGCACGCGTCGTGTCTGAGTGCGATGGGTTCAAACTCGTTGACGAGTTGAGTGTGCTGAAGTGTCTTTTGAGGAATTTGAAGTTTATCGGAGTGACGAGTGTTTAATCAGCTGCTTTGATGAGACACTTCAGACTCGGATCCACTCCATGTCTAGAGTGAAGCTAATTTGGAATTCGCATTTGCATGAGAATTTATTTTGAAACTATGAGATTGGAATTCACTCTGAAATTATTGGAGCGCTTTCAGCCGGAGAATCTTCTCTTCCCTTTTTACAATATTTTTACAACGATGAAACAAAACATCGCATATTATTCTTTGTTTTTGCTGGTATAATCAATCAGGTCTGATTTCAAAATAGCCTTTAGAAAGAACGTACATTTTTTTGAAATTCGAAGATTGTCAACAAAGCGAATAAAACTGTTTTTCTTGCATTCGCAATTTTGGCACGTGATTTGGAAAATAATCGGTCCAATTACCATATGGACGATAAGTCGGAATCATTTAAGGGTCTTATTTTGAGCCCTCGATATAATTCCCAGCCCCTTCTCGGTGACCAATCGTGCGATTTCCGTCTCTCCGGCAGCACATGGGCAGCACATTGCGATAGCCATGCAAATCGGGGGAAATCGGTCTTTCTCGTGACACTTTAATCTTGATTCATTCGCGCTCACGCCTCGCGCCTGGGCCGGGGGGGGGGGAGGGTTCCTCTCGGTGGGACAATCCATCATCGGGTGAGGACCGCCTCTTGAAGTGACTCGTCTCCCAAGACAGATCAGCCTCCACCGCTCCGTTTATTTTCGCCGCCCCGACCAACCCTGACCACTTGAGGAAGCCTTTGTTGCCCACTAGGCTATTCAGGAGCTTCGTTCCTTGGTGGTATGGTCATATCACCGCCTACAATGCTGTGCAGATGGACTAACGCCATATCGATGGTGAAACTACCAAACCACGTATCTCGGTTTGCGACGTCGCAGACTTCCTGTCATACTTTATTTTTTAAATGAAAAACTACTTAACGTCCAGTCTTAAAAATGTCTGTGATTTTTCCTTTTCGTGCGGAGAAAATTCTGTGAAAATTTCAAGGAATGATATTGATTTGGTCTACTTCAAAAAAATAAAATGTGAGCGTAGATTTTTAAACACCGCAAACGAGATACGTGGTTTGGTAGTTTCACCGTCGATATGCTGCCGTGCTAAGGAAGAACGTTGTATGAAAATTCGAGAGTTGCCATGATAGAACATGTATTTTTGACGATATTCAGGCATATTTTTCCTCGAAATTTTCAGTAATTTTACAATAAATCGCGCAGAAGATTGTCTGAAAATTTTGGGAAATAATATTCACAATTTTCATAGTAATTTCGGTTTTTATCGGAGGAGGCTTGGCAACGTCTGAAGGCTCATACGGTGTTCTGCTTTAGCACGACAGTATGAGCATCCGAATGTTGCCCAATTATTCCCACCAAATTGTTGTACGAGAGGAGTCATGAATACATTCTTTGAAATTTTCAGCATTGTAAATTCAACTGCGGGAAAATTTCTTCGATGAATTGATCAAAAAAAAATTATAAGTTTTTAAAAAAATTCAAGTTTTGTAAGAAGAAATTTCACAACGTCCAAAAGTGAATATGGTGCTCCTCATCAGCACGGCAGCACGTTTATTCGAGTGACAAATTTTATTAATCTTTTTAGGAAGGGATTCCAAAAATATTTTTTCTCGTTTTTTAATATGCTGCAGCAATATTTTGATGCCCTCAATACCCACTTTCCGCTTCTAAAATCAATTTCATTAATATTATGTAAAAAACTGATTCTCACCCAACGAGCATTTAGCGTTAGACTACCAAGTCTACATTTTCACGCAGTATCCATCCTATCTAACGCTTGCAATCGTGTGAACAATACCCGACGACAACCGTCAATGACGGTGGCATCTTTTTCAACAGCAGTCCCTACGGACCAGCGTCCATCACTCACGGTTAGTTTAGTGTGAACCCCGCTTTCATTGCCAAAGAAAACACTTAATGAAATCGATCCCTTGGGTAATGACAAGGCTGAATCAGCATAATGATGTCATTGAATGATGATTGTCGAAGGGAGACACAACTCATTGCAGCAGCAACAAGACAATGGACCAGCCGTACGGTGAGTTGCGAAAAAGGAGCTCTCTGCCCTTCCGCAACCGAAAACCTCGAAACTAATATTCAGTGGCGTGGAATGCTTTGCGATGTATCGACTGATCTGTCATTTAAACCTATGGAAAAGAATCGATAAACAGGGTTTTTGAAACGAGCACCAATGTAATCGATTCTTTACCGCAGCTTCAAATGGGGAAAAGTCGATAATCGATCGTACGCTTCGCCGCTGCAAACAGGAGATAATAGCTTAGCGAGGTGGCGCTACATGATAAATCGAATTTTTGGGGCGATTTTTTCCGACGAAATTTAAATATCGCGGTGACTGTCCAAAATCGGAAGTCGCCCCTATCACCCCTGCCGATCAGTGTCACTTAAGTGGCAGTGACGCCGTCGTTTCTTTCCCACTCTGTGATCCCCTCGTTGTTCGATTGTGTTGCCGGTTGATGGAAAACTCGCCTACTTTCTCGTTAGGCACAATGTTAAAAGGGCGAGTTTTCTCAGAGACAACAATGCTCAACGGGGGAACAATCGATTGCGAACTTAGATTACAACGACGACGAGGTGTCAGTTTCAACGCGTCATTTACCCGCCGCACGTGACTTTCTTGTGGACGTTGATGTCACGGTGGAAAAATTTCATGAAAATTAAAATCTTGAGATTTCACGTGAAATATTAAATGAAATTTCAGAAATTTATAAAATACATTGAAAAATACCAGTTCCTTTCCATGTTTCGCAAAATGTAAAAATGGTGACTTTCTTCTATTTGTGTGTTTGTGTGGGGGTTGCATACTCTAGTCCCTGAAAAATATGAAATATTTTACAGCCTCGAAAAATTTCATGAAATATTTCACTGAAATTTCCAATCTTTCATTTCTTTCTTACGTTTCATGCCACCCTGTTTGGTGTTGGTGTGAAATCATTGTACACAGAAGGGGCTTCACTTACGCGAGAGACAGGAACAAAAGGTCCTACAGGCTCCGAGATACTTATGGAGACTTCCTTTCATTCAATTTGCCCGATGCTCAATTATGAGCGCTGTGTTGAGCCATTACATCGATCAGATAAAAAATGTATTTGTTTGAAGAAACTTCGTTGACAAACTTTTTATCATGCAATTGATCGGTCATTATTAGAAAAAGATCAGTTCGATCTTCGTAATGCAGTCTAAAACGATTAATTCGAGACATTTCTGTAGGGTGATTTCAGTGCATTTTCAAAGCCTGACACTAAGGAGCGGCTGAAAGCTCAGGGCAGGTCATAGCTTCATGAGGGCGATGACTAAAAAAAGTATTTATCAGTTGTTGATCAACGAAAGAGGTGCTTACAGCTCATCGATTATGCGATCGGGAAAAGACTCGGCAGTGAAATCGGGCAAACCGACCCATCTTGACTTTTGGTTAGTCGTACTCTGTTTAATTGGCTACGGACAATATTCCAAAATGTGGTCTGCTGGTCAGTTTTTCAGACTTTACAAAACATTTTGAATGTAGTTTTGAGTCCAGTGATCAAACACAAGCATGCAATTATGACAGCAATTTCAATAGTGACCTAATCTCATCCGTAATTGTGCCGCGGTCGACATATGCTAGTGACTCATCTATATTGTTGATGGTTGTGGGGGCAGCAGACGAACATGCGTGTTTTGAAATTGGAATAATCTTCCGAGAAACCATAAGAACTGAGAACTGATGCACATCGGAGCAGAACTGAAGAATTTGTTTTGACTGGGTAGAATCATTACCCGCGGCGCGGCGTGGGCGAAGGCGTTTTTTTTTATTTTTATCACCGGTCACACCTCTCATAATCTCATTTAATAACAGTTTTAAGATAAGGTACGAATCGTTTAACGTTCTCATGAATTTCGCAATCGATTTTAGCAGTGAATGCAAGAGTTCCTTAGAGGTTGTCATTTGAAACTTCTGATATAAAGGCAAACTATGAATTTATTTTCCCCGGGGTTTTTCCTTGTGAGCTCTCCTAGAATAAATTCATACCACTCAGAACCTTTAAAAAAATATTAAACTTATTGTAGAACCATTTCCATACCTTTTTCTTATTTGAGGAGGGAAGTACTACTAAATATTTTTCATCCGTAAATTTTGAGTTTAAAATTATAAGTCATAATGACATCCTCTCTTCGCGTTTAAGTGAATTCTCATACTGTTAGCTCTGAAGAATAAAATTACCTTGCGGGACTAGGGGATCTGTCTCCATTTTGGAACTTGCTTTTCCAAGTCGAATTAACTTTTCTCTCAACCGAAATTCCAATCAGGCTTGGACTGGCCATGAGGCCAATCTGCCATTGGCAGATACGCCCCCTTGGCGCGACTAAAACGCGCCGCTCTTTCAGATAGCAACAGAAGAAGAGAAAACAAAATTACGACCGAGATTAAATGCGGAACGTGTCTTAAATGAACGGGAGAAGAGAGCGTTAGGAGTAAAGAAGGGTGCTTTTACGCATGATAGTGGTGAACAGAGGTCTAAGGACTACTTTCTGAAGCGTAAACACTTTTCTGTGAAATTTTCACCTTTTTGTTGACATACACGCGCTTTATCATACCCCTCCTTCATTCGCTATATGTGTATAACTCACTCAGAAGCGATAGTCGGTTCGATTTTTACACCGATGCACCCTTTATAGACTCTTTAGAAACCTTTAAACATATTTCTTCCTTTTCAAAATGACTATTGATTTGGACACATCATAGCACATCTCGGGCGAACTTAACCTTAATTTATCTCGAAATTCAAAAATAAGAGACATCTGAAGTGCAAACGTGATACAACTATTCGCGCAAGATAGATGTCCACATTGCATATGAAAAATGTAAGACGCGGTGGCATTAGTAGTGAACTCGCAATGCTCTGCTCTATGCTACTAGTTAAAAGAACCATAAAGAATAAGACGAACGCAAACAAACACAATGTGGAAAAAAGTGAGGGAAAGGATGAGCGTTAATGACGGCGCAGAGATACAACTATTCGTACTCGATGGACGTCCGTGCTGCTTCTGAAAAATTGAAGGCGCGATGACGCGAAGCGTGAGCTCTCAATGCTCTGCCATATGCTATCAATGAGGTGTCGCTCAGATTCGGGAGAAAAGTTAAAAAAGAGGCCCGAATTCGTCTTTCCTGTCTTCAACTGTGTTCATACTCGTTCTTCCTTCTTTTTTCAGGTTCTTGTCGAATTCTTTTTTATGATGGATTTGCAGACCCACGTCTTATGCTCGCAGCTCTGTCTCGGTTTCTTTGGAAATAATGGTGCTTGGATGCGTCTAGTGTCTTTAATTTTTTATGTTTTCTTTAATTTCAGAAGTCTGTCGGTTACTTCAATACGTTCAATTTTGCAATGTTCACTCTGTACGATTAATCAACTTAGAACCTGAAAATAGCGTAAACTTTGTGCTGCTTTGCCAAAATTTTCTGAACCCGTAGGGACGTAGGGGATGCCCTACCAGGAAATATCACATTACGCCTTTTTAACCAGCCAAGGATCTATCGTCGTGAAATGGCACGCTCACTTAGGCAAAAGAAGCTCCCATGTGGTCAAATAGTGGTATCATCCTCGAAGCAATATCGGCCTAATGCTCCCCGTTATTAAATTAATAATTTTTTTAGACCCGTGACTTCAGTCACGGGCTTTCCGCTAGTGTATAAATAGCAATGAATCCTCGGCTGGTAAGCGTTACCCCTATGTAAATTTACCCAGTTTTAGCCGCGTTAATAAAATTCGGTAAGTTATTTTCGAATCTGATGGTTAACATTAAATCACTTCGAGTCTCACATTTTAAAACATTCTCTCCCTCGCCGGCTTTTTGTGTCAATTGAAGGCTTTTCAAATATTTTCCGATGGGATTCAAAGTTATGAGACATTGAATCTGCCAACATCTAGCCTTGAAATCCAACTCT
Organism: Bemisia tabaci; assembly: GCF_001854935.1. Classification (NCBI taxonomy): domain Eukaryota; kingdom Metazoa; phylum Arthropoda; class Insecta; order Hemiptera; family Aleyrodidae; genus Bemisia; species Bemisia tabaci. Next base: position 1,170,920 of record NW_017566682.1, read on the forward strand.
CACCCGAAAAAGAACTTAAGCACCGCCAGGTTCGATCAGCACTTACGTCGTCACACAAGCCGTTAACTCCTAATTGGTTTCGCGTCACCGTGGCCAAGCACACACCATTAAGCTCCGTAAAAAATAACGTATCTGCGGTTAGAAGTTCACGCATTGGAAACCGCATGAAAAGGCACACCCCTTGGCAGCACACGTCGGGACGCGCGCACAACAAAGGCCAACACCTAATACAAAACGCATAAGTCAATTGACAGCGACCCCGAAATTCGACGACGGTCATTAGTTTGATCTCTGCGGCGCGGCAAAGCGAAAAGGGTTATCCGGGCGTCGGTGTTGGGTTTCGTGTGAATCTATTCTTCTCGGCGTTTACCCGCAAGTGAGGCTTCGTTGTGGCCGTTTAAATCTGGCTCTAGTTTGAGTATGGCCTAATGCAAGCATGATGCAACGGCATAGAGGAGCCCGTGTTGCCAAGAAATAAGGGCAGGGGCTTGGAAGACGAGGCGCAAAAGCGCATTTTTTGTTATTTTGAGAAATAAATGTTCAAAGTCTTAAAAGTACACGGATCCTCATGGCGGAAAGAAAGTTCGAACTGACATTTTGATGCTTAAAAATGGGAATTTAGAAGCGAATTTTTTACAGCATATGTATTTAGACTAGTTGAGTTGAAATCAAATATCTCGATTTTTTCGAAAATTGCACTTATGCGCCTTGTTCTCCGCGTCCGTCAAATGTAATGTAGTTACGAAAATACTTCCTTTGTGCGTTTGTAAGTAAATTTAACTTTTTTCGCGTCGCGGAAAAGTGGGAGGTTTACTGACCTTACGTAACGTCACGCCAAGATCGGTGCTTTTCGATAGTTTTTTTTTTCAAATTTTAACAGAAAATGTCAATTTTCTACACGATTAAGGTATTTTAGCTACAAGTTATATAGATATGGACATGGGTGGTTGGGAGGGGCGTAAAAATGGTACGAAGAGAATCAACATTTCTGGATTTCAACGTAACGTAATTTGAGTTTTACAAGACTACCATACTTAAATGTTTTTCAAATGGTTTGATAATCTACGACAATGCACAGTAATTTCTGACACACTCCGCATTTATGTAGGGATCAAAGAGTCCATAAAAATTCTCAAAAATAAGAAACTTGGTGGTAGGTCGATCGGTCACTTGGCGAGAGAATGTGATACTACAAACTACGAGATCGGCAGTTTTTTTGACCCATTGAATTCTGCAAATATGTGACTTTTAACGGTCAGAAATAGATGATACCTTGCTGGTGCGTGTAGTGCAACAGTGATCTTCAGAATGCACCGTACAGGAAACCCGCGTTGTAGTGATATAGTTCTGACATTAATTAAATGTTGAGACGTCGAGACATGCGGGAGCGTCGCCGGACAATAGTGACAATGCCTCGCGTCGCGTCGCGCCACCGCCTCACCACTCGCGGCTGGTGCCCCTGCACCGTGGGGTGGACCTGGACCATTTCGCAGTTGCCTAATCGCCGCTCAAATGGATTTCTAAATTTCACCGAAATTTTGCCGCTTCACAAACTATGAAAGCCAGGGAAAATTTCGGCTGTTCTTCAATCCGAGAGAGCTTATCACGCTTAAGAACGTGGATACTGAAGCATGGATGTCTCGATGCATCAGCGGTTAATTCGTCGCTCCTCCGACGTAACAGGGTATCTCAATTTTTACGTGAGCCCTTTTTTACGTGTGAATCCATGCTCTCTGGGGCTCATGTGGAAATCGAGGTTCGCACATACGCCAGAGGAGGGACGGATTGGACGTGGTTACGTTCGTGGCAGCAGTCAACTGGAAAAGCATCTCTCACGTAAGAGCCAAGAAAATTGTAATAAGTAACTTTTATCTGCTTTCGTTTCATCATCACATCATTCTCCTCCCCACATAAACGGATAGAAAGTTAAAAACTCAGAAGAAACTCAGATTGAATCCGTAGGCGGACCCAAACACTTTAAACGGGGGGGGGGGGGGGGGTCCCCTCAGAAAATTCTCGACATCAACAGAATCTATGCATTTTAAGTCAATTTCGTCATGATTTAAATGATTACCAAATACATGAATCTTCCGTCCTTTTTCCCTTCTTTCTTCTTTTTTCGAACGGACGGAGGGAGGCTTACGTCCCCTACTTGCATCCGTCTATGAACAAATCTCCCAGGTTTTATCCGTCGGTGCAGACGCCCACCTCGACAACGCCGCCTCCACCGGGAGCAGATGCAGGGTGCAAGCGGGAGATGCGCCCTAATCCATTTCCCAGTCGTCATAAGCGATGTTTTTGATTTATGCACCAATAACGCCACTGATTCCACAATCCACATTCACGTTGCGTTTGTCCGAGCCGTGCACCAGTGCACTCTGCCCTCCGCGTCTTCGCCTTGGCGTCCCTGTCCCCTGTCGCCGTCCCTCCCGAGTCACATGCTCGCGACTAATAAGCAGATTATCTAATTTGTTGCGTGCTCCCGGGAGCCCCGACGCGATTAATCATCTAATGACCGAGTGCGGATTTTTATCCCGGCTCCGGTTTTCCAGCCCTCTGTTGCCGGGCCTTGGAAGTCCGAGACAAGTTGAAATCCTACTGTATTCTAGCCATACGGACGAAGGGAAAAAGCTCCGGTCTCTGGTTAAAATAATTCAAGGTGATTCGATGGACGCCATATTTTGTGTCAGAACGGCATGCGATACATCGCATCAATTGGTTTCATTGTTTCAGCAACTCGTCATTTTTCTCGAATTTTGAGATCGCAATTCTGTTGTCAGGAGACTTAAGCACTCACTTACCAATTTTGACAAAGAAATTCAACGTAATAAGGGCGTGGTTTTTTTAGAGAGAAAATATCTCATTCGAGTGCAGTTTCGATATCAGTATCGAATGCGTTATTTTCTCCCTTTAAAAACTACGCCTTTATTACGTTGAATTTCTTTGTTAAAATTGGTGAGTGAGTGCTTTAGACTCCTGACAACAGAATTGCGATCTCAAAATTCGAGAAAAATGACGAGTTGCTGAAAAAATGAAACCAATTGATGCGATATATCGCATGCCGTTCTGACACAAAATATGGCGTCCATCGAATCACCTTAACTTCGATTCAGGCCGTGTTCTTTACGCTTTTGTCGCGGATTTATACTCTGGTTAAAATTTGTCAAGCACGTCAAGTATGAACAGGAGGTTCAGAATGTTGTTCCTTAACTTTCCATTAGCAACGGAAATATCATCCGAAATGCTTCCAAGAAGGGCGCTGTCTTATTTAATTCATCAAACCTTCTCAATACCTCAGTTCCACAGTCAGGATTTGAAAATGGATAACGATGGCCAAGCTGTGGAACCACGTTACTCCATTGCGATGGTTCAAAATTTGCGTCTTTATTTTATTTTTTGCTCTGCGAACTTACAGCGAATTTAAAAAGCAAACTTTGAACAGAATATTCTTCTTTGGGAGAAGAAAAAGCAAGGGAGTTCTTAAGAAATTACGTTGACTAGTTTTCTAAAAGAAAGTTGAGGTACTTCAGGAAGTCTTTACGACGTTTCAAACGGAGATACGTGGTCCTGCCCTTTTGCCACTGATATACTACGTAAAACTTACAAGCGTATACTTTATCACGAGTGAAATGTACAGATTGGTGGTATGACATATATTTTATTTTACACTCTTATTTTGCATATATTATCAACTGCATCCGGAGCCTGATTTTGCAACGGCGGTATATCGAATCAAATCGCCTGACTTATGAGCGGTCTTGTTGGCGTCCCCCGGTCCATCGCTTCCCAGCCTCAGAGCCGTCTTTTGTCCCGAAATGTTTGGTTTTCGGATTTAAATTCCCGAGGCCGGGTTGGGCGGGGCGGGGTGGGAACGCTGGCGAGGGCGGCCCATAAATGCACGTAAATGCCTCAATAAACGACGTGTGCTGCAGGCTGCATAGTGTGAAAGGGGTGCCGGTAATCCGTCGATATTTTTCGAATTTGAGACCGCGGGTGGCTGAGTTATTGCCGCTGCTCCAGCGGGAGGTCCCAGGAATTAGCTCACTCATACGTACTGAGTAACTGTGAGATTACTGGAGAAGAAATACCGGTGAGATTACTACGAGATTTTGTGCGATCTGTTTTGATGTCTGCGCTGGTACTAACTAACGGAAAACTGATGGTACATACGTTGTTTCTAACCTGAGCCAGCAATGGCTGATCGGTACTGGTCAACGATTTTTGTTACACTGCAAAGCAACGATCAAATGGACTGCATTTTGCAATCAGGGACTACAATATCAGACTCATTTGTTAAAGCACCTATCTGCACATGGAAATTAGAGGCACACATGCTGTTTATAAAGTGAGCTGGAAACTGTTAGCAAAATGTGGTCCAAATGATGCAGTTGGACTGAGCATGGTTAAATGTACTCAGTTGGACAACATTTTGCTAACAGTTTCCAGCTCACTTTATAAACAGCATGTGTGCCTCTAATTTCCAAGTGTAGATAGGTGCTTTTACAAATGAGTCTGATATTGTAGTTCCCAATTGCAAAATGCAGTCCATTTGATGTTTGCTTTACAGTGTACCTAACAAAAATCGCTGACCAGTACCGCGAAAAAAGTACCGCGCAAAGGGAACCCATCATGGCGGCGGGTTCCGGTTTTATTCCCGAGTAATTTCCGGTCAGATCGCCCGAACTCGCCCTCTCAGCATATTCCGACCGGCTTTTCAAGTTTCGGGGCACGGCAGAGCCCACAATTAGCGCCACTTGAAACCATAGTGGCGTGGCGTGATACGATTCATCGATTGATCTGACATTTAAATCCATGGAAAAGGATCGATAAACAGGGCGTTCGCAATGACACCTTAAAAATCGATTCTTTACCACAGCTTCAAATGGGGAAGTATCGATCGTCGATCTTCCACCATTGCTCGAAACTGCTTAAAACTCCGATAAAGGGTTGTAAAATGTGTGCGCTCATCGTTTCAAGCCGAGTTTCGAGGGGTTTGCAAACGCGGCAGCCTCAGGTTCGTTGATGCCAATTCGGGAGGAAAATTTCATTTCAATGTCGCATTTTCTCCGAAAATAATACAATTTTAGGAAAAATCGGCAACGGTGCCAGGATTAACTTTTATGATTAAGTTACGGATTCGTCCGGCCGACTGAAATTCGCGGGGGAGGGGGGGGCGGGGCTGGGTAAATAACGTTCGCCCGCGGTAATCGCCCGAAATTACCATCGCTTTGACCCCATTTAAAGGCCGATTACACGTGAACCGCAGTGCTAAGCCCGGGTCAAATTGCTTGTTTGCCAAAACAAGAGCTCATTTTGCAGTCCGCGCAGTTTTGGGTTGTTTTGTTCGGACGGAATTCAATTAAGGGTTTTAGTGCGAGTTCCGATTTGGGGGTGTGTACTGTGTAAGTTTGCCCCGTTTTTTGATACTCCTCCCCCTCTATATCAGCCATGGTGGAATCATGAAACTAATTGTGAGGTAATTTTACACCAGTAATAAAGGGACATCAGGATATCGTTAAATTTTTGGTAAAATGATGGTTTCACTTCACATTTTTTGTACAAATATACGGATCGATGCCATTTGCCAGATGACCTCTGGATCGGTAGGCAAGGATGGCGATTAGGTGTCGCAGAGCGCCCGGGCGCGCTGTAAAGCGACTTGAATGTATGCACTGATCGATTACATTCAGAGGCACATTCCAGGTGTTCCTTCCAAAACAATCTATTTGGTAAACCCTAAAATGAAGATGAAAGCATACTACACCTGAATGCAACTATTCGTTTCTATAGGAAATCTTTGCAGTCCAAACAAAAAATCGAAAGCTCTCGTCATTTTGAACTCTCGCAGTAGAGTCCACCGCTGGCGCTGCGGGTCGCGGGTTAAGTGGTGAGTGCCTGAACACTTAAAAACGCCTTCACCTTCGTGCGTATGCACCACGGACATCCGTGGAGCCCGAATAGTTGCATGCAGGAGTTGAATTGAAATTTGTCCAGTGTTCGTCGCTCTGACACTAACTAAAGGCGCCGCTGTGAAAAATTTCAAAGGTTCGAATCTGATCAAATTTAACAAATTCTCGGACGCATCGCTACCCTTGAAAGATATTTCGTGAGAATCGACCTGAAAGACATCCAAATTTCATTGGTACAAGAGATAACTCCTGTTTTTTAAACAAATAGATTTTTCATCTCCCACTTACAGACATCATTATTTTTCCTTGAGGCGTAGAAGAAAGAATAAATTTGATGTTTCCATCCATTTAAACCTATTTTTCATACGAGTGAGAACCAACAATCAGCTAAAATAGAAAATTGAAGAAAGTCAAACAAATCGCACACCCATTGTTTGCACCACTACGCCAGTGAACAGCTCACCACAAAACGCTAACGCCGAAGGCCCAAAAAATCATCCAATATCCATTAAACACTCTCGGAAAGTGATTTCTATTCGTGGCTCCCCAGAAACCGTCGCTCTGTTGATAAAAGAGCGTAAATCCATTCGCAAGTGACCCATCGAATGCATTGAATCGAGTGAACCTACGGGCTCATCTTATGGCGCAGTCACATCATTTTCTCAACAGAGCGACGAAATGACTTTAAGGAGTCAAAGAGCAAAAACACTTCCCCTGATTAAATCTGCCTTAAAAGACTGCGCATCTAACCGTTGAATGAACTTAAATGCAGGGTCGCAAATTTTGTATTCATGGATTTCCTGAGCTTTACCTTTTCTTGCCATTTTCATTCACGAAGGCTGATAGTTTGGCAACGCTGTCGCACAGGGTGCAAATGCAGCCGTTCACTCAACCCTCGTAAACTCATCCGTTTTTGCCAAATTTCAGGAAATAGCACTTTTTGAAGTGTTGTACGTATCATAATGTTGGACAAAACAGGCAACTCTCTAGAGTACACTATGGGAGTACTCCCGTTACTGTAAGGTAATTGATTAACAGAACTGAAGAGGGTTTCAGTTGGGGTAATGTTAATTCAAATGGGTGTGAAATACGTAAAAGTCAGGAAATTAGTGCTTTTCAGTTGATTCTTACGATATGTGTTTGGTTCCGCTGTGAAATGGAAAAATCAGGTTGTATAAGGCTGTATGAGGATATTAAGGGAATTTGCAATATAAAATTCTCCATCTGTTAGAAAGTTAAAGCCATAAATCAATCATTATTACTCAGAACCAACCAATCATGTTTGCAATTTTTTATCGAACCGTTCAGTCACATTTAAAAATATCTTGGGATCTTCGAAAAAAAAACGTGATACCTAAAATTAATAAATACAGTAAATACATTAACGAAGGAATAAATCAATATATATATTGTTTGAAGACGGATTTTTTGCTACTAAAACAACAGAGAGATTAATCAATCATTTCTTTTGTTGCAGGTAATACCGACATATTCCACCACAAAGGGCCCCTTCAATGTAAGTTGATACACCTTTTAGCCCCGCCAAACCCCTGTTTACAATTCACCCCCAGGACGACAGGATCAGGTACACCCGTCTGCACCTCGCAACCGATAGCACACGTGCGCAGCTGTCTTCCTAATCGTAATTATGCTCAATTATCCTCCATCACTGATCAAATAGAAAAGGAACTTGAAACCCCGGACCATTTTGTCCATTTATCACAGTGATTGTTTTGAAAGTTAAATGAGTCACTCTGTGGTGAAACGACTTTGCTGATGTTGCCAAAAATTAACTTAGAAGTCTTGCAGAAAGAACATCAGAGAGCATACGTTAAAGAAAAGGGGCTGTCTTTTCCTACTTGGCGTTATGCGGTCCAACCACCAGAGGCACTGGAAAAAAAACACATTGGATCTAGAGTCCAGACTCATGAAAACATTGACAAGAAAAAATTTTCTTAATTCAATCGGATTTTTGCTTGAATCAAAACGAAATCCGCTTAAATTAAGAGGCTTGGTTCTTGATTTAAGCTAGATTCTGATTGAATCAAGAGTACTTTTTCTTGCGATGCTTTTAAGAGTCTGGACTCTAGATCCAATGTGTTTTTTTTTGTTTTTTCCAGTGGGGCGTTCGCGACTTTTTTCCGGGTTTTTAGTGAGAAAATTTGACGACACTGCTCTCAAGATCAGTCTGCTAATCGTTGCAAAAACCATGGAATTGAGGTGTTGGGTGCAGAAATGGTATTTCCTGGTTGCAGTGTTTCAGAATCTTCACTGATAATTTATATTTTACAGAGGAAAAAAGCGGATAAATTTTCTGACATTTTTAGTTTTCAGTATTTAAAAATCATGAGAGAAATTCAGTAAAAGTTTTAATGGATTCCATGCATTTCCTTTAATCATGGTGGATGAAGCGTTAATGGAGATCTTGAGACACCGCAACCAAGAAATGTCCTCTCTGCATCCAGCGCTTCAATTGGATCGGTTAATCTCTAGGTATGATACAACATTGACCAAAAAAAAGATATTGGTGGGATATAGGAATAAAGATGTAAATGCTGTACTGCTACATCAAAATTTCTCATTTCTTCAAGATGTTGGTTTCTTAAGATTTGGCTGCCCATTTGTCTGCGATTTCGTTTTTGTTGGAGTAGGAGAGCGAGTGGTAATGATTTCTAAATTACTGAAGGGTCTTCTTCTCTCAGGGGGTAATTTAAGATTTTCGTCGGAATATTAACTTCCACTTAAGATGTAGAAAAGATGCAATGCATCTCCTTATAATTTATAAGTACCCTCTAGAGAAAGGAGCACACAGTTTGACAACTTTGGGGATCAATTTATGAGACATAATCGCACCCCGCTGAGCTCGGAGCTTCTTACGCCGAAATCTGTATCAGAGGGAGGAAATTAAAAATAACAAGTCCTTCCGCTGTGAGATTTTCGAGGGATCAACACAACCATGCTAAGGAAGAACGCCGTATAAACATACAGACGTTGCCAAGTTTATTTTAATGAAATATAAATTCCCTGGAAAATTCGTTCCACAATTTTTTCGTTTTTTGTCAGAAAAATGTCTCTAAAAAGAGTATCTAAAAATTCGAACGGAAAGTGTGCGTATTTTTTTCTCTTTTTTTTCAGAAAGTTGATATTTGATCGGGGGTTATTTGGCAACATTGTAATGCGTATAGGGTGTTCTTCCTTATCACGGCAGAACAATCGCGTCGAGACCAATCGGAAGAAACCAAGCCGCGCTGATTAAATATTCCCGATTATTAATTCATCCCTGCCATAAACGCGTTGCATAAGTTACAACCCCTGTCGCGCACGGCCGAGGGGTCGTCCGGCCCACCGGGGGATCATCCCTGCGCCCTGCCGCCGGGGCGAATCCTAGAGCATTGTCCCCGCCACGCAGCGTACTAATTTTTAATATCTTTTGTAAAATTAATTTATGGCCTCTAGGAGCAAGTACCTACTGGTTTAAAATTAATTTTTTCCCGCATCGAAGTGGGTCCCCGGCGGGTATCCTCCTTTTCTTCGCTCCCGGCGAGGGTCGGGTTTCAGCGCATTGTGCGTGTCCGAAAAAATAACTCCCTTTGTTATGATTAGTTTTTGCTTCGCAACAATTTATTTATCGGGACTACAATGATTAAGTAGCTCGTTCGATGTGCCGACAATCCGTCGCCCCTTTCACTCGAGCACGTATCACTATTCCCACATGAGCCCTGATCTCCGTATATCTCTACGCTCTCCAGGGCTCACGTAAAAATTGAGATGCGCTCTTTTGTCCGAGGGGCGACAATTGAAAGGTCCCAGCCGGAGGGTCCTGGCCGTGTGATCTCAATCGGGAAACAGGATTTTTTAATGGGCGGATCCGAGCTTTTTTCTTCCGATTTTGGGCGTCTTTGTGGCGAAGACAGAGGCGCACACATCTTTGATTTACACGTTGGTATTTAAGCCTCACTCCCCCAATTATCGACTCTTGGTCTCTGTATTCGAGGGTAAGAAACAATTGTGTCGTGTTCTCTAAGGCGTCCTAAATGGCTGGAAGTCGGAAATTGAAATGTTAAGACGGGAATTTAGCACCTAATATCCCCCAGGACTTGCGCAAAAAGGTGTATTGATGCCTTCCGTAAAGGCACATAAGGCATGTTAACGTGTTAAAAAGGCGTCCTTTTTATTTCATGGGTCGCGTTTTGAGATTTTGTTCGACCTCCTATTCGTTGACATGAAAAGTTTGCTCCTTTTCATTTCTGTATTAAATTATTCCTTTTACTGAAGTTTGAATTACATTTTAAAATATTGACTCGAACAACCGGGAAGAGAACGCTATCTCGCTTCTGCAATGACTCACATTCCTGCTTGCTACTTCTCCACGGTGAGCCAATAGAATAATATGAATTATAGCACCAAATTTTCAAAATTTTACGTAGGAAGCGATCCACAAAACTATGGGATTTCGAAATTCAATTCCCAAACGAGATGTATCACAACTGCGCTGAACTCTGATCATATGGTGCACAAATGACGCTATTAACGTCATTGCAATCTAACTATTGCTGATTATAATCTCCAAGCTTATCGTCGCACAATTCATTTTCTATCTCAAATTTTAAGGTTCAATTTTTATTGGGTTGCTTTAAGTCGCAGTTCGCACCTTGTCTGAAAATAGTGTTCCATCTAATTTGCCATTCAATGATACCTTCTTCCATCAAGAAATCTCTACATTTTTGTTTTTCTAGATTTTTACAATGGACCACCCTGACTCAGCCCAATTCCCAAATTCAAATTATCCCATCGATTTTTACACCTGTGCTTTCTCTTCCGCTACTTTCCCCAGCAAACAAAACCCTTAAGCCTGTGAACTATTTTGTCAAGTCGCTTCCGTCTTCGATTCCGGAATTTCGAGAATTTCACCGCGAATAGGACTCCTTTCCCCTCAATATAGGCCACTCTTAGAGGATTAATGATTCATGCTGATTAAAAACCGCATATTCCACCCAAGACTTCCATTCGAGTTAAGTGGTTTTGCTCAAATGAGCCGTGAGAAGCCAGTCAGTTCGGTAGCTAAGTATCACTGACTCGACTTCTGAAGCAGAATGAAAAATAAACAAAGACGATGTCCGGGCACCATTGTCGTCCTGTCAGATGTCAAGAGATCGGCGGGCACAAACGGATTTGTCCCGAAATCTGCGTGATAGATATCTTCGCAAAGATGCGAACACTGCCGCGCTAAGGAAAAACGCCGTATGAGCCTTCAGGCGTTGCCAAATTTCCTTCGATAAAGTACGAAATTCCCGGAAAACTTGCGGATATTTTTCTACCAATTTTTTACAGGATTTCAATCACAATTTTATCTATAGTATCTGAAAATTCCAAGGGAAAATATTCATAACTTTCCAGTAAAAATAACAATTTACTGGAGGAAATTTGGCAACTCTCTAATGTTCACACGGCGTTTTTCCTTAGCACGGCGGAACAGGTCCCAGGATGCTCCCACGTTTTGACTTTTCGAGGAAACTCCGCGGAGGTTTTTTTAGGAAATTTGGATGTTGACTCATTCAGTGCGGATGCGCTATTCCGTTGTCAAAGGGTATTTTGCATCCCTTTTGAATCCTCTGAGAGCGATCTAACGGCACAGAAACCATCTATTTTTGCACCCGTGACACCCGTGTGTTTCCCTTAAGTCAATGAGGCGTTTGCGCGGCGGTATCATATTTTGACCGCGTTTTGCAAAAAGAACCAAGCTACATCAGCCATCGTCTTTAAGGGGCATCTAATTTTTACAAGAAATAGTTTGTGCGAATTCGTTTGAACATTTTTCGGAGTTTTCTTCTTACTATGCAGAAAATTCACTGAAATATGCACACAAATCTGAACAAACGTTTTCATGTAAAAAATTAAATGGCCTAACTAAATTTGACAATAGCTGATGTGGCTTGGTGCCTTTCTGCTCAACGCGGTCCGTTCTACAATTAGATTCTAAATTTGCATAATTTTTCACTGCTGATCAACAGTTCACTGATGCTCGCGTATATCTGCTTTCCAATCTTCCGCAGGTTATAAAAGAGACACGTTATTTTGCATTGTGAAAAAAGCTATACCTTCTGTCGGGTTCTGTGCTTCGTGCGAAACATACACACGTGCATAACACGCTTTGGGAGGATTTGGTCACGAAATATGTCGATGGGTGCTTCAGAATTGCGAAAGAGTCCTCAGGAGTCTGCTACTTTCAGACTCAACTATAACGAATGTTTTTTTCAAGGCTATGTTAAAATCATCATTATTCCTATGAACCACAAATCTGATAATCATAATGAATGTTGGCTGGTTAGTTAATTTCTTCAGAGACATTCAGCAACTTAGAAACACTGCCTGCAAATTTTACGATACATATACGTAAACACTTGAGTACACAAGATATAGGGTGCAAAATTCCTATCAGTTAATAATGAGATCACATGATTTGACGAGGATGGAGTATTCTAATGTCATGAAATGTACGATGAGGTTATAAAAATTGATTACTATATTTATCAGAAATAAAGAAAAATAAAACAATTTAAAAAGTGCAAAATTATAGGTTTTCCCTCGTATAAGATCCTGTAACCTATTACCTCCAATTTTCGGTCGGTTGCTTGACAAATTGATCTCATGTCTTTTTGAGATCTTCATTTAATTTTCATGATAAAAATATTTTCCATGATAAAAATATTTTTTACCAACCAATTTCATTTAAACGTTCATTTACGACCTACCAGACACAGGACCGTGTGGCCTAATGGATAAGGCGTCGGACTTCGGATCCGAAGATTGCAGGTTCGAGTCCTGTCACGGTCGTCGGAAATTTTGCGATCGGCATTATCGTAAGTCAATCGCCAAGTTGTACCAGTTCTCATCGTGTAGCCTTAGTTGCGGCCTCCCTCTGAAGTTAAGGGCTTTTAACCGATATTTTTACTTTACAGCGTCCTCGCATTCTTACGTTTCGCTGAAAATGTTACGCCACCTGTTCAAAATTTCATCATTTACTTCTTCAATTCTCTCAAAATGAAGTTACGGTCCAATTTTAACGTTTCCAAAACAGAAATAAAAATTTTTAAAAAATTTTATCATTAACTTAAAGTCCTCACATTAGCAACTTCTTTCGTGCGATATCGTCGAAGTTGACGGAAAATGTGCACCGTATTTCCATTATCAAAGTCTCAAAATAATGCGGCCCATTACACTTTGTCATTTCATTTTATTGAAAAAATTGTTGTGATAGCATCTCTACTCCACATTCCCCTAAGTGCACTTCTGAATTTTTTATTCCTATTTTACCATTCTTTGGAGAGAATATATTACCTGCAAGTCGTGAAAGATACGAATTCTTAACAACGTAGCATGCGCTGCTGTTAATATTGCATTGAAACACGCATCGCTCAGACTTGCAGCTGCACCAACCCCTCCCCCTTCCGCCACTGCTGCGTGAGAATCAGCATGCCGTCCTGCAAGTTGCAGTCGTTCTGTTTTGAAGGCGTTTTATGTTTCGGATGTTCCTAGTCAGTTTTCAGTGTTTGCACTCGCTTCCTGGCCAGTGTAAAAACCGTGCACATATTTTGGCCCTCGACAGAAGAGTAAAACTTAGAAATTACGTAGATCATGTGGCTGTTACACTCAATATTCTTTTATGCTGTTTTTAGAAGCTGAGTTTACTATTCGCATTTTTAGAGACTGCTTTCATCAGGAAAAAAGACATTTATGATAAATTTTGAGAAACAAAATCTGTTCTATTGAAAATTGTATCGACAGGAAAATTTTATCGTTAACAATGAAATTTTTAAGTCTGGAAATAAGGGAGGAAAAATGTCTGTGGCCCCTATGTATTTCACTATACGGATATATCAAAGTCATTATCAGGAGTATATGGATGCGTTCATCAAATACATAACGCTTAAGGGAGGTGCCAAAGAGAGCGTTACACCATTTTGTTTTTACGTGTTGAAGGATAGGGGCATTCGCCACAAAAGCGTCACGAACTCACGAGGCGATAGGGGAGCAAAAATTCCCACTTTTTAGCCCTACGGATTGTATGAACCTATACGTCAAAATGGAAACTGAGGGAAATAGGGATATGAATAATAAGTTACTTTTCGACAGACGCAACACTCCTCGGGCCAGCACCTCGCATTTTTTTTTTTGTTTCTCATTTGCAGTATTGCCTTTGTACCTCGAAACATATATGTAGATTTCTGTGTTTAAGCAGTCTCATACAGCCACAAATCCTGCAGCCTGCTCGTCGTTTTAAGTTAATTCATCGACATCTAAACGGACCATTAATGACTGTTAAACGTATTACTTTAATCAAATAATATGGAGGCTAATAATAATAGCTAAGCTAATAATACAGACCGTTCGAATTCCATAAACAGCACTTAACTCGATTCGGACATCCCTCCGAAGCGGATGCCACTTTTCCCACCTTCGTGACTGATCCCACCAGAGACTCGCTCGGACATGACATGACAGTTGTCGACGGCGGGCAAAAAGGGTTGCCCGGTCCAGCCCTCGGGCGGCGGCCCACCTGACCAATTTCACGGTCGGAGGTCACAGGGGCCCGCGGGGGAGGGGGTATTTATCCCCGCACAATTACCACTATCATTAACTCGCACACGATTTGTGTTCAAAACGCGGCACGCGTGACAGGCCACGGCCGGTTAATTTAATAATAAAATGCGGAAAAAATGACGTCGGGCGGGGCCAACCAATCAAGAACCGCTTAACTACACAAGGGACTCCATTGCATTTATGCGGTTCTGAAGTAGCGGTGGGTGGAGGGCGGTTTTATCCGCTGTATCAAAAAAACGTGTAATTACGGGCCTCGGAGACCGCGAAAAAATAGGGGGCTTTAATCCCTTCTCGCTCGGTTTCGATACTCCGGAGCTGGGTAAATACTATGTGGTGCAATGTTGCCAATTCGAACGGAATGTGTGGGTTTTTTGGAGGATTTTCTGTGGGTTTTCAGAGTGAGTTGGCAGCCCTGGTGAGCAGGCTTCGTGCCCGCGACGCAGTTCATATTTTTGTTATTTTCCCCTGCGGTATGCGAATCACGTTTCCTCGTGATTTTTCCTCCCAACCCCCGGCGTATTTTTCTTTTTTGGTTTTGTTGTTTCGTAAATGAGTGTTTTCCTCGAGAACGGAAGGTGCTTTCGGGCGGCTGAATTTCGGTTTACATTTCAAGCTGTTGATAGTATATTCTACCTGAAACGGTGTAATGTGGTACTTCATGTTTGTTTTTAAGCCATTACAGGGGTGGCGATGGGTTGTAGGATTATTATTTATCGGAAAATCTACAGAGGTGTGTGAGCGTATTAATCAATCCTAACGGCATAACAATTGTGGTCTTACATAGTTGAATCTTATAAATTAGCGAAAAGGGATTCCTATAACCGCAATCATTTATATCCATTTCACGGCAGAAAATGCTAAATACATAGAATGAGATTGGAGGCAGGTAAGAGAAATGGGTTCAAACGAAAGATATTTCTCATGTCTGAATCAGATCGCAATTTATTTTACTAAATATCAAGGAACACAATTTCTTTTGAATAGTGTGATTCATATGTCATCCAATCCGTAATAGGAGTCTTTCTGACGATGTAGAAATCAATACACGTGAACCCCAAAAAAATGAGTAAAATCGATTAATCAAAAAAGGAATCTTGAGCCCAGCCATTTCACGTAAGCTTTGTCTCCAACTATTTTCAAAATGCGTTCCACGAGATAGTCGTCCCCAAATTCATTCTTCTTTAGCTCCTCGTTACGTTGTAAAAACGGCTTAAGACTGGTTTCTGATTCAATTAGTTCAGAATTCAAGTAGGAGGTCACCATTCGGCCTTTGAGGCAACGCTAGGCAGTATCTTTTCTCAATGAAGGCGTTTCTGACGCATCGTAACTCTTCATCAAAGATGTATAAGAAGTAGCAATTCACTCACCGATCTACGCTAATTCACCATTGGTATAGGGTTTTTAAAAGATGCAACTATTCGACCTCTGAGGTCATGCAAGGAAGTATCTGCTCTCAATGAAGGCGTTTCAGAGGTCTTCATCAGAGACTTATCCGAAGCAATTGCAATTACTCAGCAATCTTCGCTGCTCCATCGTTGGTAGGGTTTTGAATGATACAACTATTCGACCTCTGAGGCCACGCTAGGAAGTATTTTCTCTCAATGAAGGCGTTTCTTATGCTTCGCCACACTTCATCAAAGCTTTATCCGAAACAATTGCAATAACTCACTAATCTACGCTGCTCCACCGTTAGTAAAATTTTTCAATAATGCAAATTTTCGACCTCTCAGATTACCCATGAGAGGCATTCAAAACCAAGTGCTTCTTCATAGCTTTTTTAACGTTACGCACACGTAGATATTCTTACACCACACATAAGGTCGTGAATTAAGAGTCGTTCTGATTCTTGCAATGGACCATTTTCCGATTTTAGATTGCAAGTGTTGCATTGCTTCGTCCATCCCTAAGAGGTGGAGTTTCGGAGCGATTCAAGTAGTTATGTCCAATGGAATGGAACGATTAAAAGTTCATTTCAAAAGTGGACAGTGTGACTACCGCTATGTAATAATGAATAACAGCTTTGTATCCACCTCGAAATGAAATAATTTGGAACTAATTTCATCGCATTTCAACGCGCAACTTTTAACCCCGGATGTCCGCTCGTTCGTTGAACGTTTTTTTACTAAAAGGAACTATGTTGCACGCAAACACTATGAACATAGTTCCTTTTAGCATAAATACGTCCCATTGTGCATTCGTCCCGGGTTTTTTTCACAAGAATCCCAGGAATGAGACCATGAGCGCGGGCGTCTGAAAGCGTGGACTCGTCCGCCCGCTCCTCAGTTTCAGTTTTGCGTAATTAATGGTGGCTTGTCCCGGAACTGTCCAGAACACGGCGAGAGGAAATTGATTTTTAGTCAGCTCGGTGCCGGTGCCGTTGCCCTGCTTTTCCCGCTTATTGATCATCCGGGTGATGGATGGCTGCATCGCTACTTAGCCGGCAAAGGAGTCGACGCAACCTCCAGATGGTAATGAAAACTCGCCCTCCGCCCGTTAAAACAATGCAAACTAGGCGAACTCTTTTTTCCAACGAGACAACCGCGCACCCGGACATCAGCGCATCGTTGGCAAACTCCGCTCAAAACACGCTTTCCCGTGGGTATAAATAGGTGAATTTTGGTGACGATTTGGCAACTTTCAAAGTCAACTCCCGCCCTTTTTCCCGCCCTGTGCACCCACGCCCCAATAATTATTTTTCTGTCAGAGTACCCGGCGAATGATTAATATTGTAAAAACAAATATTTTCAGAGAACTTCGCGCTGTCCGGCCCCGAGACTGAGATTGAGGACTCGGCCTAAAATTCTGATGCATTATTTATAGCTGATAATCCTTTCCTCTCCTTTCTTTTTCTCATTTGTTTCTGCCCTGACAAGGGCATGCAAAACTGACGGGCCTTCGACCCTTTGAGCTTCAACCCTCCGGGACGAATGTTTTTCTCTTGGCAGCTGGAACGGGGATACTTGGTGCTCTGATAATAATTGTTGTAGTCCCGTAGAAAAACTCATCTTTTAAAATATTTACCAAATTTTGGACTTAAACTTTCATTGTAGCTGAATGATTTCGGCAGTTTGCTGAAATTACATACTGGTCATCATCTGAAATATCATGGTGCTGAAGAGAGAGCAGATGAGAACTCATTGATCATTGCAGGGTTGCCAGCGCGGCGGTCTAGAAAACTGGGAAAATCAGGAAAAGTAGGGGAATTTGCGATGACCGGGAAAAGTTGGTCGAGGAGTCGATAATTTGCCAAGCTTTTCAAAAATTGCTAGATCGTGGTTGAGCACCTACCGAGAAAAATGATGACCTTTTTTTGTAAAGAATGAGTGAAAATGGGGAAAATACTCGTAGGGCAAACCCGTAATTTCTCGGAGATATAATGATTTTTTTTCCTAGCGGCTTTTTAAGATTTTGCAGGTTTTCCAAGTTTTCGCGCAATCCGGAGGATTATCGATCCCTGATGTCCAAATATCTTGAAGCAATTCGATACACTGAAAAAAAAATTCTTGGCGTTTTTACCACGGTCCGTTGGTACTTTTACCATCTCACTTTTTTCACCAATTATTAGTAATTTTACCAAGACAGACTAGTAAGCTTACCTAAAAACCGGTATTTTTACTGTTTTTTTCAAGTAAGAATACCACTTTTATTGGTAATCAATTCCCGGTAACTCTGCCATTTTATCTCGGTAATTCTACCACAGTCGATAAAAAATATTGGCGTTTTTACCAAGGTCCAGTAAAATTACCGAGAGAGTTCAATAATTTTACTGAGATTTCTCGGTAAAATTACCAATTCCATAAATGGTAATTTTACCGAGAAAAAACTGGGATCAAATAGAACCTTGAATTCTTGGTAATTTTACTCTTTTTTTGGTAAATACACCGAGATTTTTTTTTTCAGTGTAATCTGACGGGAGTTCCTCCGAATATTTTCTGCGATTCATCTCAGATCCGCTGAAACGAGAGGTGTCTTGAATTGCCCCTCAGCATGACTCGAGGAAGCCGAAAGGGAGAAGCTGAAAGTTAGTGACTCGAAAATATAATTTGCATCCCATCTCGAACCGAGACCCGCGAATCCTCGCAGCTTTCGCGTCGCGGTGCAGCTCCCAGTCAAACCTGTTGAACAGTGCCCCGATCCATTTGATACTTTCAGCAGATGCCAAATTGTAGTAAAGCACTTATTATAATAGCATTTTAAGATAAGAATCTACAAGGGGGTTGCGGTCCCTGGCCGCTACGCGGCCCAGCCATCAAGGACGCCTAGTACCCTGATAGCAAGGTAGCAAGTTCTTACGAAGTCAGGAAAAACCTGGAAAAGTAAGAGGATTTGATGCAGAATCTTGACATTTTTTCTTCTTGCCTAAACATGACATTTTTTGTGATAAATGTGAAAAACATATGAAAAATGTGATAAGTATCTTGAGATGTAGCTAAGCACGATCAAATTTCGGGCTACACGATGATGGAGTTTCTGTCAGTTCCTTTAGCCACTTGAAGGTGCCTCGGTCATCGCTGGTCAGCCTGGCCCTTTCATGGCATTTTTTTGAATCTCTAGAGATTTTGGTCTGTAATATTTTTGTGAAAATAATTTTAATGTGAAAGATTTTAAAAAAAAATTAAAGGTTTGGAAAAAACAGGGAATTTTACGTTAAAACTCTCTGAAAGATCAGGGATTCGTCAGGGAATTTGAAACCCACGGAAACTTATCACCCTAGCATCGAGCTGTTATGTTAAGAATCTCATTTCAAAAATGTTTAAAAAGCGGGTGTATTAAGAGGTTATTACGGTATTACCTATCGATAGCCATGAAACTATCGGAAGATGGGCCCAGTCAATCCGTAGAATGAATTTCGACGAAGTGTGAAAGAAGCGCCGAAAAGCTTAAATATAATAATCAAATTCTTAAGCAAGATAATTTTCGTTCCAATCCGACAGCGTTGATTGGGGGACGACTTGTGCGAGGAGTCAAGCCGGCCCGCGCGAGTTACTGCATGTGCAAGATGCAAATGCGGTGTTCGATGCATTAAAACGAAATTAATACAATCAGCAGTTCGAGAGAGATGTGAGAAAAAAACCGCACCGAACGGCCGCGGTGGTTCGGTTGATTCCTCGTAAATTAAGTTGCTCCCGACCCGGGTCCCTTCCAAGCGCACTTTTTCATACTTCGGATTGCGGAAGGTCGCCTCACCGGGGNGGGGGGGGGGGGGGGGGGGTTGTTGCGCTGCCGCGCGGTGTAATTCACCTCCCAGAGAGCTGAACCGGGGTCATAACATGTCATCCTCGTCTTACTCTATCTATTCGAGGCCCTTTGAATGGCCCTACGTCTGGCTTCGCGTAATCAGTTAGAAAAAGTTTGTAATTGCACCGGTCCGGCTGGCTGGAGCGGAGCTCCAGACGCGTGTTTTTTGCCTGCAAGAGAAAGAGTTGCCTGAAAGAGTAGTTTTGAAATTCTCAATTAGATTTCTTCGCCTCTCGCGTTGTAAAAAGTATTCGAGTCTGAAGCGTTCTTTCTCTGGGTCTGAGTGCTTCGCACTCGATCCGCCAGTCGCATTTACTTGTTTGTAAATCTTAAAGTTGTTGCAAATTGTTGGAAGGTAACACTGTGTTACGATGTTTAGGAATAGCCTGAGATCCATAAGAGCAGGCTGCATGACAGCACTTATGTCAAAATGGATATGGCTCCTTTTGAATTAAATCCGTCCATTTGGCGTGATGAAATGACGGTTGAAATAGAATGATTTGATGTCTTCGTTCAGCCCACGCGTGGTTGACAGTTGACACACGATTCCTTGGAGTAACAGGATTTTCTCCGACAGTGAATTCGATTTCTTCGAATTTATGGTGAACCCTTCTCTTTCCCAAGATACAGTCCCTCCCCCCAAGATTTCCCTCAATATTTCCCCTCAACGTTTCCCCCAAGATTTCCCTCAATATTTCCCTCAACATTTCCCCCAACATTTCCCTCAACATTCCCCCCATGATTTCCCCCGATATTTTCCACGAGATTCCCTCGAAATCCCCCCTCCCGGCACAGCAATATATGGAAGCCTTCGACAAGTGCAATCTGGTTGGAGACAGCCAATCGCGTGAGAATGATGAATGAACTCTGCCGCAAAATTCCTCGAGTACGCACATATGGCAATGGCCCTCGAGCTTCAGAATTACGGAGGTGCGGTTTGTACGCTTCCATTCATCCTTTCGTGGCCGCTGAGGCAGTGCATCTGAGCAACGTGTCAGAGAGAGATGGGAAACCGGACGCAACGAAACCCGGTGCCGGTGCGGGTTGTTCAAACAAAATACTAATTGATGAATGAGGATGCCAGACGGCCAGGAAGAGCCTCAAAGAGTTCAGTGGATTGTTGCCCATTGTTACGCTGCGAAATGAAAAAAAGTCCAATGGCTCGACTGCACCGGGTGTTCTGGAAGTTGGTTACACGGGATTCTCACTTTCTGTAAAAATTGCAGTTTTGTAGGGAAAAGAATCTTTTCGCGGGCAAACTTTCGTTTTAACGTGGGAATTCTGCACAAGAAATTCATATAACTTCGACACTGAAAAAAAAGTATGGCAGAAAAATTTAGTGAATTCTACCACGATTCTGTTTGATTTTTGACAGAGTAATACTGTAGCTGAAACAGACATCTGGTAGCACTTACCATACTTTCGGTAAACGAGGTTGAAGTTACAATATTTGCTACCATCGAGTTCATGCGACGGAACCTCATGATTTCGTTCGTTTACTGTGCGGCAAGTTTAACTGTGGGCTGATTGTTGAAATTGATAGACATAGCCATAGACAAAGATGATGAAAAGGAAACGGGGTGATCCTATCGGTGTAAGCGGATGGTTGCAATGGACAAAGGAGGTAGGTATTAATAGATTAACTAACAGTAACCCAAGAGAGACCATTTAGATAGTCCACCATTTTCTCCGTTAGTCTATAAGAAGCACCCATTTCAACCAATACGATCGCTATGTACTCCTTATGTCTTCTTTGTCTATCGCTTTGTCTATCAATTTCACCAATCAGCCAACTGTCCTTATTCTTTGCAGTTAATTATTCGGAGCACCTAATAGTACTATTTATTAGTCAATGTCAATGGCATGTAAATAGTTCTAAATGCTACATTCTAAAAATGTATCCAAAAATTCGTCTAAAAATCGCAAATTTATTTCAGAATACGAGGCCCCAAAAGTAATCGAAGGATTTTTCTTATCCAGTCAGCAGGGAACCGGGAAATTTTGCGAAAAGAACTAGTCGGAGGTTTTTCCCCCCAGAATAGTAAAGGAATGGCAAAAAAAAGTTTGCAAATTTCAAATTTTGAGTTCAGTCACCTGTTCCCCCATAGATCAATTTTCCGATCCACCTGGCAAGGTCTGATCCGTGTGCGATCCGAATGTCGTCAATTAACCGCGCGGTATCGATATTTACCGAGGCGAATTAAGGCGCGCACAAAAGATGAAAGGAGGACGAAACAAGAGCAAGAAAAATCCTCATCCTCGATCCATTAATTATTAATTGAGCGTGGCGCTCTCTTTGTTGTCGCGACGATAACGCGTTCCTAATTGCCGCAATTGCCTCCTAGGTGCGGCGCGTGGCACTTCCTCGATTTTCGTCGTTCCGTCTGCCGTTTAATCCGCGGTGCAAACATCAAGGCGCGCCCGATTAAAAATTATCCCGTTATGATGCCAATAAACCCTCGCTCGAGTGTGCTGCTTTGTTTACGTTCCGAATTCGACGAGGCATTATTGAATTGTGCCGATCGGCGGTGATCGAATTCGCACGAAGTTGCCTTGTGGATCAGCGATGAAATCGAGGTCGATCCTGCAAAATGCTCGGGGTAGAATCTGGAGTGTGTTTCACTCCGAATTCTATTTTGCCTCCAAATAAGCGAAAAAACGAGTGTAGAGCAGAATCTACTCGCTTCTCGGAGCTATATAAACTCAGCTCTTGTCGAGCAGGAGCAAAATATACACCTTTTGCAGAGTAAACTCCGCTCTTAATGAGTATATCTCACCTCACACAGGAATATAGACAAATCGTTGGGATGATATAAATCACAACATTCTCCTTCATTTTGTGGATGTGCAAACTTGTCTTCCTGGCACTCAAAATAGTTGTATCACGTGTTTCGCCTTATCCAACTTTTCTACCCTGCGTTAAAGTCTCCCAGTCAGCCAAAAAAAGTTCATGGGCTCCTTCATTTCGTGGATATGCAATTTTACTTACTTGGAAGTCGAAATAGTTGTATCCCGTGTTTCGCCCTATCCAACTTTTCTACCCTGCGTTAAAGTTTCCTAGTCAGCCAAAACAAGTTCCTGTGTTTCTTCATTTCGTGGATTTGCAATTTTACCTATTTGGAAGCCTAAATAGTTGTATCATGTGTTTCGCCCCATCCAACTTTTATACCCTGCGTCAAAGTCTCTTAGTCAGCCAAAAAGAGTTCAAGTTTTCCTTCATTTCGTGGATATGCAATTTTATCCACTTGGAAGTCGAAATAGTCGTATCACGCGTTTCGCCCATGCAAATTTTCTACTCTGCTTTATCTCAGGATGCGGCTTGATTGCGCATTTTAGTCTAGTGTGATATTCGAAGGACTAGTGATTTTCGCTGTTATCCTCAGGTTTTGTATGACCATGTAACGGAACATCCAGTAAGTTTTCAAAGCTTCCCCCGGAGTAAAATATTTTGACATCGAGTTGCAATAAGTTGCAAAAGCTTGAGTGCAGCACCACTCTCGCGATAACGTTTGAATACCTAGAAATATGAGTGAGAAATCAAGTTCGTCTTCAACTATATGGATGAGGGTTGAAAAGAGTCAGGAAAACCCTGGAAAAGTCGGAAAATTTGAAAACAACCAAGGAAGTCAGAAAAGCTTGAAATTGGATTTTTTCAAGGGGGGGGGGAGGTGGCGGCTCGATAACCCGAAATTTAACGTATTTTATGATCGGCCCTCGAGGAGATCATTGGAGATAATTTCAATCGCATACGAGTTTACATTTCGAAAATCTTAGCAGCTCGCGAAATCACCATCTCGGTACGATCAGTCCAGGAATTTACACCTTCCCGTAGCGCCCATCCGGCATGTACAATTCTCAAGAATTTTATATCTTTTTTTTTCTTCCCCTCTATATGCCATGATAGCATGCGATCTTCACCTCTATGTGTACAGCGCGCTCAATCACCGAAACTTTTTCACGCCCGACGAAAGTTATTTTCCATCCGATCTCTTATTTCGCGGCGGTTTATCCGCCGCATTATATTTTGACAGAGGCGAGACTGAATAAATACAGGTGGTTCACGCCGTTTGAAGTGGTTCGCAGTCCCGGTCCCCCTCCATGAGCCCCCCTTCCGAAAGTAATTCATCTCTCATCGACTACTTTAACTCGCCGTCTCCTGCTTTGTCATCTCGTTCTCGTCCAATATTTTTATTGGCCGCGCGTCGCCGCTAAGTATCTTGTTAAATCCTCGTTTCGAGCCGAGAATGACGACTCCTCTCCCCCCCCCTCTCCTTCCAGCGGTTGCCCCCGAACGGGCGTCTCTCCCGATTTTGAGCCCGGAATAGAGATCGTGGGTTGCCGATTCTTCAAAAAATTTCAGTAGCTTTCGAGTTTATGCGCATATTCTTACTTATGGTTCGTAAATCATATTAAATCAATTGAGGACACCGCACCAAGAACAACCTATAGGCGTATAGGTCGTTATTACGCCAATCTGCTTTTCGGATTCTACGTACCCTGGACTATGCTGTGGTAGCGATAGAATATAGATAGGTAACGTCTCGAGGTCGAAAAACCTTTTTTTTCCGAGGCAAGTCAGGCCTCTGGATCGATGGGTGCAAGAACGACCTATACGCGCGGCCTTATCATTCTCGGTTAGCGGGCATCGGCGCGGCGCGGCGATAGTGATGGCTCGATTTTTTGATCTCATTTTATAAAGATTTGTTTTTATTTCAGAAAAACGAGCTATTGAAATAATTTATTCTCCTCTCAAACTATCCTTTCCTCCAAAAATGTATACTTCGCATTTTGCCACCAAAATGACTGTTGGGCGTAATACGGGCCTATAAATTTAAGGGCCTATAATGTGCTAGTTACCCCTCTCTATACTCACCATCGATATTCTTTTATTTTGCGTTAATCATGCGTGATTAAAATGATTTATACTGCATATTGCCACCAAAATGACTGTTGGACGTAATAACGACCTATAAACCGTTTTTTTAAATTAACTATATAAGAGTGTAAACCCAAAATGTATCGCAAAATCTACCCGGCATCCTTCAGTAGAAGGGTTAGGTCACCCAAAAACACCAAAACAGGGGACCTGCATAGAAAAGTCTGCACAGTACATCAAAAACAAAACTTTAAATGCGTTTTTCTCAAAACGCGGTTTCCAGTTATAGGTTGTTCTTGGTGCAATGTCCTCAATTGATCATTTCATTAAGTAAGTCATTCGTCGGAGCAATAGATCATCATCGTTTCGACCGAAGTACACATGTTAAAAGGCGAGGAGCGAAATTCGGTGTTTGACTAGTTCTGGAGTCTATACAGGGCCTGAGGAATCGAAGCGATAAAAATGCCAAGTGAAATTTGCTCCATAAAGGAGTATGACACTTCCCAAAACTGATAGATTCCATCCGTCCCTCAAAGAATAATTCGCTCCGTATAAGAGTAGATTTTACTCCGGATTCATATCACTAGGGAATTCTGTTATACGTGAAGGCCCCGGCACTGAATTTCACCCCGAATTTTTTAAAGGTGTAATTCAATAAATAATGATAAAAAAAAAAAAAAAAAAAAAAAAAAAAAAAAACTATTTTATTAGTTTTGTTCCATAGAATCCGCGTCGATCAATTCACACTTTTCTATTTCAATCGATTCCTGTCGATGTCCTGATCTTCGATCTCTTTTCATTATTTTCTACTTCTTTCTCTTCCTCCTCTATCTATTTCCTTTTGCCTAATCTTTCTCCATTCCGTCTCCACTTCCTCCTTCCCCATTCCTCTCTCTCTTTTTTCGCTTTTTTTTTCTTCTCGTGCGTAATTGATCTTTATTCCATCGAACCATCTTTAGATTCTTTTTCCTGTGCATTAAAAAACTTCTCATCAGCGTTCCTTTATTCGAAAAAACCCCGGCACATCGAATTTTCGAGGTGCCCTAAAAAGCTCCAGACACGACAGAAATCAAGCGAAGCTTATTTTCAAGGCTCATCGAGTCCGAATCCAGAAAATATTACATCACAACGCCGATTGCCTTGCTCGGCGCCCGTGAAGTCCCTACCCTTCCCCCTCATCCCCACGCCGAACCCCCCAAAAACTCCGAGTTCCCGAATTTACGTGCCCAGAAGTTGGCGGCGTTAATTGGGGAGCCCGCTAAGACGCGCTTTGTCGGTATTTTGTAATCGCATTTCGAATTTCAGATTCACCCCCTCGCGCCCGCGCGTAATCACGTGCTTCATTTGTATGTACGACCCGTCCACCCCCCGACCCCCTCGGAAAGCTTTAAGGGAGGGTTTGTTTGATTCGGAGGCATTTCGGCACAAATTCAGCCTTGCATGAAAAAAAGAAGGAAAGAAAGTTCGGCGCGGCGCTCAGCCTTTCCGCCCGCGTTCCGTGCTGTTGAATTTTTAAGGCGGGGAGGATAAGAATGCGGGGGCGAGGCGCTTCAAAGGAAGGTGAATCCACCCCCCATTCCGCCCCGGAAATTTCCTATGGTGTCTTATTTAAGACGATTAAAGTACTTGTTTTCCTTGGCTCGTTTTAAATCTGTTAGCTGATCCGGGAACCGGGTTTCACCCTTCTGCTCCCGATCTGAGCCCGGTTGCCGGTTTTGGCGGAAATTTTTTCTGGGTAACTTAAATTGAGATGGTTGTAGCCGTGTTTCGTAGA
The DNA here is from genome assembly GCF_001854935.1 of Bemisia tabaci. Classification (NCBI taxonomy): domain Eukaryota; kingdom Metazoa; phylum Arthropoda; class Insecta; order Hemiptera; family Aleyrodidae; genus Bemisia; species Bemisia tabaci. The sequence goes on from NW_017566682.1 coordinate 1,197,318, forward strand.
TCGGACGCCAGCATTCACCTTGAAAAACTATGTACATATACATATGATGGTTTCGTTGCTCGTGGTTCATTCACGGTTGCAGATCACGGATATGGGACCGGAAAATCTCTGGGAATCACCCAAAACTGGGTGTGTCATGATGTTTCTCCTACACGCATCATACGTATGACATTTGACTTTCAAATTTTGACCCATAGAATGTTTTTACCCACAAAAAATTTTGGCCTAGGTACAATATGTTTATTAAAGTAAACAGGCATTATACTTGCAGTAATAGCAATTTCTTCCAATGAATAACAATATGTTTCACGTACAAAAAGTTTGGCCCCCAAAATTGTTTGTCTTCACATTTTTTACCTACATGCCGTTTCACCTTCTCTCTACAACCTTAATCAAATCTTAATAAAAAAATTAAAGTAATCTTACCAAGATGCTAAGATAAACACTTTATTATCAGCAATAAATCATAAAAATATCATGAATCTGTTTTCAGCACTTTACTTCTAACGATATAGGAAGGAATTTAAGGAACTTCACTTAGTAGTTCCTTGTCCGCTATTCTATTTTATTTTGTGAAATAAAACCTTGGATCTTAGTTGGCATTGAAGATAGGCTGAATGATTGAAATGCTGTATGCTATTATTAAGGTGGTTTTCTTGCATCTTGGTATGATTGTTTTAATTTGTTTTTACATTTATTTTATTTTTCGAATTTTTCTTTATTCTTCCTTTTTTTTGGCGCTTTTTTGTATTGTCTTCAGAATAAGATAACTTAACCCTTTCTAACTATGTTTGAATCACTAATTTCCTGCACCAGTCGGCAATTGATTTCCAACCCTTCCGCATGGAGTCGGACTGTCGCCTCCGATTCCTCAGCATCCCTCCGTGAAACCCAGCGCGAGGAGGTCGTAGCCCCCACGCGAGGATCTGGTTTCTGTCGCTCTCCTTATGATAAACTCACTTAATTATTCCTCTTATAATTAGTTACAAACAACCCTCTCCAAGGAGGCCTGCTCCCGAGTTTTTTTCAACTTTTCTGTTTATTTTTGAAGTTGATTCGTTGTCGTGATCCGTGCCGGGGAACTCGAGTATCGGCGCATGGCCTCGGAATCGCTTTCAGATTAGTGGGCTTTTAATTCCTTTTTAATTGTCAAGTACCTGCTCCGGTAAATTACAAGCCTCTCAACTTTTTCGATGAGTCGTTTATCTTGAAAACTTGTGGCGTGCGCCGCTTGTTTTCGTTTCGGGGGGGGGTTTCGTGATGTCTGTCGAATTGAGGATCTCTGCCTCTGTTCTTTCTTTACTGACAATAGGAGGAAGGATTATTATGGCATAATGTCTTAATTTTCTTGCTTTAAGTTAGGTGGGTTAGGCAACAATTTGCAGTTTATAACAGAAGCTAATCCTAAATGCTTCTTGCAGAAACGCCCTCAATTTTTCCGAGTATGCAACACAGATTTCAATTAAGCCCGAATTGTTGCATCTTGGGACTACCAGGTATTAGAATTCTCGTGGACTCGTTCTGAAACAGCTGAAGCTAACTCGGCGGATGCACAAACGTGTATCTTTTCCCATTCTTTTAATTTGTCTTCTGTTGTTCTTCCTTCCACCTCTAATTTTATTTTTCCCCTTTTCCCCTATTCTCACTTTTCCTTCCTCCTTTTCTAATTTTTTCTTCCTCTTTTTTCAATTTGTTTCTTCTCTTTTATCCTCTCTTTCCTTTTTGCCTATACTGCTTAGCTGAGGAAGCGAGAAGTATGCGTAAAATGGTCAAATGCACGTATATGCTGTAATAAGTTATCACATTCATGTGAGAGGGAGAAAAATCAATTATTTTTCATTGGAAATACATTCGTAATTTTGCAAACAATATCCTCAAGGTTTTAATTAGCAGTTTTTTGTTTGTTTTTACTTTGCAAACGTTTTTACTCTTTTCTATGCCAGAAATAATCCTTAAATTATTTTTGTTTCAGGTATGTCTCAGCAATAATTTACATCAATTACTAAGGTTGCAACTTTAGCGCACAAGGTAAAATTCGCGACGACACTATAATTTTTCCATTAGTTTTTGAACCTGCATTTTTTCGGTGTGGTTCTCTGCAAGTTTCTGACACATAATTCATTGTATACATATGATGTGCAATCCTTGACATATTAATTATTTTTCCAATCCGTGATCCCATTAAAATTTTTCACTAGTTCTAACTGAATTCATCCATCTTTTCACAAATCATGTTAACAACTAAACCAGTCAATAATTTGAGGTCTTCCATCCCTCACTGTATCTCATCCACTCGCTGTTCCGTGTCTTCAGACACCGAGAAAACCACATCAAAAAAAAAAGGAGGCGGGTATAAAAACAGTTGTAGCCTGTTGGAGGACGATAATGGCTACTTATGCCGTGAAATATTTTTGAATTCCATCTAAAAATAAGCGCCTAATCTGGAGTGTTTAACGGGGTCCTATTAAAGAGTTGATGGGACTCCTCTAAAAAACGAAGGGAGCTCTCGGAGGGTAAACAAACCGTGCACAAGACGCCACGCCGCACAGTGGATCGAGTCAATTAGAGAGGTCGGACATAATTTGGAAACTTTAAACGCTTATAACTCCGTTTATATAAAACTTTGAGGTTCTGAAAATGGTTTCATTGGTTTTCTCGTGAAATTTTCTGCAGGAAACATCCCCTGTAATTTAAAATCTGAGGAAATGAACATCAAAATTTGCAGTTTTATTAAAAAATTTCATGACCGACCTCTCTAATTGACTCGATCCACTGTGCGCCGGGCGGTGTGAAAAACTCTAACAAGAGCCCCTAAGCACCGACTATAATTAGTATTTCATAAATTTCGCCCTGGAATCGTGTTTGTGATCACCTTGCGCCCAACGCGTTATTAGTTTTTTAAATAAAAAAGCGTGGCAATAGCCGGGCATGGGTTCAATGCATCTTTGCTTATGTTTGCTCATGGGGTGTCCAATGTTGAATTTAGAGGGAAATGGGCTGGTGCATGCGAAGATAAGACGATGTTTAAACTTCAGAATCACGTAACTCACCTAGACCTAGGGGATGTAAAATACGTAGTTTGGTGTACGTTTTAGGGAAAGGGGTAGCCCATACCGGCGTTAACGCCGTTACGGGTGCGTCAAATGGAGGAGAGAAATCCGGTGCTGGGCTCTGCTATGCTTTGTACGGCGCGGCGTCTGGTGTCAATTTTTCGGAAGTTTAAGATGATAATCAACGCATAAAGGCATTTATCAATCCTTATACTTCATCTAAAAATGTCATAATTTGTAGGGAATGGTCGGTCCAATTCACAGGGCAGCCATTCATGGAACTGCAAAGGAATATCAGAAAAAGTTTCGAAAAGCTCGCTCATATACGAATAGTCCAACTTGGATTTCGCCCTGCACATTCCTCATTATTTTTCCATTTTTTTTTCAAAATAGTGAAACTGTAGCTTTAATCTATTTGGTACAATTTATGCTCAGAGTTGGTCAGTTGTAAAAGTGTTATAGAGTTTTAGTATTCCTGGGGACAAAGAACTCTTTAACTGTAAAAACTTCCGGTCTCAATGCACTCCGAGATTTTCCCCCAAAACCCGAGATATCCGAATATGGATTGAAATCAGCTACTTGAGACTGTTAAGATTGGATCGAACTCTGCAAAGAGAGTAGATTCTGATCCGCATTCAAGTAATTTAGGAAGAAAAGGGAACGAATATTGTTCTCTGAACTTCACTCCGACATTTTTAATGGTTTATGACCCATTATTTACCACAATATGCAATTCTCAAAAGTTTCACCTGTCACTGGGAGACTATAAAAGACTCTCTATTTATTTCTGCTCATTCCCAAGTCTCTAATCACGTCATCGAGTACGAATTTCTAGCTGGCGCCGCCGTCTGCCGTCTTTCTCTTTTGACTGACACGAGCTCTGTCGTCCATTGGAAAAATGCCGTATGAGCATCCGAGAGTTGCCAAATTTCTCCAGAGAAAACAAGCATTTTGGGGGACATACACGCATGTTTTTCCTTGAAATTGTCAGATATTTTAGATAAAATTACGTACAAAATTGTCTGAAAATTATGGGGGGAAATATTCACAATTTTCTCGGTAAATTCGGTTTTTATCGAAGGAATTTTGGCAATGTCTAAAGGCTCATACGACGTTCCTTCTTAGCACGGCAGAGCTGCATCCCGCTATCAGGTCGACCTCGCTGTTGAAGCTGAGAAAGATGGATCCGCCGTTTTGACAGTGCGCGCATCAGTTACGGCCCCGCACGCAACAGTTTCGGAATTAGCATCGCTCGTAAATCTTCAGTTCTTCAGTCTCACGTCGATGATCGATGCATCCGCGAGGATGACTGATGCGCGCGCACGCGTCAAAACAGCTCTCTCAATAGCTGACCTTTATCCGATGCAGTTATAACGCCATTGAGGAGGTATTTGCAACAAGTATGTAATGCGATGCTGCTAAGATCGTGCATACCAATTCACTGACGCTGTCAGCGTGTATGATATAAAAACATTGCATCCCCCACAAAATTTGATTGTGAGTTTGTATTTTTACCTCTCTTATTTATATACAGAGTGATCCAGGGTTAAACGGCTAGACTGCAGGAGCGTGTTCTATGGGTCGAAATAATAATGTTTTATAGTATAAAGTTTTATTCCCGAAAGGGCCCCCTGTCGGAGCTACGGCCCCTGCAAAATTTCGGAAAGTAAATAGTTTTTCCTGAATTTTGGCAACGGTTGTGAACCAAATCTCATGAAAATTTGTATGCCCCTGTACTTTTATGCCCTAAATTCACAAATTATCTAAGACAAATTGAAATCTCAACCAAAGAAAGGGTTTGGGTTTGGGGGTTTTTGGCTCCTGCAGTCTAGCCGTTTAACCCTGAATCACCCTGTATTTATGATTATTTTTGCAGACACAAAAAGACAGAGTCATCATATAGCCATAAGTGGCAACTTGGAGTTCGGTATAATATATTGGGAGGCAAGATTTGCCGGCAAATCCTCATCAAGAAAACTGAGCCAGGGCCGAGGACGTTTTTGCCTACATCAAAAATTGAAGGCGAAATAACGCGCGCAACCTCCATACCTTTCACCTCGGTTCTGCCTCCTCCACACTCTCAATCAGTGATTGTCACTGATTGAGAGTAGTAGCAGAGGTGAATTCTCAGGATAGCGTGGGATTGGGATATCCCCTCCATTTTGGCCTCAACTTGAGAGCTTTTTTTGAGCTTGGGAGTTGATTTCAGAGAGAACCAGCAGCGCACCATCGTGTTTCTCGCGAACTTTTACATTAAATCGATAGTCAAATCGCAAATTCCTCACACATGCAACATCTCCATTGTCAGTCTGGCAGAGCGGCCCCCCTCATTATTTTCTCGATGTTGTACGTTACGTGTTTGCGTTACCGAACTTCCGGCGCACTCTTCCCAGTCTCAACGGGGACCGCGCTGATCAAATCGGCCTTTTTTCAATCGGGCCTGTAAATAGATAAACAAATACGCCAGCACGGCGCAAGACACATATATCAATCTCCTCTCAGCGGGTTCCAGTCCGTCTAATTTCCAACTCGCACCGAGCCAGACCGCTTGCCGGATGGGGGGCGAAATGCCCCGAGAATTCCCGCCGACCGCAGGTTCCAGGGGAGCTCTGTCGCGGTAATGAGGAACGCCGTATGTGCCGACGAAGGCTGGCACGTTCCCCCGAAAAGTCTTTATTTCTGGAATAAGTTAGCGAGTTTTATCTATGGAATTTTCACTTGTTGGATTAAATTTTGAATAAAATTGTGTGAAAAATTAAGGGAACATTTTTGCGACCGTCAATAAAATATCGATTCTACTTTTTTATATTTAACGTATTTCTTATTTTAATTTTGTATCAATTTTACTTAAAAAAGAGCGACAAAGGTCTCGTGTTCCGTCCATTTGATCTGTTTTTTTTTTCTTCTTTTTTTATTTTTGACGTTGTTTTCAAGCCAAAATTAGCAGTCACTTCTCTTTGGCAGCCCGGCCCTGCTCATGACTGCTCGAACATTTTTTCAAAACCTTGTTTCTTTTAAAAAGACAACCCTTCAAAAAACTGTCAAAATGTACTTTATATAATGGGTTACCATGTTTTGGATATTTTGTGAAGTAAAATTTACAAGAGGTGAAAATTAAGAAAGAACTCCAACCAATGGAATCTCAAAAAAGCGCCAGTGGTATTGTGGTCCAACAGTTGATACACGTGGGGAAAATGTTACAAACCTTTCAAATTTTATATCTTTCGTAGTACGTAAATTTTACTAGACGTGAATGTAACTTTAAAATCTTCCAAAAAGGATTACCTGAAACTAAATTTTAAATAGTATTACCGACAAGAAATTTCAAAAAGTGTTTTTTAAAGTCTAAAGAATCAGTGGGCTAAGTTTTCCGGAAAAATCGTTTTTTATCATTCGGCGACGCTAAGATGTTCATACGTCGTTTTTCATTAGCACAGTAAAGTTGGGTCTCGTGGCAATGCGGCCACTAATTCAAGCCGAGAGATTAATCGCAGGCTCGCATGTGTTCTACGCTGCCCTGCCCGCGACCAGAATTCAAATGAAACACGAAAACACGCGGCGGCGGCGAAAACCCCGCAAAAAGGGCCCGAAGGGGGGCGCCAGGGGGGGGGGACCGGGGGCTCAAAAGTCCGGCCCGGATAGGGCACTGGCTGCCGCTGACTCTTTCAGACACCCACGATCCACCGGTCAGCGCTGCCCTTGTTGCCAATTTTCACACTTCGATTTGATGCCAGTTGAGAGGGTTGGTTCTGGGTCGAATCCATCTATTGACGAAAAATTTTGATTTTAATTACCACCGTATCGTTATGAAGGGAGGGGGAGGGCCAAATAATCCGAAATTCAGCCTCAAGTATTTAAACGTAGCTTTCCTAAAACTAGATCGGTGCATACTGAGGAAATCGAGAATTTTATCGAGATTTTTTCCCCCCTTCGCCGTCACGTTGATGAAAAATCATTCGTCTATGACAGTTTTTAATCGATTTGTTGAGCCGGAATCGAATTATTGGGGAAAAAATCGGAATTTTCTACTTTTTTGTGTCACACAAGGCCTAGAGTCTAGGCCACATGCTTAGAAGTGAACCCTGAGTTTTATTTTAAGTTCAGTTTTAGTAGTAGTTGTGATTTTGACTCCGAACTTCACTGGAAAAAAAAACACATTGGATCTAGAGTTCAGACTCTTAAAAATATTGACAAGAAAAAGTACTCTTGATTCAATCAGAATCTGGCTTAAATCAATAACCAAGCCTCTTAATTTAAGTTTTAAGTTTTTAAGATTTCGTTTTGATTCAAGCAAAAATCCGATTGAATCAAGAGTATTTTTTCTTGTCAATGCTTTCAAGAGTCTGGACTCTAGATCCAATGGTTTTTTTTTCCAGTGTTGGGTTTTTCAATGTTTTAAAATTGATTTTTATCATCCGATCTTAAAATCGGATCGATATTTTACCGAAAGTCAAATCTATTCTCGAGATCGCTCTTTCCGAAAAATAGCTTGATGAAAAATGTACCCGATGCAAATTCGGCTTTAACGAGGGCCCGGACTGGAGCGGCAACCGAGTGCCCGGTCCGCTCGGCGGTGATAGATGCCCGATTATTATCTGAGCCTTGCTCCCTTCGAACTGGATGCTACCGGCGTTTCATTTTAATAAATGACGCTGGGAAACGCGAAACAGAGCCGCACACCACCGCACCGCACCGGCACCGGCTCCGTGTTTCGCCGACTCCTTGTCAGCGTGAGTTTGCGTGCGAATCCGCTCGCCGTGTCCGACAAGCCGCCCCCATCAGCGTAACAACCCCCCTCCCCCACTCCCCCACCCCTCCCGGGATTGCGATGGGTTGTTCCAGACGCAACGTCACAGTGTAGTCTCAAACAGGGTTTCGATTGTTCGGCGAGAGTTGGTTTTTAATTTATGGCGTTTAGAACCTGAAACATTCGGAAAATTCATCAACGGGCTGATTCTTGACATTCATAGACAAAGCTGTGGACAAAAAATACGAAGGAAAATGGGGCGTAACAACCGCCATAGACAAAGCTGCAGACAGAAAGCAAAGCACGAAGAAAAATGGGGTGTAACAACCCTCCTCCCCCACCCCTCTCAGGGTTGCAATGGATTGTTCCAGGCGTAACGTGACAGTAAAGTCTTAAGCAGGGATATCGATTGTTCGACGACAGCTTGTTTTAATTTATGGCGTTTATGACCTGGAATAATCGGAAAATTTATCAAAGGCTGATTTTCGACATTCATAGACAAAGCGATAGACAAGAATCATTCATAAGATCCGCCTATGAATTTTGATGAGGAAACATGCATCAAAATACGTGAATTCGCTACCTGTCTACGTATCCATTCTCCACTAAACTAAAGGTCCCTAAATTTTGCGGAAGGAATATCTTTGAAATTTGAAAATACTTCCTAGCTGGCAACTGCGGGTACGAAGCGTGAAGAATCCTTCGGGACATATTTTACAAACCTTCTTATCTGCGCACTTATGCAAGGCGGAGGGGAGATCCGTCGTCACATTAGCTAATGATTACAATATTATGAAATATTTGCCTTTATTCCGCATGCCTTCAAATGGGTTTCTACCCCTCTGGACCAGAGTCCTGGTGACTCGCTTCTCGGCTATCACACGATCCCATCTTTCAATCGGGGGAAGGCCCGCCGCACAGTAGAGAACGACTTTCACGGTCAGAAGTTTCAGATTCAAGAACTGGACTAAAATTTTAAGGCCTCGATGGACCATCACATTCAGGAACCAATTGTCACCCAAGTGTTGGGAGTCATCGGCCCTAAATTCTTCTCCATTTTGATTGGAAAAGAATGTTGCATGGTCCCGAAAGTCATCAAATATGGACCGCTTTAAGCAGTAAGGAACCAAGCCACATCAGCTATTGCCAATCGTAATCGGGCAGTTAAATTTTTTATGAAAGCGATTGTGCGGATTTTTGTGCCAATTTCAGTGAATTTTCTGCATAGTACGAAGCAGATTCCTTTCCAAAGGAATCCGCACAAATATTCCCTTGTAAAAAATTAAATTGCCCAGTTAAATTTGGCAATAGCTGATGAGGCTTGGTGCTTGGTCCTTCTCTGCTAAACGCGGCCCAAATGGTCTACCTTGATCGGAATTTGATTCGCCTATAGAGGCTTTTAAACACAGTTTCCACAAATGTTTCAACCGTTGGACAAAATATACAAGTCTCATGGTATATCTGAAACCAGCTAATGAAATTTAAAGTGATGGTTCAAGTTCCAAGTAAAAGAAGTTGTTTTGGCAGAGAGGTCAAAAAGAACATACGGCTCACTGGAAGATAGAACCAACTTGCATTGTGGTCCAACCCCTGAATGGTGCTCCGCTTCCTGAAAGAAGTGTTTTGAGGCAGCACAAATTCTGAGTCTCAATTTTAAAAATTTGAAGACAGCTAGCTACGCGCTTCGTGAGAGGAAATTGTCTACTATAACCGCTTATACTTATAACCGCTGAAAATTCCCAGAATTCGGTGCAGTAGATTGTCAAAAAGGCCTTCTTAATCTATAAATTACATCAAGCTGATAATCGGGTTTTTGGACCCCCTTCCCCTCCCCTGTCACGTAATTTCAGACCCTAAAGTGTGATATGATTATGGACGGATCTAAATATTACAATGAGAAAGGAAGAGAATGTGAGAAGACATAGAGCTTATTATTGTTGGTGATTCTGTGCTATAGTCCCATTTGGTCCCAACCCTTACCATCGTTCCGACCGAGAAATGATACTGGAACGGTGTTCCTAAAACTTGACTGCACCAAATTGGAAGTAAAGTTTAAGAAGCATAAGAAGTTTACAAGCTCCGAGTGCAGGATTGTGCGCATGTCGATTAAGATCAATACATTTGGTTTGAACGTTAATTTCAATTTAAAACTCTTCCCCCGCGAAGTTCCGTGTCGAGGGGGAGGTATTTCCAAGTTGCAGGCGCCGATAAGCTCCAGCACAGGAATCCATGAGTGATGCCGCACTTTACGCAAATCGTTATTTCCCGTGTGATCGTTCGAAATAAAAAGCTCTTATTTTCCGGAACAATGGCAACGTTGCGAGTGAATCGCAAGTTTTTGTCGATGTGTCCTCCTATCGAGTGTTAATCTTCTCGAGTGCGGCCCCGGGTTTCGAATTAATCGGCAAAAACGCGCTTAATCGCCGTGTTTCTAAGTTGGTTCCTTGCGCTGTTGCCGGGTGGTCATCGGTATCCTTACCTATTTTAATCCTCAAGGGGAGCGGATCGGAAGGTTCATTTTTTCGCCAAATCTGGCAGCATTGATAGTTCTAGAGGCACTATTCTTGTTGAAGGTGTTTTTGTCCCGAATCGGAGATGGGATTAAGGAATGAGACACCCCTAATCTTGTCGAGTGTCCTCAAGCCGCCCTTGATTCGATCTCTACGATGAAAAGACCCGACGAAGATGACCCTAAGGAAGGAGTCCGATGGGAAGAGGTATAATCTCATTGGAATTAGATGATGTTGCTCTGGAGTGCTTTTTCAATGGTGTGTGAAATTTGCGTGAAACCTAAACTTCAGGGAAAAGTTAGTAACTTTCAATCACATCCATACTCTAATTCTTTTTCAGAATGATTTCGAAAGTAAATCACCCAAAGTTGCCATTTTTTCCCTCTAGTTTCAAGCAAGTTATTCGTGTATACAAATATGGATCATTCATACTGCAAAAACTAGAAACTCTAATAAATATTCACATGAAAACCGCTTGCACCATTTTCCAAGACAAGTTCATGTTCACGAGTACTGCTCGCGCTGGGGGTAAATTTGCTTAGGTTATGCTCAGCTCATTCCTATCTCTATAAAAAAAATTTCTAGCTGCTCCTTAAAATGTTTTCCCCTCGGAAGCTTCTCAGAAACCGGTCAACATCAGTGGCAATTCTCGTCAGTTGACATCACTCGATTTCGGACTTGTAAATTGTAATCCACTGTGAACAATCGATTGTCAGTGAAACTTGGCAGAATAAATATGCATTTTTTAATTGACGTTAAATCAACAAAATTTATTGTTGCCACTTGCGGGAAACGCCACTAGTCTGTGACACTCATTGATCAGAACTTCAAGGCTAGTTAAAATCCACGAAGTTTGAAATCTCAGGATCGGTCTGAAAAACTGGGAAAATTAGGGAATTTGCAACGACTGGGAAAAGTTGGGGAAATCATGACACATCGCTACTAATGACTGAAGTATAACACTGATCTTAGTATTGTCCGCTCTTTCTGGTCATCATTCAACTATAATAGCTCCTAGATGGCTTTCTCTGTATAATATGATCTCCAGACGAGTAAATTTCGTCCAAAGTTTAGCAGAACCAGCGTATTAAAAAAAAAATGTGGAAATTGTGTTCGAAAGTCAGAAAATGTCCGGAAATTAGACAATTTTAGAGTTGGGGAAAAGCAAAAATATTCCTGGGAAGTCAGGGAATTAGAAGATGAAAAATGTATAGCAACCAAGAATCTTTGTATCTCAACCAAAGAATTTTTTCACAATGTATATAGTACTCAATAGATAGAACCTTTACCATCCATAATACCAGGCAAGAGAGATTCCCACTCACAAAAATTAAGAACATTCCCAAGTTGACCTTCATTCCAATATCCTCCCTTGCGCCTTTCTCCGCTTAAAATCCTGCGAAAAGGTCATTAATCGTCTTCGACAAGTCTTTTCTCCCGCCTCGGCTCCTGGGGATGTCATGTGGTTTGCTCTCAAAAGAAAGTACCCCAAAAAACAAAAAGCGACCAAGAATTAGGTCAGTGTGCCTCCCAGGAGCTCCAGCTACCGGACTTCTCGCCCCCCCCTTCCCACCGTACAGCTTCTCTCGTCCGCGAATAAGAAAAATGTAGCTACACACACGGATGTCATATTGTCTCTAGAATCTTTGTGTTTTTCTGTAGCCCTAATCGCTGTGGCTGGTGGGTAAAATTCGCTTTCTATTCCACGAAAAAATAAGGCTATGTAAAGGATGATACATTAGAACTACCATGATTTCAACAAATATTATTAAAATTAACAAGTCTATTTATAGCGCCATCTTTCTTTGAGAATTTATCTTATAACTAGGGGACTAATCCCCCGCTACCGGATCGCTTCGTGATCCGACTCCCCAAAGCGCTTCCCGCATCAGGCGTTATGCGTTATGCGTTACTCACTTATGATTTTATATCATTGGGTAAGATGTGTCAATGACTTTTGCTCATTGATTTTCCTCTAAGTAATAACCACGTGCAATGATTTTTTCCCCAAATTCGCCCTATGGTTTTCAAAATACCTTCCTAATATTTTGTCAATATGATTCTAATATTTGCTTCGTATTTGCCCAATTTTTCTCCGGTTACTTTTCTAAGTTTTGCTCATAGATTTCTTCTCGTTTTCTAATATTTATCCCAAGTTTTCCCCAGGTACGTCTAAAATTTGTCCGATATTTTTTTAAATTTTTTTTTAAATGTTACTACGCAAGCTCATCCCTATTTCGTGAGGTCAAATTAGGGTTGAACTTAAGACTGCTCATATGCTTCGGAAGATCAAGGGGAACCTGATGAACTGAAATGCGCTCAAAATTTGACCCTAAAACTGATTCTCAGCTGACATAGTCGACGAAAGTCATGAAAAACTCAACTCTGTGCAATCATCATTTCTCGCCTTCCTCGCCCTTCATCTGAAATGTACCCACCCCACACAATTCCCACACCCTAGAGTGTCCAGCCCTTTCTTCCTCAGTTCAAATCCTCCGGTTGCTCCAAAATCTGGCGCACGCGCGGACGATGCGCGGCGGGATCGGCGGGCAGGTACGCGCGGTGGCGGAGCGACAGGGTCATAAGTACCCAGGGACAACGGCGATATCGCGTTGTGACACCGTAAGCCCCGGCAGAACATTTCAATCGACGCAGCGCAGACTAGTCTTATTAAGCCCATTGTCCCGTTGTTGTTCTTTTCATGCCCGCTTTTATTGCTCGATCCCTGATTCCTGGTCTGGCCCTCCCTCCGCGCTCCCCATTGTTCCGCCGAGTCCATTGTTCCGTTCCTCTAAATATGCCAGCCATCCTAAGGAAGAACACCGTATGAGCAACCGAGTGTTGCCAAAGGACGAGTCCTCAGCTTTGGCGCACTCAGCACTGAAAAAAAATTCTCTGCGTTTTTACCAAGGTCCGTTAGTACCTTTACCATCTCATTTTTTTTACCAATTATTGGTAATTTTACCAACACAGACTGGTAAGCTTACCTAAAAACGGGCATTTTTACTGTTTTTCAGGTAAGAATACCTTTTTCATTGGTAATCAATTCCCGGTAACTGTGCCATTTTATCTCGGTAATTCTACCACTGTCGATAAAAAATATTGGCGTTTTCACCAAAGTCCAGTAAAATTACCGAGAAAGTTCAATAATTTTACCGAGATTTCTCGGTAAAATTACCAATTCCGTAAATGGTTATTTTACCAAGGAAAAACTGGGATCAAATAGAACCCTGAATTCTTGGTAATTTTACCCTTTTTTTAGTAAATACACCGAGATTTTTTTTTCTGTGAGGATATGATCGATTGATCCCAAAATCAGTGACGAGGCGCGAACGATCAATTATCGATATTTTTCCATTTGACGCTGTGGCAAAGAATCGATTATTAAGGTGTTCGTTGTGAACACCCTGTTTATCGATCCTTTTCCATAGGTTTGAACGCCAGATCAATCGACAAATCGGCAGATTGGTACTGTTTCAAATATATTTATACGGAAGATTATTTTGGAAAAATCGGAGTTTCAGTCTCTAGAAAGATCACTCAGGAAAGTTCGTACCGAAAATCATCCCCCGAAATCTTAAAATCGAGTCACAAAAACTGGTTCTAGTTTGTAAACGATTTCAATGTATCGATGTTGATGGTAAAACTTAATTTTAAGATTTTGGAAGAAGACTTTCGGCACGATCATTTCTTTAATGATTGATCTAGAGACTGAAATTTCGATTTTTTTCAAAATGCTCCAAGTAATCGTTGAAATTGGAAACACGTCTATTCTACCCGGAATGGATAGCTTTTAAAATTGTGGGCCGATTTACTGGGAAATAAAACCTTTTTAACACCAATCTTTTTTACTTGATAAAATGATAATTTTTGAGGATTTTTGGGATTTCCTCTGAATTTTCAGGGTTAAACCCCCCCCCTCCCCCATAAAACAAGTCTTGTGGAATTCCTCGCAAAGTTGGATGGAAAGGATAAAGATGTTTTCAGAAATTTTGTATTTTATTAGAAGAGATTTGGCATTTCGGAGTGATCATACGGTGTTTTTATTCAGGTTCACCGGGCGGGAGAGGATCCCGGTTTTGGTTCTAGGAATTTCAAGATTTTTTGCCCGGTTTGGCAGGAGCGCTTTGTCCAGTCGAGGGTCCCTACCTCCCTCGGGACGCTCACGGCTTCACCGGGGGCGCCTTTTGAGTTTCGACTCTTGATTTGAGTGTTTGTCTTACGGATACGGTCGATGATGCCAGACTTCCTAATTGTCTTATTTTACGCATTATTACATTGAGTAAATGAAAAATAATGCTCAAAATTGCGACACTGGTTGAAAAGAATTTGCAACAGATGCTGCTGCTTATTTAGTGGTCCAAGAGCTTCGCACTGAATACTGATTTCCAGAGGGGTGAAATGGGCCTGTTGCAAACTTTTGCTAGAGCAAAACTAAGAGTTGTTTCCTACAGATAATGCCTCAAAAATCACGATGAGCGCATCGGCAAAGTCTGAAATGCACTCATAACTTCACAATCTGCGTAAGAAATTTGCGGTTTTTTGAGCTTCCCGCTTCGAAAACGATACTACGGTACAGGTGAACATTTTGTTAGAGGAGTCGTTCCATTGGCGACAATACTCATCATGGCCGACGCCAGTCCGCCGAAACACGTGTGATGGGACGAGATAACACTTGAACAGGATTAAACCATACATATAACAATCGGCGTGTTTACGTTCATATTTTCCTCGCCCGCCTTAATTGACCTTGAACTCTCCTCGAATTACGCGAGGAACTGCGCAAGCGTCGGCCATGATGAATATTGCCGACGATGGAGCGACTCCTCTAACAAAATGTTCACCTGTGCAGTAGTATCGTTTTTGAAGCGGGAAGCTCAAAATAACGCAAATTTCTTACGCAGATTGTGAAGTTATGAGTGCATTTCAGACTTTGCCGATGCGCTCATCGTGATTTTTGAGGCATTATCTATAGGAAACAACTCTTCATTCTGCTCTAGCAAAAGTTTGCAACGGGCCCATTGTGCCATTTGATTGGGGATTCAGGTTGAGATCACCTTAATGACGCCGAAAATGGGGTTAGATTGCTGCAATGATGACCTAATCTAGTTTCTTATATGAGTCGTTTTTTGCAAATGGTTTAACTACCAGAACCATTCCATTTAATTATCAACAAGGACATGACAATGCAATTTTTTCAAATTGTTGAAGAAATGAGATTTCGTTATTTTGGCTGAGACTTGTTTTTAAGTTTTGCAAAGCAATCTCAAAACCTGGAAAGCTAAACTCAAATTCAACCATTCATGTTCCGTGTGACTCATTTACCCCTTCTAAACTTAATCTAATTTTCCTATAAATCATGAGAATGCAAATGTATACGTATTGTAGTAAGAGGGGACGCACAATTTTATTTGACAAATTTTGAATTCACTTACGTGAAAACGGTTTTCTTTTGAAGTTTGTTCTGTATTTCCTTTGGGACTAGACAAAATGCCTGTTTTCGATCTAAAATGAGCGGTTGTCTAAGGATGAATAAATAAGTTATTGCTTGAAACTTTGAGACATTGCGGAACAATTAAGTCTCTCCAGCTTTCACTCCCTCAAATGAAGCCATTCATCTAATCTGGTGCTGTACCTAGTTGTCGAAAAAGTTGGTAAAATGCATGAGAAAAACAGAGATACCTCATTTTAGGCAGCCTTTTCTTCCTCAGACCATCCCAATTCGACGTGTCAGACTGATAAATACCTTCGTCACACGTCCGCCAAAATGTTGAGCAATTTAGCAAATAAATGAGAAGAGCAACTAATCAATCACCGTCTTCGACCACATCTGACGATCTCTTGATCGTTGCCCAAAATGTACCCCTTTAATAGATATTTGTATCTATATCAGAACCTGACAAGCCAATTTTCTGACGATCTCATCCACGCGAGTGTTATTACGGACTTTGCAGATCACCAGAGAATGGACTTGTCTTGTTTTTTCATCAACTGATCCTTTTTTCCTGGAGCTTGCCAACGGTTGACGAATCGATCACCCGTATCGAGTTCCTCCTCGTTTATAAATCTCCCGACGCGAGATGCAATGGACAGTTATTGAGGAGAAATACAGAGCGAGTCGCTTAAAAATTCTCGGCTGTAACCAGGTTTCCAGGTCTCTGCTCGCCATCAGCTCAATTAGAATTCCTCCAGTCCATCGACTTCGAGAATTTGTCGGGCCTTTTCAACACCTTTAGTTCCGTAATGCGTTGCCACATTCCTAATCTTCAATCTTAAAAAAATCTCGGCGTACAATTAATTGCGAATCCTTGTCCTCCTATAAAGGATATGTCGGAGACAGAATAGTCAAATCTGCGGGCTGATTATTGAAATTGATAGACAAAGCGATGGCTACAAGAGACAGAGTCACAATGGGGCGATTCTATTGGTGGAAGAGGGTGGTTGCAATAGACAATGAAGGGAAGTAATAGAATAACTAACGGCACAAACTATACGTATTTTTCTAGAAACTTGTGAATATTTTTTTTCCAGTTTCAGAGGTATACCTTTATTCGCAATTTTATCTAAAACGTCTGGAAATGAGAACATATTTACGACTATCCTCCAAAATATACGATTGATCGTGGGAGACTTGACAACATGCGATCGTTCATACGGCGTTTTTACTCAACATAGAAGAACAGCTCATCCTCAAGTGGCTTCACAAAACATTATTGCCCTTCCTCGACCTGGCATGTGCGGTATTTTTAAGCGCCCTGTCAAGCAAAAGAGTTGGTCGCTCGATAATGCGTGCTTATTCGAAGTTCCAATTATAATTTTTATCCATTTTTATGCCGCTACTCGTTTTTGTTCTCGTGCATCCACTCTTCTCTATATGGTACTAGGGTGAAAACCAGTTAGTTACTATTACCAACGAGGTATGATACGAAGGTGCCGGATTTTGAGCACTGGTTATTCCAGGCGTACAATTATTTGCACTGCGGTGCTAAGGAAAAACGCCGTATGAGCCTTTAGACCTTGCCATATTTCATCACCTTCCGGCCAAAGTCTCACAAACGCCGTCCGACACTTCAAAATTTCAGCCGCCATTTTAGCTTTTTACAAAGAAATTGTTGTTTAAATCTGTTTGAAATGTTCACTGAATTTATCGGTGGCACGAAAAAAAATTCAGGGAAAATTCTGGACAGCTTCGTATAACAATTTTTCTGTAAAAAAATAAAATGACAACGGAAATTTTAAAACGTTGCATGGCTCTTGTGATACTTTTGCCGCAAGGTGAAAATTTCCTTCAATAAAATACGAATTTACTATTTCACGTATATAACACTATGTATTTACAAACGTATTTACGTTTTTTACGTTTTGTATTTTAGCCTTGTTTCCGCATTTTCCTGTGTTTTCGATTGTCGTTTCCGTTTCGGACTGCTTCTACATCTCTTTGTTTCTAATTTACAAACGTAAAAACACTTAGCGTCGCCCTCCTGACGCAAAGGCGTAATTAACTAACTACACTCTGCAATGGACCCTGTCGTCCGTGCAATTCAATGCGTTTAGGGGCTCATCTTATTGCGTATAGTCACGCCCTTTATGTTAGACAAGCGACGATATGTGCACAGGGAAATTAATCGCTCATACGTTGTTTCTAAACCGGGGCAGGAATGGTATTGCCCCAAATTGCAATATGTGGTCCTATTGCGAAAAAATGATCTGAAATTAGGGCATTTTCAAAGTTTGACCATCAGGTATGAAATCACGACAATGGGATTCACGGTAAAAATTACCATTTTGGTCAGGGCTCGAATCGAGATGTGAGATTCTATCGGCAACGGTGGGGATCGAACCGAGAACCTCCTGCCAAGAAACAGGTTCATCGCTCACCGTTCGAGCCCCCATCCTCCCCCCCCCCCCCCCCCCCCCGGGGGCTGGCACGAGCCTGGAAAACGGTGGCGATCGCGGATCGGGGGCTCCCGGCAAAGGTGGAAACTGATGAAATGGAACGTTTAATTAAATTTAATTGAAATACCACGTAGCAAACGAACCTGGATGACGCGACCCCGAGCCCGGCGACAACGGGCGATGCGACCGGTCGCCCCGGTTCCCCGGGTCCCGATTCGATGGTGGTGCGTTTTTTGAATTATTCTTCGATCGAGCGGTCGCATCTGGTGCGACGCACAGTGGATCGAGTCGATTATATAGAGAGGTCGGACATGAAATTTTTAACTAAAAATGCAAATGGACCACTAGACAAGGTACGAATTTCAGCATTCTGATACATGTTTCTCAACCAAAATTTCACGTAAAACACGATACGCACAACGAAAATTACCAAAATCAACTCCTGACGAAGATATTTAATGATTCTTGATGCGTGAATTCAAACCACCCGCTCATGAAAACTCAATGCTCTACGTGATTCACATCGCGCGCTAAATGTTTATCATGACAGTCTCTGCGATGTAAAAATCTTCAACTTCAATCTTGACACTTTGGCTCAGCCATAGCAAATTACCAATAGTTTGAACAACACATGGTGGGAAATGAACATTGCTCGATTGAGAAGCTTGCTGAAACCGTTGTTGTGTGCGATTTGACTTACGTAGAGATTTGAGTTTCTTGGGAGCGGGCAGTTCAAATTCCTCGTAACCAATGTGTAATAAAAATGTTAATATCTTTGTTATGAGTTGGATTTAGTAATTTTCGTTGTGTGAATCGTGTTTTACGTGAAATTCTGATTAAGGAACATGTGTCAGATTGCTTAAATTCGTACCTTGTCTAGTGGTCCATTATATAGAGAGGTGGGACATGAAATTTTTAACTAAAAATGCAAATTATGATGCTAAATTCGTTTCAATTTTTTAAGGGGTGCTCCTAGTCGAAAAGTTTACGAGAAACCCATTGGAACCACATTTTAAACCTCATAATTTTGCACAAACGGAGTTATAAGCGTTGAAAGTTTTCAAATTTTGTCCGACATCTCCTATTGACTCGATTCACTGTGCGACGCTGCCGTGGTTTATGGAGCGCTCCGTTTCATTTTCATCGTAAGGCGGCTACGAAAAGGAAAAAGTGAATGAATCGATCGCAAGTTTCACCGAATCGCAATGGAGATGTTGCATGTGTGAGGAATTTGCGATTTGACTATTGATTCTCATGTAGAAGTTCGCGAGAAATACGATGGTGCCGCTGATTTTCTCTGAAATTAACCTCCAAGCTCAAAAAAAGCTCTTAAATTGAGGCCAAAATGGAGGGGACATCCCACGCTATCCTGAGAGTCCACTCCTACATCAAGACGAACTCTCCATGCAAAGATAGGGAGCAAAATACATTAGCAGTGATGCCGCGTTCTCAGCTTTAGAGTCCCCAAATAAAGTGGCAGCCCTGATGTCAATGTATTTGCTCCCTATCTTTGCATGGAGAGTTTCTCTTGATGATAGAGTCTTGATTATTTCAGGATAGCGTGAGACATCCCCTCCATTTTGGCCTCAACTTGAGAGCTTTTTTTGAGCTTGGGAGTTGATTTCAGAGAAAACCAGTGGCACCACCGTGTTTTTCGCGGACTTTTACATAAGGATCAACAGTCAAATCGCGAATTCCTCACACATGCAACATCTCCATTTTGGGATGTTTTTGTCCATGATGACAGAAGGTAATTTTGAAGGTCTGCATTTCATATTTCAGCCACTTCAAAAGTTCGGGATTAGTAAAAATAAGATTTCTAAGGAAATCGGTTACTTTGCCCAAACAAACGCAAAACTGTGCTTGATTATAATACAATTTTGCTAATTATGAAACGGTTATCAAGCAAGAAATAAATTTCAAATGTTCCTCGGCATATCGAGGATGCGGACGTCGAAAGTTGCATGTGGAAGTTAACGATTTAACTCTGCCGTGCTAAGGAAGAACGCCGCGTGAACATTCGAGAGTCGCCAAATTTCCTCCGATAAAATGTTTATTGTTAAGAAAAGTTATGAATATTTTTCCTTGAAAAAATCAGACCCTTCAGATCAAATTACAAACAAAATTATCGAAGAAATTGGAAGAAAAATATTCACAGATTGTCCTGCAAATTAGTACTACGTCGAAGCAAAGAGCTTGATGCAAAAACGGCTTTTTTCGCCCCCCCTCTAGAAGTTCTTCAGACTTTGTCTATTGATTACTCATACTTGAGCGCTTCTTTTCCCAAATTTTCAGACCCCCAAAAAATTTTGGGGGGGGGCTAGGGGGGGTGGAAGTCAAAACCTGTGAACCTCGATATCTCTTGAACAAAGAAAGATATCGAGGTCCGGTTTGGACGAAAAATCGTCTAAAATTGCATACTTTAAGATTCTAAAGGTCGAAATCCCGATATCACATTTTTAAGTCAACATATGTGCTTTTTTCCAGTTTTTAGGTCTAGAAAATTTCTTTTAAACGAAAAATTTACAAAGATCTCAATTTTTTATTTGAACCAAAACCAGTTTTTTAAATTGTTCGTCTTTTTCCGCATCCAACGAGTGGTCCATTAAGCTGGGGAACCAAACGGTTCCGGAGTTATGATCGATTGAAGTTTCCGCTCAACGCGCGCCGACCGATTTTCGCGCGCAAAAAAGTCGGATTTGACTGTTATTAGATCAGATTGAATGTTCAAACTGAGCAAAATGCTTTATTAGGGACTCTTGAGGGTCGCTGAGTTCAGAAATTACAGATACTTCCAAATAATTTACGTTTTTAAAATTACAGCTCCGCAGCGCTATTTTAGAGGCCCACTGAGCGCCGACCGGCCGCTCAGTGGTCCTGTCCGAAGCTGCAATTTTAAAAACGTGAATTTTTTGGAAGTATCGGTAATTTCTGAACTCAGCGACCCTCAAGAGTCCCTAATAAAGCATTTTGCTCAGTTTGAACATTCAATCTGATCTAATAACAGTCAAATCCGACTTTTTTGCGCGCGAAAATCGGTCGGCGCGCGTTGAGCGGAAACTTCAATCGATCATAACTCCGGAACCGTTTGGTTCCCCAGCTTAATGGACCACTCGTTGGATGCGGAAAAAGACGAACAATTTAAAAAACTGGTTTTGGTTCAAATAAAAAATTGAGATCTTTGTAAATTTTTCGTTTAAAAGAAATTTTCTAGACCTAAAAACTGGAAAAAAGCACATATGTTGACTTAAAAATGTGATATCGGGATTTTGACGTTTAGAATCTTAAAGTATGCAATTTTAGACGATTTTTCGTCCAAACCGGACCTCGATATCTTTCTTTGTTCAAGAGATATCGAGGTTCACAGGTTTTGACTTCCACCCCCCCTAGCTCCCCCCCCAAAATTTTTTGGGGGTCTGAAAATTTGGGAAAAGAAGCGCTCAAGTATGAGTAATCAATAGACAAAGTCTGAAGAACTTCTAGAGGGGGGGCGAAAAAAGCCGTTTTTGCATCAAGCTCTTTGAACGGCTCATACGGCCTGAAGGCCTGAGATGGAAAATTTCATGAAAAATAAGATTTTTGAAATTTCACTTGAAATTTCACTTGAAATTTCATGAAATTTCAATGAAACCGTGAAAAATTAAAATCTAAGCTTGATTTTCAGTAATTTTTTGATTCTAGTAATTTTTTCTGCCCAACTGCTTGCCACAACAAGACGAATATGCATAGGGAGTATTAGGGAGTCGTATCTCGTGCCCTCTTGCCGTCACGCAACGAAATGGCGGCTAAAATCGAAATGATTCAACCGTCGTTGTTTGTTTTGTCTGCATTCGTGCCATAGATTTTTGGTCCTGTAGATTTTTGCCGGGCAACTAAGACAAAATGGTCCTAAAATTCCTACCTTTACTTTTCGTTGTTCGTATTCTTTTGGCTCTAAACTTCATGTATTCACTGCGAAGAAAACAATTTTCAGTAAAAAAAAAATAAAAAATAAAAAAATAAAAAAAAAACGGTAGAAAAAACCAAAAAAAAAATAAAAAACAGCAGAAATATGTACTCCAACGTTACATACAATGCACTGAGTACTAGGCTCCTCATCTATAATTCTTGAAATTTACCATTTAAATGCAAATAAAGTTTAGAACAATAGAAAAGAAAGGTACTTAGGCACATACTATTTATTCTAATCTTAGAGAAGAATTTTACCTACCGAAAAGAATAGCACAATCATGACTTTTTTTTGAGGGACACAATTGTTTTACGATGCCATGTTATTTATAGGAGAGTAACGAGACTAGCTAATTGGAAAGAAAGATAAAACAGGCGGGAGGAACAATAAGAAAATGTATTATTATTAAATTTAGGAACATGAGTGAAGAAAAGGAATTAAGGGGCCAATAAATTAATTTTTCAAAAAAATTGAAATTTATGAGGCCTTTTGAAATTTCACTGAAATTTCACATGAAATTTCAAGGGCGAACTCAGCAGTGAAGGCTCCTACGCTCTTATTCCCTTACCGTGCTATGGTAGCACGAAGCACGGCAGTATTTGTGAAGAGATCTGGAGGAATGAAATCGGTGTTACGCGAAGCGACGCGACGTGCTGCCGCTCAACAGTATCCGGATCCAATTTGACGATATATACATCGAGACGGTGAATACGCAGCTTGATCGACATAAAGCGGCTCGCAATCGGCGCTCAACGTAGTAGCTCGAGATCTTGGGCGGGTTTGCGGCGTCCAATGCGAATCGTGTTACCTGCTACTCATTCCTGCTCCCCTAATACTCGCGTCACGAATAGCGAAATGAATGTGGAGCTCAGCCCGCTTAAGTCGGTATCCCCAGCGCCACCATCCTGTAGAACTTCATGTAGAGAAGGAATTAATGGATAAAATAAAAAGAAGTAAAATGATAAATAAAATTATTCTACTTCCTATGATCGCTATTACCTTTTATTTGCAAATTCCACCGGAAAATCGCCATGTATTAGAGGGTTGCTTTTGATCGGCTCCTCAATCTTGACCTTCATGGAACTCGGACAACGCAAAAATGGCGGACTTGGCAAGTGGATGTAAATACCAATTGGTTTAAAATGTATTTTTATTTGCACAATGCACCGGGAATTTTACCAAAATTAGAGATTGCAGCCTTTTTTAAATCATGGTGGAACTTGTTTGAATTTTCTAAAAAATTCAACGCTTTCACACTAGTTTTGTAAAAATTAGCTCCTTGAACTTTTTTTTAAAAAAATAAACCCGTATTCTTTTCGTATAATCGAACTTCTCTCGTCCGTTCCTCTTAGTTCATGAGATTGACTATATTAACCGAACGTTCGATCACATGCACGAACTGAAAGTTGGGTTTGACGAAATGCATAATAGGGATGATATAGAACACCATGTTATCCTTTATTTTGTGGGTACGTGATTTTATCCTCTTGGGAGTCAAAATACATAAATTGCTTCACGTGTTTCGCCCCCTCCTAACTTTTCTACTCATACGTTAAAGTCTCCGAGTCAGCTGAAAAGATTTAATGTTTTCCTTTATTTTGTGGGTGCACAATTTTACCCACTTGGAAGTCAAAATTTGAGTTTTTCGCATCACACGTGCAAGAAAAAAGAGAAGGCACAGGTCCATTTTATAGCATTGTCGGATAAATGAAGGGTATGGGGGTGAGCGGCTCATACTATATCGAATTGGGAATATCACGTCATCATCCCTCACCGACTGGACTTTTTTAGAATGAATTTATTTTTCTTTTTACTCGCGGCATCTGACAACCAAGTTCCTCGCATTGCAATGCAATCGAGTGAGTTGTTGACTGCTGTCAGTCAATCTTCCTTCCTCCCTGCATCCCTCAACGCGGGTAAAATCTCCCTTTTTTTACGCGTCATCGTCGCTACTCTTCTCTGGATTCGAGCGTAATTCTGACGCGATCGTTAGGGGAACCCGATGACGCTAACGACGGAATAAACTCGGTTATCTACGATCATCTTAATGAAGAGGGAAATGAGCGAATCGACCGAATCATTCCGATCGAATTCCTTGGTGGTCCGCCACTATAGTAACAGGTGTGCTCGTAACGACGAGTGGAAGTGGGAATCTATATGGTAATACTCCGTGAAGAGCAGACCCGAAGTCGCACGAACCGTTTCTGGGAGGAAGAAGTCTCTCGGACCATGGAACATCCCGTGCGCTCGTAATCTGGCGTGCGGTGGAAGAACGTCGTGGAAGCATCCGAATATTGCCGGATTGCCTCCTAATTTACGTACAGAAATCATGAATATTCTTTCGTGAACTTTGCAGAGATATGAAATTAAATTGAGAGTAAAAATTTCCGAGTAAAATTGAATTGAAAATGTTACAAGCTTGTCACATGATTCGTACAATCCCCAAATAAATTGCACGTATTCATGTTGAAACGAACTTTTTACAATTCAATTACATTGAAAAGAATTATGAACGAGGTTGCCAGATTTTTATATTAAATTTGGATATTTTACACAGGGCAAATGGGGAAAGGGAACTATACGTGTGGTTCTGGAATTTCCAAAAAGTCATACGACATTTTTCCTCGGAACAGCGGTAATGGTTTAAAGAGCAGGGCAATGATACTGAAAACCGCTCATTAAAGAGGATCGGCGTACGATACGTTGAATTATGCCATTAATTTCCTCCGATAAACACTTCCAACTTCCACGCTTCCTTCAGAAAAAAGATATCCATAATTTTCCTCGAAATTTTCAGGCACTTCAGATCAAATTGTGTATCAAATCCATTGAAAAACACCAAGAAAAAAACGCAAAATATTTCCAAATAATTGGTGTCATGTTTGAGGAAATTCGGCAAGGCACCGATGTTTTATAGGACGTTCTTCCACAACACGGGCACGGGAGTAATAGCGGGTACAGGATTGGTTACGAGCAGATGGGTTGTTCCCGTCCCGAAAGTGCCCGGGAACGATCGAAAGTGACACGAGGCGACAGGATGGTGAGTCCATTGTTTTCTCGAGCATGATGGATGCGCTGACAAGGCCGTGAAACAAGTTTTATTACGGGGCCAGACCTCCCGGTTCGGTGATCATCGGCCAGATGAAGCCACTCAAAATTCGTCGGTCGAGCAGGTGGGTATCGATGCCCATTCATCGATCACATCGATGAATGTTGAATGGACTTCATCGTGGATGACCCAGCGGCCAGCGCGCAGGTGGATTTTCACTTTCCGTGTCGTATAATGAGAACATGCGTCCGTGTCACGGTCGGAATTTGTGAACACAATAATTGGTCTATATTTTGTAATGAGGAGCCACTATATCTGCATGGCTCTATTTAGAAACAATATCTGAGTTTCAAGTTTTCCTATGAAGATGAATATTTTCAGCGACAAGCCAGAAATTGTAGTTTCTCTTTTCAAAATGCAGCCTGATTATGATCTTGGAAGGTAGAAACTGCAAACATGGACCAATAAAACTAGAATCTCCCGCCTTTTTTAGAGTTTTCTAAGTTCACTCTAGCGTGTCCGTGTTTTTAGTTTTTATCTTGCGATTCTACGTTTGGGCTATATAAATATGTATATAATTCATGGATTTTGGCATAACTGTGGACTTATACAGGGGGCTACAAATTTTTACGTAAACATTTTCAGAGTCGATTTTAGGGATCAAGATAAAATATTTTAGTCCCGTAAAATTTCCCAAAAAATTTCCTATTCGGAGTTACAGCTCTTCAAAGCCTGGGCTAAAAAACGGCGTTTTCTAGATTGTGACGACAGGTTGCGTAACGAATGAAAATGCATGAAAACTGCAACTTCTTTACACACGTTGAACATATTTCTGACCCTCAAAAAACCGAAATTGTATTTCGAGGCGAGCTATGGACGCGGAGCTGTGACTCTGAAATAAGGATTTTTCTTGAGTAAGTTATAAAAGAAAAAAAGCTTATTTTTATTCAATAAAACACCCTGAATAATATTTGATAAACGTAGGCTACGAGCCTCATTTGATCGGAGAGAACCAAGCATGATGAAGATTTCACAAAAACCAAGTTAAGCCCGATATCTAAATGCCAAATGACGCCGGACTGGACGGATCATGCAACTTTCGGATCGTCGCGTCGGCGACAAAACGCGCTACGAAACGGGCGATTCTCACGAACGCATCGGAATTAGCGGCGGGGAATCCTAAAAATGCTGGCCACTCCGATTTGCGCGGGCTCAAGTGGGCCGGGAAGCGAGAAAAAAATAATAAACGAGCGGAATAAATACAGTAAAACACTGGAGGTATTCGGATTTGCTAGCCGCGCAGGTATCAAAATGTACGACGCCCCAACAATTTACGAGTGCAAACACGAACTATGAGCTTAGTCGGGAATCCACCATGCGAAGAGATTTAGTCTCCAGCATCGGAAATTTCAATTTTTCAACTTTTCCAACGTCATTACGGGTATTAATAGAAATAGTTCGAGCGTTTCTCATCGAGGTGGATTCTAGATTTCGAGCTATTTGCGAAATGAGACATGGGTATCGAGATAAATGCACTTTTAGAAACTCCCACTCGAGAGATACGAGATGAAGCATAGTTGGACGTATTTATGCCAAAAGGATCTATGTTACACGAAAACTCTATTCTTATAGTTCCTTTCAGCATAAACGCATCCTGCAGTTGACCCAGAAAAATTGCACTGACGCATTATGTACAGATGCGTTCAGCAATGCTGACAATGTAGATAAAAGCCGTGAAGGCGAGTTCGAGTACGCCAACTGGTCGATGAGAATGTTCGGCTTAAAGGCCACACCGTGAAAAGTTGAGGCATTTTTTGACTGGAGGGATTTATATTTCTGCCCTTACTATAAAATCACTCGTCTGTTTAAGGAAGTTGATTGCACATACCACGTTTTATTTTGTAAAATGCGGCAAAAATAGTGTTTCCATATCGCAAAATTTAGACCATTTTAAAAATGCAGGCAGTTTTTCCATCATCGGTCCCTAGCTCTAGCGATCACTGAATCTTTCACGATACCCTATAAAACGGAGAGGGCCCAAGTTTACGTGGAAAACACCCAATCCTCCTACTTTGTACGATTTAAATCACCTTACACATGTATGAACGAGCATCGGATACTTACGTATTTCATCGGTTGATATCGTACAAACCGCGCGTTATTACTCCTGTAAATCATACCTAGCTGAGCTGAAATATCTAGGTACGATTTTCGCAGCGCCACCTGTCGGAATATCGAGTTAACGCGCACGGGCGATAAATCTGCAGAACTTGGACGGATCCAAGGCGCTCGACTGCGGTGAGATGTATGTTTGCCAATTTTAAATTTTCCCGTCGTTTTTCAACGAGGAAAACTTCGTGAAATAATTTCTGCGAGGGCTGGGAATTCTCGATTTGACCGGATCAGGGACCGTTCATTAAGTTACGTTCCTGGGGAAGGGAGGCCTTGAATCTACGTTATGGGTGCGTTACAGAGAGGGGGGTGCGTGCAGGGCTGCGGTATGCAACGCTAGAATGGCCGCATAGCGCCAATTTCGCGAAAATTCATGATGAAAAAGCGACGAGAGGTGGCACTTTATTGCTCATCGAAAATTCATCACGAAGTACTCATTTTTTTTTTGAGGGGGGGGGAGGGGTGGGTAAAAAAGTCAGTGCATTTCAGTAGGGGGCTGTGGACTACACTACTGCCTTGCTAAGGGAAAACACCGTATAAACATTCGAGGGTTGCCAAATTTTCTTCGATAAAATGTTTATTTTTGAGGAAAATTATAAATATTTTTCCTTGAAATGTTCAGGAACTTCAGGTGAAGTTAGAAACACAATTATCTAAAAAATTGGAAGGAAAATATTCATAAGTTTGCCAGAAAATTCGTGTTTTATCCATGGAAATTTGGCAACGCCTATATGCTGATTAGGAGTTTTTCCTTAGCACGGCAGTACAGACCTGTGTTATGGGTACATCACGAGCGAGGGGAGAGAGTAAAAATCCGAAGTATGTATTTAAAGTCCCTGAAGAGATGATTGACTAAAAATTAAAAAGGGATTCCCATGCACTAGATAAAAAAAGTCTCTCTGATTTAGAGTCCAGACTTTTAAAAAAATTGACAAGTACTCTTGATTCAATCAGATTTTGCCCTGAATTTTTTTAAGAGTCAGGACTCTGGACCCAAGAGACTTTTTCCTTGTGTGTAGATCATGACAGCCCCATTCAGATTTCAAATTTGAAAGTTTTTTTTTTGGAACATGGGACTAGATTTCACAGCCGATTCGCGAAATTTCATCGAAGCGTATTGTTAAATCTAAAACCATCGACTAGTAACAAAATCCGGCAACGCTGCGAAGCTGGGATG
Organism: Bemisia tabaci; assembly: GCF_001854935.1. Lineage (NCBI taxonomy): Eukaryota > Metazoa > Arthropoda > Insecta > Hemiptera > Aleyrodidae > Bemisia > Bemisia tabaci. Next base: position 1,225,868 of record NW_017566682.1, read on the forward strand.
TTTTCAAGCAAGCGTTAATAATTTTTTAATAATCCGACAGTATAAATCGAGAGAGGATCACTGTTACACGCAGCTCACAACCACAATCCAAGCGAGGTAATAGTATAAAATTACATAAATTTAACGATACCCCACATCATAGTGCACGGAGTGAGTTATACCGCATTCACAGGCGATTCGCCTTTACCAATAATATGACAAATAAAAGCTCCAAACGCGCTATAAAATATTTAACAACGTTACTTATTTCACGTCGTTGCCGATGTGGTTGCTTGCGCGGTGACAGATAACACGTTAGTTCCCTTGTTAAGACGGTCGGGACAAGATGAGGAATAGGAGTAAAGCTCATCATGATAATGTTACTGCCGGAAAATTGGCAAGGTTGTAATACTTTATGGAATAATACTGCAGCAGAAATGGACGTGTTTAAATCAAAAGGAGCTGTAGCCAATGTGACCAGGGCCCTGAGACGCGTAAGGATACTTGCAAAACGAGGCCCATGTCTCGAGAAAGATAGTTACTTTTTATTTGAATACGTCCGAATGTATGCATTGCGGTCATGTCTGTAACGGCTATGATGCCTGTCAGGGTGGCCGGTTGACTGAAAAATCTGAAGAATGTGGAATGTCAGTAGGCGGGCGTTGGAAGCGAAGAAAAGTTAGGGAATATTTCGACTGGAATTTGGCCTCAAAGGCGCTTGAAGAAGCAAGCGGAATGAAGTGGGGGAAAAAGGAGGGTATACAAGAGATATTTAAGTGCAGCTTTGTACATCACTCACACATTCTAAAACAACTAACATTTTCTGTAAGCCACATTACGTTCAACTAAAGAACTCATGTTAACCGTGTTCACAAATCTTGGATCTGCATGGTGATCTGCATCGCGACGTCCAAATTCCAATTTTACCGGAATGTCGTTCTTAAAAAACAAGATGGCTGATGCAACCCCGTTAAATTTGTGGCCAGACATTTTATCAAATTTTGTTTGATCCAAATTTTTTACTGTCCCCTTATAAAGTTAGTCCAATAGTTTTTTGTGTGCGATGTTCTATGAACCAATAGTTCACTTAATCCAGTTATAAGCAATTATATAACTGCTGAGATTTTGCCAAATAATGGAATGTAACACTTATATGTCTAAGCCGGATCAAATTGACCCAAGTATCGCTGAAAATACATACTTCATAGGTTCCATGGGGCTGGTACATCCAAACTGAGATGTAGGTCTAAAAATACATCTTATTAAACAATAAGACATCAAATTGAAAAAAAGTTCAAAATTAAAAATCAACACAACCGAAGATAAGAGAGACATTTTTGGGACAAGTTTTCTCCCGAATCAGAGCGACAATTCATTAGCAGCATCGAGCGGAGCATCGCGAGCTCACGTCTCACGCCGTAGCGCCTTCAATTTTGCGAATGTAACAAGGACATCCATCAGGCACGAATAGTTGTATCCCTGCGCCGTCATCGACGCGCGACCTTTCCCTTGCTATGTTCCCATATTGTTTTGGTCACGTCTGTTTTATTTTTAGTGGTGCTTCAATGGCTACGTTAGCAAAACAGCCGAAGGTAGGAGAGATGTAATCGGACCTTTTTTTTTTACCTTTTCTCTCGAATCCAAGCGATACCTCATTGACGGCATAAATCGGAGCATTGCGAGTTCAAGCATCGCGCCTTCAAGTTAGGAGATACAACACGGACATCCATCAAGCACGAATAGTTGTATCTCTGCGCCGTTATCAAAGCTAGTCCTTTCTCTTACCCTATTTCCATGTTGTGTCGGTTCCGTTCGTCTTATTTATAGCGGGAATTAAAGGGCGACGTGAGCAACACAGCTAGAGTATGACTTGGGTTAAATTAGATGGCCAAACTAGGTATGTGGTGAAAAAATAGGAGCAAATAATTAATAAACTGGAAAAAAAAAAGAAAAAAAAAAGAATAGGGTTATGACGAGAGGGGTTAAAGTTTATCTTCTACATCGAGTATCATGAAGGGATAAAACTTCAAGCCTCTTCCTCTCATTTTCAACTTAATGTAAGTTGATTCCTTTCTGATAAACATGACACAAATTTTTATAGCGCAGCCCAAGACAATGGTAACAGTGGAAAAACAAGGAGGGGAAACGAGAAACAAGGCTAAAATACACAATTAAACAAAAACCGAGACGTTTCGACTCAAAACTGAGTAATTTTCAGTCGGAAATGTTAGAATAAAAATTTAAAAAAACGATGATTTTCCTTTCTCAGATCCCGGCCACCACCATGTTAGGGCTCAGGTTTTTCATCGTTTTTTAAAATTTTTATTGTCACATTCTCGACTGAAAATTGTTTAGTTTTGAGTCGAAACGTCTCGGGTTTTATTTAATTCTGTATTTTAGCCCTGCTTCCCGTTTTTCCCCTCTTGTTCTTCTAATGTTACCATTGTCTCAGACTGCGCTATAAAAATGTGTGTCTATGTTTATTAGAAAGAAACCAACTCAACATTAAGTTGAAAATGAGAGGAGGAGGCTTTAAGTTTTATTCTTTCGTGAGACTCAATGTAGAAAATAAACTTTAACCCCTCTCGTCATAACTCCTTTTTTTTTTTTTTTTTTTTTTTTTTTTTTTTTTTTTTTTTTCATTTTTTTTTTTTATTTAGCTTCTATTTCAGTGTAGGAATCTGTATACAGCCATCCAGAGGGTTTTATTTAATTGTGTATTTTAGCCTTGTTTCCCGTTTTCCCCCCTTCTTTCTCTACTGTTTCTGATAAACCCGGTTCAACTTTAACCCCTCTCGTCATAACCCTATTTTTTTTTTAATTTATTTATTTCTTTGCAGTTTATTTAGCTTCTGTTCCAGTTTAGAAATCTACAACCATCTAGATGGGTTTTATTTAATTGTGTATTTTAGCCTTGTTTCCCGTTCTTTCCCCATCGTTTCTCTACCGTTTCTGATAAACTCAGTCCAAATACCGATCAACATCTAATTTCCTCTTAAATTTGGCAATGCTGACGGGTACGGCGGTACGGCCCGAGGAAGGCGCGATCCAGGACTGCGGGACAAGGAAGGGACGTCTCCGAGGTAGGTAAGCGGTGTCATCCGTGAAGTTGTCGCGCGGTGCGGGTACGGGCCACGGGGCCGGGGCCGAGGCGACTCGGCGCGTGGGCCGACGTCATGCGAAAAATTGTGGGGCCACTCCCAGGGAAAGTCATAATTCGAGAGCTATGACTCCGGTCTTGTTCCGTTTCAACGCCTGACAACTTAATAACGAGTCCTGAGCTTTTGACGCGCTTCCCCCCTCCCCCCTCCCCCCATCCGCGGTCCTACAACGAGCCGGGCTTTAGGTTTACGTTTTCGCTCTACCTCCGTCCTTAATTTTGGATCGATATCATACGTTTCAACCTCAAAATCGTGTCTGCTGCCTTTTTTCATTTACTACGTTTCGTGGAAAATGTCTTAGTGTAGATATGAATGGAGAATTTGCATGCAAATTTTTTGTTGCTTCATCTGAAAGTGCTTAAAAAGCTGATTTTACTGTATTTTTTATACTTTTTTTCTGATTTGGGAAGTAGTGTAAAAATAGATTCAAAAGTAAGGAAATGCGCTGCCTAGTGACGTCAACTGGCGGCATTTCCCATTTAAACACACGTATTTTAGCAGATTAGATCATTTTGTCATATCTTCTCCAATAATTGTTCAATTCAAGAACCAAGGGAATCCTCGTGTTCAGTTCACTCAGTGGTTTCCACTTAAACACGAAATTCATCATATTTCAGACACCTGCAAATTCTCTATTATCATGATTTGGCCTTTTTAAGATGATTTTATCATCTCTATGAAGTAAATAGGTGCTCTGAGTAAAACTGTTAAGGGGCCATTCATGAAAAAATCATCGTGAATTTTTTCAAACAATTTTCGTCTGTAGCCAAACGGATAAATAGAACTCATAATTATCAAAACGATCGGTAGGCAACTAGTTCAACTTCGGAGAGTGATGGTTGCCTGAACAGGTGAATGAAGGCGCATGTTCTCTTGATTGTGCTTCTTTTAATGATGTAATTAAGACCAAAAGTATTACCCCGCATCGAAATTCATCATTAAAAGTACTATTATTTCAATGGGAGGAGTATCACCACTCCCGAAAAAGAAGCATTTGTAAAGAGAGTAAATTTTAAAAAATTAGAATTCTTGCCATCAGAAAATTTGCGGGTGGAAGATAGTCAGAAGTCATATTCGTCACCCGTCCATGGTTATGGTCACCAAACACTCGCAATAAATTGTAATCGGCGGAAAAACAGAGAAATGGAATCGCACAGATCCTGGTTCACAGGACACAGAAGACAAATTCTGGAACTACTGCAAAAATTTCGACACGCTGTTTTGTTCCCACTCCGTTCAAAACTGGAACAGATTTCAGTTGCAACCAACCCAACCTGATCTCCTCAATGCCCACCGATTGTCAGCACGGTTTACCGTAAGCCTAGATCAAGATGAAGCTAGAATGTATGCGTGTTAGCCTCCTCCCTTCTCGATCTGCTACACGGAGCGATTCAACCCAGGCCGTCAAATCTCACCAAAAATCGAACCTTCCCATTCCAATTTTCGTCAAATTAATTAAATAAACGCCCGATTCGGCAATCCCGCGTGCGTGTCGTGTGTGTGGATCTTAAACACATGCCCACACTGCAGAAAATCTCCCATAGTCCCCTTTATTGATTTATTTTTCCGCACAGGAAATACTGTAAATCATTATCCCTATTATCATACGTGTTTTCTTTATGTTCAATAGGTTTTTAGTCTCCGCTTCGATCCCTCGCTGATTACTTAATTTATGTACGCGCCGCACGGTTTGCAACTTGCAACCAGTTCTTTCGTTAAGTTTTCGTCTCTGCGCTCTACCCTCCTTTCCCCCTTCCCCTCGGTATGTCGTCGGAGAGGTGAAGCGTCGGTGAAAAATGGTCCGTCGTAGAAAATGTGCTGTAATGTACGGGTACTTAACATTCGTCACCAGGGGTGATCATCATCTCCGCATTGTTTTATTTATGTCGGGACATGATTTGTCCACAGTATGATGGCTACAGCTCGTTGAGATGTGTGTAATCTCTGAACCGCAGAAAGGACATCAATTTATTTTAAGTGGCCGCGGAGTGGTGTGGTGATGACGTCAGGAAAATTGACAAGTTGAAGCTTAAATGCTTCCTAAAGAGAGAAGTTCATGGTTCATTTTGGAAAAACTAAGTTTTCTGCATGGCAGTTCAAACTAGTCGCGGAAGGAAAATTTTAGTTTTATGAACGGTAGTTATAAAGATGGTAATTGAGGCATGGACTCTTTTGTTGGCACCACTTAAATGTCATGAACCGTGATAAGTCGCTCTCTTATCCACCGATTATTTTGATGACACAACCAAAAATTGTCAAAAAATGGTGTCGTTATTGTAGAGTCTGAAATTTCCCGGTTAAAGAAATTGCCAAAAACTTGTCTGTCACATTTCTTCAACACGTAAGGTTCTTGCCCAAATACAAACCAAATCTCACAAGTTTTACGTCGTTTCCCAGACCCAAGAACGTAACTCTACTCCGAGGTTGCAAAATCTGCTCAAACAAGTCGATTCTTTCCATGAGCATGACTGTGACGATTTTGTCTACATTTTTTTCGATATTTGCCCGTGCAGGAAAAAATTACCGAAACTTTCAGTTCATTAAACTCATCAGTTCTGCAGCAGAATTTATACGTTTGAATGAGGGGAAACATTACAGCGTTGATATGTACACTTATGTTCCTTTGTTGGAACGACGAATAGGCACATATTTTATGCGGTTGTTGATTAGCCATAAGAAATACAAACCCTCTTACATGCGATGAACCTAATATTACCACCAAAATTCTAAAACTCTTCACCTCTCTTAATTTAAAAATCTAAATTTTCGTTTATATTCCTATTTTCAAAATTATCTGTAAAGACGTTAATAGCCTGAGTCGCTGAATGTCTTAAAATTATAATAACTAACTAACTATATTATGTGAGCGTGAGCTGTAAAAGTTATGTATATGCATGGTCAAGGGCCTCAAGATTTTCTCGATTTCTTTTTTTAAAATGCTTTTGGNGGGGGGGGGGGGGATTCAGTCTTTTCTCGTTAGTTTTGTCTCGACTGAGAGTTTTCCAGGACCCGAAAGTACATGCATTCTTTCAGCGCGGACCACTTTTTTTATAATTTTCGACGTGATACCAAACTCGCAGATTCGCTGGTGGAAGGGTGGAACTCAGAGGGGGAGGGGGCCCCGAAAATTTATGGAGCCCCGATTAGAGGAGGCGGAGGCGGAAGGCGAAGAAGAATAAAGCGCGCTCGGTTGTGCAGCCCGGAGAACAATGGCACGGAAAATAATGCATTTATACCTATTATATAATTTATAAATAGTTGACAGCATTTAGCGACGATTAAAGGTGAGCAGTAGGGGGAGGGGGCGGGGGGCACGCTGGAGGCTCGTGTTACGTTTTGTACTTTTGTATCGAAATCTCTCGGCAGCTCAACAAAAGGGCCGCTCCGGGCTCAGCCCCTCGAATTTGATTCTCTTCGGCGAGGGTATCGGTCTCGCCCAGGGTGGCAAAATTTCATGAAAAATGAAATCTTTAAATTTCATGTGAGATATTTCATGAAATTTCAGAAATTTAAGAAAGATATTGGAAAATACCGGTTCCTTTTCATGTTTTGCATGTGCGAAAATTGTGACTTTTTTCTATTTTTGTTTGTTTGAGTGCGGGTCGCTTACTCTAGACCCTGAAAAATATGAAATATTTCACGGCCTCGTGAAATTTCATGAAATATTTCACTGAAATTTCCAATCTTTCATTTTTTTCGTACGTTTCATGCCATCCTGGTCTAGTCCCCAACTTGACATTTGCTGCCAAATTTTTGTTCAAATTGAGAGTTTTGTGTGAGGAACGTAAGAAGCTATTCGTATCCGAATTACAAGTATTTGTAAGATCATGGAAACCTTAAGAAAAGGTAGGAAACCTCATTGGACTGCGCAAAGTTATGAAATTTCACGGGCAATTTGTCCTAAAATAATATTTTTATGATCTGAATATAGGACCGAGTTGCATTTGCCTCAAAATAACGCCCTGAACAAATGGAGGAGTTCCTATGTCATTGATTGTGACCGGGTCTGTTGAAAGGAATCTTATTTCCCGGAGAAAATTTTCCTTAACTTTTGGAAATACTGAAACCACATTTTTCAAAAATCCGAGGATTTCGGTTGATACATCCTTCAATTTTTGAAATTTTAGGGTCAGAAGCGCCGAAACTTTAAGATTCTCTTCCTCCGTATGTTACAAAAAGTTCAGGAAAATTATCTCCCGGACTATACGGTCCTTTTCACGGATCCGGTCACGATTTCTCGCTTCTCTGTTAAAGGCGTGTTTCACTTACCGCGTGTGACGTGAGCCCTGTTTTACATATAAATCCATATTTTCTAGGGATCATGTGGGAATCGAAATAGTCACGTGCGTCAGAAGAACGACGAATTAAGCATGAGATGGACAGTCGCTGTCTCCATTTTAAAGTGATTTTGACAGTAAAATTGATGCATTGGAAATCGAAACCTTGCGCTGGAATTCAATACATAGGTTCACTCTCCGTTGCTCAAAGCTCAATTGACAACCCTGGACGATGTGAGAAGGTGATACACTCTAATTTCAAAATGCATCCTCGAGTCCAGCTGGATCATTTCATAGGAGCCCTCTCAGCCCTCGTCCCTTTCCACAATCGGGTCGTGCCCCAGCCCCACCCATCCCTCGTCCCTTTCATCGCTTACGATAACTGTTTTTACTCCCGTGACGTCACACTTACGGACTCCAGCCGTTTCCGCGAATTCCTTCGAAACCGTTTACTCCATTAGTTTATTTGTATTAAGTTTTTATTTCATTATTTATACCTCCCCGTTCCGATTGAATTCCGGCCCGGATCGCTTTTTTATGATCCACCAATATTTTTTTTTTTTATTTATTAGGGTATTGTGCTACCGTGCTAAGGAAAAACGACGGACGAATACTCGAGGATTGCCAAATTTCCCCTTTTAAAACCTTACTTTTCCAGAAATCTTGTGATTTTTTTGCTTTGAATTTTTCTAAGAATACCGGTCAGAAGCGGATCCAGCAATTTGGCAACGCCAAATTGCCTCCATTTAAACTTATGTTAAATAATCGATTAGATCACCAGGATCCTCCAAGAATCGATACATTTCCGTGGGTTTAAATGTAGAAAAAACGATGTTGCCAATTTGCTGGATCCGCCAATGATTTCGGTCGCAATTTTATGTAGATAGTGTACTTGAAAATTTCAAGGAAATATATTCATAATTTTTTAAAAAAGTATATACCATATCCTAGGAAATTTGGCAACATGTGAATGTTCTTACGTTGTTCTTGTACAGCGTGACAGTGTTTGGGTATTATAGCAGTCCCTTGTTGATTTTTTACACCTTTGCGATCCATTGTCCCCGTTCTGTTTACATGTGAATGACGCGCTTTTTTACAAATGCTAGCCTGCTGATTCCTTAATCCTGCTTATCCTGCTGTCTTTTTATAGCCAGTGGCAGCTCTCCCCTTTTTCTAGGCGTTTCCAAACAATTTTGACTTTTGATACTCACCACCACCCTCTGCGTGCGTAAAAAGTGTAAAAATCTAAATTCATACGCTTTTGACTCGTTTCAAAAATCTTTCTTTAAAGAGCAAAAAGCAAGGAACGGGATTATAGCAGTAAAAAATGAGGAATGAAGGCAAAGGAATGAAATGCCTATCCGCTGAGAGTATGTCCTTTATTTCTCAGTTTTAATGCGATTATCAGATTGAAATCAAAGATTTTAGGACGCATGTCCATGTTTGTTTATAGCCTATAATCGCACCGCTTCACACCTGCCCTTTGTTTGATGCTCTTTCCGATTGGTTATCACTATAGATATTTCACAGTATCCGCGGGTATTTAGGTTTTATCGTTTGAACGAAATGTGAAACTGCGTACTAAAATACCTAGGAATGCTAGAGCGGCTCTTGATCTTAGGTGCCGTTTAGAATTACTTGGCCAATGTTTGGATTTTCTAATCATTTTGAATTCTCAGCAAGCATTTGGGCCTGTCGCGAAAATAGTCTCATGGTTGCGTACAGTGCTTCTACAATCGTACAATTCAGGAGGTAAAACTTGATTATTCATTGAATGATGGCTTTCCTAAGTCGGTCCAATTGATTCAATTTAAATAATTTAATAATCGATTTCAGGTAATCTAGGTTTCTTCAATAGAATATCGATTGTTTTCGACGCACTTAAATGACAAAATCCCGTGGTGCAAATTCTAGCGAGAATTTCTAATGCAGACACACTGTACCGTGGATGAAAGAGTCGCGATTAATGATTTTAATATTTCATGTAACTTCGTTTAAAGTTTGAAAATTACATGGAAGTAGACCTCCGTAAACAAGTGAACTTAATACTCGAACAATGAGGCGGAGGCATCAGTGTTAGTGCTAATTTCTTACAGACTTAGCGAAAAGTGCTGCCTCGCAGGTCATAAATGACCAATAATTATGACTTAATTACAAAATGTCACCTAACACTTGCATATCCAAGAAACTGCATTATTCTCTTTATCTCTCCAATACAAATTCTGTCCTTTGCAAAAAAAAGAAAACAAAAACAAAAAAAAAAAGGTTCATCGCAGAGGGAGTTTCATCTACACCCGGAAGAATTTTTCGCGAATAATCTACAAATATGAACCCACGCAGCAAAAACGTCCATTTTGTAGCAAAAACGAACCTCGAGGAGTAATTTTCTTTCGAATTCAGAGCCAATTTGTCTCAAGAAAAGGACAAAATATGCACGATGTGCTTTCTGTCAGATTAAGCGATGAAGGCGCCATGGAGAGAGAAATAATAATAAAAATTTTATTCGACTAATCTAATAATACTCTGAGACGATACGAACAAGGGGAGAAAAATTATACTTAAAAAATGCATCATAATCCATTCAGTCCACAGGGACAAATCCTGCTAGCTAAGCTCACGGTTTCGACTAATATATCATAACCAGATTGTTCAGACTTAGGATCTTTCTTGCTAAGCATAAACAACATAACTCTAGTAAAAACACCGTATACTTATGTCGTTTTATCCTAGCGCGGCAGGGATGACAACTGCGGCTGGAATAGAATGCGAGAGGACCGTGCTGCTCATGATGATAATTCTAATTTAAAGGATCAATAAATTAATTAGGAGAGACCGACTGATATCCGACTATATTTATCAGGTCACTCACAGTAGCGGAGGAGATGGGACGGCCCGATGTCTCCTTTTATACGCTCATATTTTTATTTATAGGATAAAATACTTGGCGCGTTATCGCCTCAGTTAAAATTAACCCAGGAGTAAATATCCTGTATGGGTGTTACTTCACTGCTGCAAGGGCGTTAGTGCATATTCTCTCTCTCTCTCAAGTCAGTTTCGAATTCCTTCGAAGGAGGGCTGTTGCCTCCACAGCTGTCCATTTGCATTTGTAGTCGTTAGGATTAGCAATGCGCATGAGAACGCTGCAGTCAGTACAAGACAAATGTTATCGGTCTGAGTGCCAAAATGACCCAACCCTAAAATACTAGAAAATATCTACATAAGTAACAGGATGATAGATAAGTCCATGTGCCACACCATATTCTCAAGGGAAAGCAAAGCTGAGAAAAACGAAAAATCAGAATAACCGGACCGGAATTCTACGATCGAACGATATGCTCCAATTAGAGCAAAATTGGTGCTAGCCTGTCTAGTGGTACCTCAGGAAGACATTTTTCGGTAGTATATCTGGGCTACTAAAGATGGATGTGCGGTTTTTAAGTAGTGACAAGTAATACTAAACAAATATTTCTACATTTAATGGAAACAAATATTTCTACATTTAATGGAAACAAATATTTCTACATTTAATGGAAAATTAGAATGAAGCATTCAGCCTTCAGAATATTAATCTTCTGTTTCGTTTTTGTTACAGGTAAAATTATTGACGTCTCAACCCTTTTGAGTATTTTACAAGAATGTTATTGTCGAATGTTCCGCAAGCCAATGCCAAAGTTGCGTTAGGAGCACCAAAAGTTAATGAAACAGGTAAATGGCATGTGCAATAAACATTAAAACTCCTTAAAAAAAACTAAGAAGATCACAGAAACCTCTGTGAGCCTTGCTATTCTGAGCGATGCAGCTATTCTAGCCCGTGGGAGCGAGATTTGCCTATCTATCAAATGAAGGGAAATCTATCGATTATAGGGCACTCGCAAATCGTCCAGTGCTTGGCCATAGCACCTTTTTACTGTGGTTATAGTCGAATTCATTTTCCCTCTCGAAGCCTATGACGATCATCATTTTCCTTTTTTAATCGAGCCAGCAAACTCGCACAGGAGTAGTGTGTTTTCACTATTCAGCAAATGATTGACTTGGCGTGACAATTCAGCCTTGCGTTCCTTATAATTTTCTTTGAGTGAATAAAACAATCAAAAAACACTATCTCTGTGTGTGTACCACTAAAAGTAGCTTAGTCCCTGACTTTTATCTTCAAAATACACTAAGAAAAGAAGCTGATACTCAATGACTTTACATTTGAATATTAAGTCTTCGAGACCTCCCATAGTGATTTTCTCCCTTGTTCTGTCATCTCATTCACATGGGAAAATCTATGAAATACCATCCCAGGTTTTAAGATTATTGTCTGGTTTTAATTATTCGCCTTTCATTGCCTCTTTTTTACGCTAGCCTTTTTTTTAAAATCAACCTGCACCTTTTTGCGCCTTTTTTGAGCCGTCGGCACCGCATCCATCGCGCCGCCAAAGTGCAGTCTATTCCCACAATTCGCAACACATGTATTGTCATCATTTCATCGGTTTATTGGCCTTCCTTGCGTTTGTGGGTACATGCCGCCCACGATGCTTGCCAATTTTCATTAAAATCCGTTTTTTTTTCATTATTGCTGCCACAGCCGTCATACTTAAAGATCACATCCAGACAGCTATGCAAACACCGGTGCCAAATCTTCACCCAAACTCAGATTTTCCGTCCTGCCAACCAAGAAGTACATGTAGCAGCCGCATCGATGAAACATACTTGAGCTAGTCATTTCTGAAAGGGACTAAGTCAATTTTACAGATGAGCCCTGGGCTGTATATGAAAACTAGGATCGTGGGGTTCATCTTGAAAATGGATTTGTTCTCTTTTAAGAACAACTTATTCACATGTTGGTTGCAGACTTCGCGATTTCCCAACCACATTTTCCTCTCCATTCGGCAAAACCAATCTAATTAATTATTTTGGTTACTAAACGATGTAATGTCAGCAGGAACCTGTTAAGTGTCAAGTCTCACTTATTTGCTCATGGTGATCCATTGTTTAGGCATCAGGTATCACTGGAAAAAATCTCTCGGATCTAGAGTCCAGACTCTGTATTTTGCAAAGAAAAATACTCTAGGGTCGATCGAATTTTTGTTTGAATCGAGACCCAAGATTTTCAATTTAAGCGGATTTTCTTTCGATTCCAGCGAAAAAATCTGATTGAATCAAGAGTCTTTTCTCTTGTAAAATATCCTTAGAGTCTGGTCTCTGGATCCAGAGAACTGCGTAGATTTTGCTGATCAACTTGGAGCGAAAATTAAAAAAATTGATCCAATAAAGACCTCTTTTCCAGTAATGCATGATGCATCTTTGCAGCAGAGTTACCGGTATAAAGAACTGAGCTTTCATACCTCTAACTTGAGATCAAATGGACGTAGTTCTATCAAACGGAACTAAGCGCCAATTTGAGTTCCTTTTGAGGAATTTAGAATCTCGGATAGCGCGTTCTGTCAAACGGACCTAAGCGCCATGGAAAAGCATTGCGAGTATAGGACGGAATAAGCCGGACGCCTGATTCCGCCGCCAATCCAAGCCCCCCCCCCCTCCTCTACCTTCCTCGCCCTATGGCGCTTAGGTTCGTTTGATAAAAATACGTCCAAATGAGGAAGTAATTAGTCCATTCGTATTCTAAATTTTTGAAAATTACCCATTCATAATTTATGTTTTTCTGCAAAATCGGCACGGACGGAGCCAGTCTCCAAGGGAAAGTGGGGAAGATACGAGACCTGCCGGGATTCGAACCTTTTCGCAATGACAGTCCATTGTGTGCACCGGCGGCGCAACGGAGCCGAGATCGCGAGCTCGCCATTTAGCTTTGTTTTGGGTCACGTTTCACGAGCCGTTCCTCATATTTTCCCGGGGTCCCTTTCTCCGGCCCGGCCTACCGGGGCTCCCGGGCCGGGGCCCCGCGCTATCCCTTCCGCCGGCGCCTTTGATTGTTTTCGCCGTTTCGTCACGGTCGGGACGTCTCCGATTATTTATGCCATTCCGGACGCCTCGCCCGCAGTGGCGTGGCGTGCTTTGCGATACATCGATCGATTTGCCATTTAATCCTGTGGTAAAGAATCGATTATTAAGGAACACCCTGTTTATCGATCCTTTTCCATAGGTTTAAGTGGCATAAAAATCGATATCTCGCAACCCACGCCACGCTACTGCCCGCCCGGTCGCCTCGTCTGCCGTCCGATCGCGCACTTGTGGATTATGATGAAAAGAGAGGATTCGGGGTGGAAGGTTTAAATCAACCCTTTTGACGGGTGTCGTGACATCATGCTTGGATGCTCTCGTGTCAAGTGGTTTGCCTTTGTGTGGGTGACTCGTCAGTGATCTTGGAGGTCAACGGTTCGGACTATCCTCGATTATGTTTTGACATATTTGGATATCTGCCTGGAAAAAGATTGTAAGAAGGATGAGTCACGTGTCACAGAATCAAATAGTTGATAGGGGTTAATCAGTTAAAATGTTACGAAATAGTTCGATACATGTTCCAACAATTTTACGAACACATCGCTCTTAATAAATCATAACATTTTGCGGAATATGTAGACCAGGTATCGATTTTGTATCTTTTGCGTTGGAAATTGTGCATAATAGTTAATTTTTATTATCTAACTTCTCCGTTTCATACAGCAGCAGACTTTGATTTGGTGTGAATACTCTCTCCCGTTTTTCCAACATTTTTTTAGGTCTGCAGAGCAAGCTATCTCTGAAGCTCTTAGATCGGACTTTCTTCTGAATTAGTTAAAGTGCCTGTCCTACATTGCAGATTTGACATGTGTAGATGTATGAATTGTCATCTTTCTGGATTATTACTTATATATATTTTGCTGAACAAACTATCTCTGAAGCTCCCTCTTGACCTTCTTCCTGATCAGTTTAATTATTTGTCCAACATTGGGCAGCATTGTCTTTTAAAAGATGTTGTGAGTCTCTCTTGAAAAATAGCCATCTTCCTGGATGATTATTCATATATTTTGCCGAAGAAGCTCCAAAGCTCTAAAGCTCCTTGTGGGCCTTTTTCTTTTTGGGTTTAATTCTTTGTCCAACATAGTAGCATTATCTTATTTGGATTGCATTTTGCAAAAAGGAACCACTAGAATTGCAATGATGCTAAGATTGTGTAACTTCATCTTTTGCAATAAAATTGCGGAAATCGTGAAAAACTATGAAATTTAGATGGTAATTTTTGACTTAAATTTACAGTTTTTAGCGAGTAAAATAGAAACTATTTATGGATAATCGGGTTTTTCCTCCAAGACAAAAGAAGTTGCACAATCTTAGCAACATTGCAATGCTAGTGGTTCCTTTTTGCAAAATGCAATTCATCTAAGATGTGTCAAGTCTTTCTTTAAAAATAGCCCATCTTTTCAGATAATACATTTTGCTGGAAAATCAATGAACACTCAAGGGTTTATCTGAAAATAACCTGAAGGGGCAGTATACGTGAATCAACAAGAAAAGGACTATTTTCATCGGCAACCCTGATTTTCCGTACCTCCCTTCAGTAGCCGCTTTATTACCGAGGGGCGCGCGATACCCTAATATCCGCCCCGCGATCCATCTCCACCGCCCTCCCCCCCCCGCCGCCCGCGTTACGCGTTAAAATAACGCCGTCGATACTCATCGCGGCTCCCCGGCCGAAAGTTCATTTGTCGTCGACAAGTTCGGCGCGGGCAGGGGAGAGGGGGCTCTCTTATCAGCGGAAGTGCGAAACGACGACCTTTGAATATTTAGCGACTGAATCCACGCTTTTTGTGGCCGTTCCCGCGTTCCCTGCACCGCCCCAGGAGCGCCACCCCCGCACCTCCGCGCCGAGCTAGCGCCGGGCGCTCCGGGCCATCCCGGAAATGAGTGACGCCTGCCTTATCAAGGAAACCGAGTTTGGAGGGCGCGGGGAGGTGTTTTCGCCCCTTTTTTCTGGGGGCACGCCTGCCAAACTGCTTACCTGAAACACCGGGATACAGTTTGCTGTTTGGAAGAAAAATGTTTGAATTCATCGAAAATTAAAGTTGGACTAAGTATCGTGTCTTCCCAATTTTCTTTGACACGCTGGAATTTTAATCTCATAGATTGGTCAGAGCAAGAAGATACTCTCTCACGCTTTGGTAGTACATCTTATCCTATCGGAGCAGAGCATAAGATGTAGCAAAGCAACTAACCGAGGGTGTTCGAAACACCTCGTTCATCAACATTTTTTCTCTTAACCTTATCCTCGGGCATTTCTCTCACCAGCAGTCAGTCTTGCTGCAACTTTGCCTTAATGCTCTTGCTTCGCTGAGAAATTTCCATTTAAATGCGGAGGATTTTTTCATTTTTTGACGCTGTATCGGAGAGAGAAGAATACGGATTTTTAGATTTCGGGAAGAATTCCGCAGTCTCGCGGGCCGTCGGGCGCTCTCAATATCTATGTACTCCATTGTCCTTAAAGGAAAAACGGCGTATGGACGTTCAAATGTTGCCTAATCATCCGCAATAAATTATTAATATTCAGTAAATTTTCAGTTGTTTCTCCTTGAAATTTTCAGATCCTATAGTTAAAATCGCGAAAACAATTATTTTATAAATTGGGAAAAGGTGCTACCACTACTACCAACTCTTCCAGAAAATCACAGATTGTAGCAGTAATAAGAAAAAAATTACTTTGATGGAGATGGAGACCCGAACAATGGTCGATCACGGATTAATTCGCCTTCATTTGATAGATAGGCAAAATGACCTCCTGCAAGTTCGAATAGTTGTATCTGAATAAAGTCACCTCGCTCAGAGTATCAAACCCCTTTTAAATTATCAAAGGAAATTTGGCAACGTCGGAGGGTTCATACGGCGTTTTCCGTGAGCTACACTGCAGATAATGTTGCATCGGAAGTGGCTCCTGCTCGCGCGAGAGCGAGTGCGAGTCCCGCCGTGATAAATGCACCGCTTTTATGCGCGACACCCGGGCCGCGCGCGAGAAATTTTATGTCCCGCGCAATTTTCGCCGCACAGGAGCCGGGCCCGGGCGGGCGAAATTGAATCACGGCCATGATTTAATGGCCCCTGTCCCGCTCCGCCGCACGGTGGATCTAGCCTATAAGAGAGGTCGGACATGATTTAAAAACTTTAAAAGCGCATATCTTCATGAATATGAAATTTCGATGTTATAAAAGTAGTCTCATTGGTTTGCTCCCAAACTTTTCTGTAGAAAAGCACCCCTTAGAATGGAGATGTTTCATGTGTGAGGAATTTGCGATTTGACTGTTGATTCATACGTAAAAGTCCGCGAGATACACGATGGTGCCACTGGTTTTCCCTGAAATCAACTCCCAAGCTCAAAAAAAGCTCTCAAGGTGAGGCCAAAATGGAGGGGATAGCCCACGCTATCCTGAGAGTCCACCTCTACATCAAGACGAACTCTCCATGCAAGGATAGGTAGCAAATACATTGACAGGGCTGCCACTTTATTTGGAGACTCCAAAATTGAAAACACGGCAACCCTGCTAATGTATTTGTTCCCTATCTTTGCATGGAGAGTTCGTCTTGATGTAGAGGTGGACTCTTAGGATAGCGTGGGATATCCCCTCCATTTTGTCTCAACTTTGAGAACTCTTTTTGAGCTTGGGAGTTGTTTTCAGAGAAAACCAGTGGCACCATCGTGTTTCTCGCGAACTTTTACATAAGAATCAACAGTCAAATCACAAATTCCTCTCACGTGCAACATCTCCATTGGACGAAAACATTAAAATTTTACAATTTTTATCAAAAATTTAATGTCAGATTTCTTCCAAAGACTCGCTCCTCTGTGCGCCGGGGGGGGGGGGTTTCGGTCCCCTTTTGTAATCCCTATCACCTGGTCCATTTTTGCGATGCGCCGTCCAATAAAAGTCCCGCGTCGCCGTTGACATGAATCATTTCCTCGCTCCTCCGACGTAAGGGCGTATCTCAATTTTCACGTGAGCCTTGTTCCAAGTATAACTGTGTGCTTTTCGGGGCTCATGTGGAAATATCGATACGCTCTTAAGTCAGAGGAGAATGATTTCCCGCGCTCGCAGCTTAACCTAGAACCTGAGAGAGTTTTGCGCCCTCCTCGCCTCGGATGGGTTTATTCATACTGCCGATTTTAAAGCTACATTATACGGGACGTTTTTCCTTGTATACATACGTATGTTTGCAACTTGGATCTGGGATCGTTTATGCACTTGAACAAGCCGACCTGGAGAAGTGAAGACCCTGTGAAAAGAGATTAACTTTTTTTTACTGTAACCTGAGAACTCATAGGTACTGCGGTCATAGTAGAACGAGTATTTCAGTACCAATAAATATGCGGATCGGCGCTCGAGTCGTTTAGAGAGAGTCGGTAATTTGGCCAACGTGCGCTCAAAATTCAGACTAAATACAGTCTAATTAGACTTCAGTCTTAGACTTAATTTAGTCGGTAAAATTACCTACTCCCTCCGAGAATCCTTGACCCGAATCTTTCAGGACTAGCATCTCCTTCAATCTGTGAAAGTTTTGTGTCAAACGTTCGCAAAAATTTCCAGATTCCATCCCTCCATGCATTCGCAAGAAGTTCCAGAAATTTTTTTCCGAGAAGATAACGCCCCTTTTCACAAATCTGATCACATTGTATTCAACCTACCAAGAAACTATATGTTCGGAGCATTTGCTACGCTGGCCAAACTATTCGGTTTGATAAAGCGAGTTGTGCGGTCGACGTCAAACATGGAACTTTCGGTTACCTTAACCGAACTTCTTTCCGTTCCGTCTAGATCTCACACGAAATTGCAACTGGTTGTGAACTTCTGAGTCGTGGTATCGTCAGTGTGAACGCAACCGGGTGTCGGCCATAAACCGGCCGGCGCGGCGTGGCGCCCTGGTTCCGAAAGGTGTGTGGGTGACAATAGCCAAGACGTGGCGTCCGTCGAAGGTGGTGTGGGAAAGGGGGGGGGGAGTCTCACAGAAGCCTGTGAAGATGCTAATTAGAAGGAGTGACAGGGTGGATCAACCAGAGTATCAATTACGACTTACGCCCGAATGGTGGCCACGATCTTCTTCCAGCTCTGTTGTCGGATTCACCTGGAATGACGTCATCCTCTACCACATCAATCCATAGCAATGTTATTGGACAATCGAACATGTAACAACATTTCTACGGAACATTTACGGTCACGCAGTGCATAAAAACACATCGTTCTATGACATCAACTTATGTGAAGATTCGTTGAAAATCTGTATCGGAAACTGCCATAACTGGCAGAGCCGCCGAATTTCCAATAGAGTAAGGCTAAAATATTCCAAAAATTGCAGTTGTAGTCGATTTGACTTCTAATAAGTATCAGTACATGACGGGGGGGGGGGGGGGGGGGGGTTCAGCTCAGGCAGATGCTTTGGAATACTGAGTTGGGATTACGCCGAGAGATTTGTAACATTTTGGGTCTTTTTAGATCTCAAGAGCTAAAATTCTTTACTGTAATTGAAATTTGTGTAATTTTTAAGCCTTACTTTGGTAGCTAGACACTTGACCCAATTTTTTTTTTCACCCGATACCTAATTTGGCCAACTAATTTAATCCAATTCATACTCAGGCTGTGTTGCTCATGTCGCCCTTTAAGCTCCGCTACAAATAAGACAAACGAAACCGACACAGTATGGACGTAGAGTAAGAGAAAGGACTCGCTTTTCATAACGGCGCAGAGATACAACTATTCGTGCTTGATGGATGTCCGTGTTGTATCCGCAAAATTGAAGGCGTTATGCGTGAACTCGCAATGCTCCGCTCTATGCCAGCAATGAGGTTTCGCTTGGATTCGAGAGAAAAGGTAAACAGTAAGTCCGATTACATCTCTCCTATCTTCGGCTGTTTTGCTAACGTAGCCCTTGAAGCACCGCTACAAATAAGACGGACGAAACCAACACCACATGGGAACAGAGCAAGGGAAAGGTCGCACGTTGATGACGGCGCAAGGATACAACTATTCGTGCTTGATAGATGTCCCTGTTGCATCTGCAAAATTGAAGGCGCTAGGGCGTGAGGCATGAGCTCGCAATGCTCCGCTCGATGCTGCCAATGAATTGTCGCTCTGATTCGGGAGTGAATTTATAAAAACCAGGCCCAAAAACGTCTCGCCTGTCGTTTGTTGATATTTGATTTTGTATTTTTTTTTTCAATTTGATGTCTTATTCTTTTCTTAAGATGTATTTGTAGACCTACATCTCACTTCGGATGTACCAGCCCCAGAACCCGCGGAGCACGTGATTTCAGCGATCCTTGGGTCAGTTTGGCCCGGCTTGGGTTTCGTTACATATTTGGCAAAATCTCAGCACCTATATACCATTGCTTATAACTGGAATAAGTAAGCGGTTGGTTCATGGAACATTGCATACAAAAACAATATTGGACTAGCTTTATCAATGGACAGTGAAAAGTCGAACAAAATTGGGTAAAGTGTCTGGCCACCCTTACACGGAGAAAAAATTTCGTGCGTGGGACCCGAAGTTTAGGTCATATGGATCTCTGAAGTTTTCGGATTGAGCATCTGCACCCTTGAGGTCCAGCTGCTGAGGTTTGGACCACATATCTGAAACTTCAGTTCTTACATCTGAAGTACTTCGGTTTTCACATCGGAACAACTTCGGTTCTCACATCCGAAAAACTTCGGTTCTCACATCTAAAGTACTTCTGATGTAAGAACTAGTTTCAGATGTGTGATCCGAACCTCGACAGCTAGACCTAAAGTGTTCAGATGCTCAATCCGAAAACTTCAGAGATCCATTATGACCTAAACTTCGGGTCCCACGCACGAGGTTTTTTTCTCCGTGTACTTTCCCCGCAAAACAGTAGCAGCCCAGAAGAAAACCTGGTTATCACCCTAGTTATCACCTAGTCGTTTCTTCATTTTTTTTTATAATTTTGTTTTTTTATTTTCTTTTATTTAATAATGATTGTATTTATCAGATAACAACTTTGAAACAAGACCGACAGTAGTCTTGCTCGAAATTGGGAAAAAGTGCAATTGACATATTAATTGTGCAAAATAGATTAAATTACTTACATATAGCGACATATCAACTATCAATTTAGTTATATTGTGCAATTCATGTCTCTACCTATTTACTTATTTTCATTTAATTCTTTTTAAATAATAGAGTTGCAATCATTATTCCCGGAACCGTCTAAGACACTACTTCGGGAGAGCCATTTCTTCATTAGAGCCTCTTTTAATATAAGGAAAAATCCGCGAAAAACGGCAACGGTGCAAACCGTCGATCACGGGGTTACGGGTCCCGGTGTCACCGCTCGCCGAAAGCGTGGGTCTCACCTGACCTCCAGCGCAGCACCGGGCGGCACTTTTGACTTCGATTCCGCGTCAAAGCTCGGCGATCCCCGGTTATTAATAACGTGTTGAAATCCTGCGAGGCAATAAAGATGCGCCGGCCCGCGACCCCG
The DNA here is from genome assembly GCF_001854935.1 of Bemisia tabaci. Taxonomy (NCBI): domain Eukaryota; kingdom Metazoa; phylum Arthropoda; class Insecta; order Hemiptera; family Aleyrodidae; genus Bemisia; species Bemisia tabaci. The sequence continues at coordinate 1,246,687 of NW_017566682.1, forward strand.
GATCCATCGTGAACCCCCAATCCCGTATACATACACACCGGACGAGGCTCATGTAATCGACCTGGTTGGGATGATTTCACTGGGGGCGGCACAATAGCGTACGCACCGCGTCGCCACCTTATAAGGTAGCCACCCATAAGTCTTTCACGCTCGAGTACGTTTTGAGGAACTCCGAACGGGCGGGACGAAATCGCACGGGTCAGTGCGCTATGCGGGAACGTCGTATGTGCGGTTCGGTTTCAATTGTACTTAAGTGGTTATTGCATCTTTCCTGTAGTGTAAGGCTCAATTATTAGATCCGATTTATCCGCACCTTTTTTCGACCTCGCCGATTCTTATGCCTGGGTTGCTTTTTTTTTTTGGGGGGGGGGGGGTTCCAAAGCGGTGATGTCATGCTTCTCTAGGATTTAAATAGGTTCCAAGTTTTTGGTGTTAAGCCCCTCCTACCCACTTTAGCCACTAACACGGTCTGAATCCTCTCTAAGCTTTTAACTATCCATATCTTATAGTCTAAAGTTGGCTGCAGGTGCTAGGCAGGAAGCCAATAAATCATCAGAAGAAAAGAAAAAAAAGTTTTTGGTGGAACTTGGTAAAATTCTGAGAATCGCAAAAATTGTAAAGAATTTTCAGACCTTTTTTTCTCGTGATTTAATGAATGATTGTACAAGAATACACGTTTGCTCTCATATTCTGGATGAATCGCATATACGCTGATAAAAATATTTGTGTTCTTGTGTTCCTTTTGGTTAATATGGAAAGTGAAACACAAACCAACCCAAATTTTGTGTTGATTTTGGGACAGTTAGAGTTAAATCTAGCACAGAAAACAACGGAGAGACTAGGAAACCCTAGAGTCAATCGAAGGCTCGGGTATCTTGTGTTTTACTTTCCATGAGACCAAACTTTTTTCTTGAGATTCTCTCTGTGTAACCAAGTTGTAAACTTTCTGTCTCTGTGTGGTTATAGTGTTTGATGTTCCATTTTCAATATTAATTGGACTATATTTTGCGATTAGAAACTACAATTTCTGGCTCATTTGTAAGAACAGATACGTCCGTAGAGAAACTAATGGCACATAATATGTTTTTAAACTCGATCAGAAATTGTAGTTCTAAGCAAAATTATGTCCAATTAAAAGTACCATGTAAGACTCTTTCCTTACCCTCGGTCCAGGAATAACATGAGAACATATTTTAGACTCGAGTAGGGAATAGTTAACCCCTAATAAAGGTAAAATTAACTGCGTTCTTTGTTATCTGCAGGTGCGAAGATATGAGCCGTATTTACCTCAGATTTTTCTTTTATTAGATTAATCGACTTTTTCAACCTTGCACTGAACTTATTCGGTATTAATTTAAATTGAATGAGTGAATTTCACTTGAAATCAATTTTTGAATTCCGAATAGTTATCTTTTTTACTACATTCAAAGCCATCTTTGGCAACGCAGTTTCCGGAATGTGTTGAAAACTAGAAATTTATGAACAAGTTGCACAAAGGTTCCTCTACTGCGCTTATTTGGCTGGGCCCTCTCGCTAGATAGCGATCTGTTCGTACATTTTCGTCATCTTTTGTATCGATGTCTCTCGAGTTTATATCCCAATTTATCTCATAACTAGCTTTATACATGTGCGTACACCCGTAAACGAGTTGTGATACTAGGACTTATCGAGAGGAAATTCTTTTCAAAAATCTTGAAGGAGTCCTTATTTCGTGAATTCCTTTCCAATTAAGTGTCTTAATTTATGTTCGAAAATATTTTCGATCGTGGGCATGTGCCCGTAAATGTATTGTGACTGTGAGACGCATCAGTAAAGAGGTCGGCTTAGATATGTAGACAGCGTACAAATAAATATCAATGGCTCAATAGAATTCTTGTCATTTCTTAGGGTTCGCTTTTACAACGAACAATAAATTTATTTTTACTGGTAACATGCGCGTTTGATGTAAAAAATGTAGCTGATCCATGGGAACTTGTGAAGCTACAGGATGTTTGAAAATTAAAATATTTTTTACTTCTGATGCATGGCGATTATTTATTGCTTTCTAATTCTAAATTCTAAATCTAATTCTCATCCGAGAAAATCAAATTAAGTCGCACAATTTCTTCATTCGCAGCTCGTCATATTAGTATAATCATTTCATAGCTCCTAAAAATGAGCATGTTCCCTTTTTCTCCTTTTCTTTAAATCTTTCATTTGAGAAGTATAGTTTCCTCCCCAAAATTCCTCGAATTTAATCATATCTCGGTAATTCATCACCTTAAAAAACTTAACACGAGTATTAGACAGCAATCCAGTTATTTCATAAATTTCCAACGGGAAAAATCTAACGTCGATGTATCGTCATTTGTCACTATCAATTTGTGTAAGTGTACTTTTAATTTAAGAAAAAAAAAAAACAAAAAAAAAACGCGTTAAATGGATCCAGGCAAATTTAGGTAGTTAAATTAACTTCCATGAAAGGAAATAGCTGCTGATTTAATTTTGCTGATCTATTCCAGTGTCTTTTCATTGCTGACTCGCTAAGAGGCTACTTCTCCATTCCTAGAAAGCCTTAGGATACAGGCGTGAGACCAGACAGCCAGACACCATAGGTATGCTGTGAATTACTGGAAGCTCATCAGTCGCGCTGAGCACACGTGGACCTTATTCCCACACGCGCACCTTTTGTAAGTGGTATTGGTCCCTTCTCCATTCACACCTTCCTTTCTCTTAGAAAGTTGGCCGTCCCCCGCCGTGTGGGGATAAGGATGAGAGTGGAACTTAAAGAAAGCATCCCTGTTTGAAGATGCTTCTGCCCCTCGTCAAGAAAGGGATTGATCGCGTGGGTGTCAGATCATCTTTAATGATTATCACTCTATTTTCTGATGACATTTTATTTGGATGATCGATTTTCAAAAGATGGTCACTAATTGCACGATTTAAGAGGAATCCAGATCAAATGGACTGCATTTTGCAATAACGAACCACAATTTCTGGCTCATTTTCTAAACAACATATATGCCATTGGTTTCCCTATGTAGATAGGTGTTTTTATCTATGTGTCAGAAATTGTAGTTCTTTATTGCAAAATGCAGTTCAAATAGTGCACGGACTGTAAGCTCGACGTACTTAGAGCGCGGGCATATAATTTTGATCATGACATACCAACATTTTTCATGCCTTTAGTTACTTTTGTGATACTTTTATTCCAAAAAAATGACGTAATTGCAGCCCTAATGGAGAGTGATGTAGGATTTTCAAGCCCTGGCTATTTTTTGAAGACTCTAAGATAAACTAATAATACGCAATTCCTGTTTTTGCTGACCAAGTGAAGAATTTCTCACGAAAATATTGCTTTTTGGGGAGTTTTCCGGTAAAAATTTAACCATGAACATAGGCCAATACAGACTTCACCTTGAGTTTAGCTAGTTTGCGCAGGGCTCTTGAAAAAAGCCCGAAACTTCAAGATTTCAGTATCGTAGGCTACTTTTTCCCAGAATCTCGTCTCAATGCATTTGAATCTTTGTTTTTTAAAAAACATATCTCCCTCTAAACCCTCTGAAAAATGTCACCCACAACCCACGAAACGCGTTAAACCTATTTTGTTTCCCATTTTGTTCGTTTCGGGTTTGTTTGGTATGCCCGATACTATTTTTGAACGCTATGATTGCGAGTAAAATATTCCCTTTTACGTTCTTTATGGTAGGAAATAATCCAAAAATCCCAAAATTATCTAAGGAACCATAAAATCGGCAACGTCTACGTACAAAAGCAGAACGCGACCCCTTGAAGTGGATCCAACCCATCCATTTCCCGGCGACCGCATCTTAAAATTTCCCTCCACCAAGAGCGCTGCGGTCGGTCTGTGGGAAAGATCGAGGCGGACTGATTAGTTTGCAGGGGGGGAGGGGTGAAAGTGAAGGTGGAGAAAGCTCTGCACTTCCGCGTGGCCGAAGCGCGGCAAGGGTAAGAGTGCCTGGAACTGCTCCCCCTTTGCAGTCGCAATATGCTCTACGTTATCGCATGTTCCTAGGCCTATTACCCCCCCCCCCCCCCCCNGGTCGATACTCATGGAGGTTTTCCTATTTAGAAGGGTTCGCCTACCGCGACTCTTAACATTACTTTTCTATCGTTTGGTGTGTTTGATGCGTGCGCATCAGTCTTGAAGTTGCACGCGATGTAGTAATCAAATACATACGGTAAAAATGAGTGGTAATCATCGGAAGTTTAGCACTATTGCATTGGCTCTGTTCATTAAAGTGCGTGTAAAACAATCGATTTTATTAAAGCAGGCTGATACACTTAGGACCGACGGTTTAGAATAGATTTTAACAGCTAATTTCAAATAATAATTTTTTTAATGGTAAAGGATCGATAACTAGGGTGTTTATTGCGCACACCCCCTTCATCGATTCTTTTCCATGAATTAAATGGCAGATCAATCGATATATCGCGAAGCACGCCACGCTACCGCGAGCGCGTCATACATACAACGGTATTCATCAGGTGTGAGCATGAATTTCCCGACCGCATTTCGGATCTCCTCAGGAAGTGAATGTGAAGGGAAAATGGGTAATCACTTGCTTGAGCTGCTCGAGAAATGTAATTCCATTTGTAAGGGATGAAATGAGGGAGAAAAAGGAGGAACTTCGAATCCGGAGGAGAGAGTGTGAAATAAAGACGAACAATTTTTCCGGACAAAAAAGAAAAGGAACGGGAAAAAAGGTGAAAATTGATTCACGGGCGCGAACAAAAGAGCCGTAAACTGGGAGGCGACGCAAATGAGGTGTGGGGCGGGAGCGGAGGAAGCTACATTTCTGCCGTACCTTCGGTTTATTTTAATGTAAATCAACGCAACCGACGATTCGTAAAAAATGGAATATGAGGGATAGGAGCGCGGACGGAAATTCAGGTGGCGTTGTCACATCGGGGAATCTTTTTCATTTTTCATGCTTTTATTTCAATATCATCCCTTGTTGTGCACATAATGCACTTTTGACTTGGAGCTCACAGCCCTTTTTGGTTCATTGAAATGGTATTCCTCGGTGAGAAAACGGAGCGAAAACAAGTATTCAATACCTCAAATTTGAGATAATGCTACCACTGCTTCATGGAGTTTGTGCTATACACATATTTCAGCACCAACATCTACCAGAAGTGTTCAGCAAACCAGAGCTACGATGGTGTCTGAAGTTCGTGGTTAAAAATTCGTACACTGGAAAAAAAACACATTGGATCTAGAGTCCACACTCTTAAAAACATCGACAAGAAAAAAATACTCTTGATTCAATCAGATTTAAGCTCAAATCTTTAACCAAGCCTCTTAATTTGAGCGGATTTCCTTTTGATTTAAGCTTAAATCTGCTTGAATCAAGAGTCCTTTTTCTTGTCAATGTTTTCAAGAGTCTGGACTCTAGATCCAATGTGTTTTTTTCCCAGTGTACCTAAAGTCAAAGCTCGATGATTTTCCGAAATCTGCTGATGTTCAGGATAAGTCATAAAACCTACTATCTTTTTTTTTTTTTTTTTTAAAGGACATTGGGGAAGAAGCTGTCCTTCTTGAAATATTCAAATTCCGATTTTTTGTTTACCTATCTCATCAGAACTCTCCTCTTTAGGGAATTTTCCTGAATGCTTCAGAGTTTTTTAAACCGCGGAAGCTTACATCCATGACACTGTTCAGTGTTCACTTATAGCAGTTTATAACTATTTTTCCTAATTTTAAAAATGAACTCTCGTTAAAATCAAGAAATAGTTAAAAATCCATTCTTCGAATAGTTAGCTTACATGCCTTCACAACTTTTGGGCTGGTTTGTTCATGTTCATATTTTGAGGATACAAGTTGCGAGGGGTCATTTTCAGATATTATATGCATCAGAGTTTTTGTCATGGTAAGGTGACCTAGAATAATGGGATAAAAAAAGGTATCGGTTTCGCAGGAGTATTTCAATCTTGCCATATTTAAACACAAGTTGTGTCGAGAATATCGAGAAATCGTCACGCGTTGGAGATTTTATGTGCGTGGAGATAAGAATCAGAGTTTCACGAGCATCGTGAAATGCTTCCCTCACAGTATTTTTGGAAATGAAATATCGTGCACCAAGTCAACTCCTCTTTTAATTCTTGGTTTATGACATTTCATCGTCTAAAAACGCTTAAAAAGCGAAGAAAAAGATAACACGGCCGGAAATATAGGCCAATCTCGTCTCAGTCTGTAAATGATTTCTAACACGCAATAATTTTCTTTTAATCATCTCTCCTCTTCCCCTCCAAACAAACCAAGCGCCCTCTTAAGCGAGACCTCGGGTCAAAGTTCTCCTTTTCGGCGCCCCATCCCAAGGAGGAACAAAATACCTCCACAGATAAAGAGTCGCCTTTCGGAAATCCACCAACGGACATTTATTGCCACTTTTTTGTGTTATCTCCGGTTCCGCCCACTTTTTTCTCTTTCGTGGAAAAATAAAACTGTTGGCTGTCGGAATTGCGTGATTCCCTGATAATCTACACAGCGGTTCATTTTGTGCTTTCGACCTTCTATGTACTCCGATAATTACTCAAAAGAAATTAACGACTTTTACCAGTCACGAAATGAAACGTAGCGTAGGGAGGTGGACTCCCTTCCTCGAGGCAAACATCGTTGCGGGACGAGGCTGATAATGCAGTGATTTAGCGTTGAAAATAACATTAGTGGTTGAAATTACTTGAAATGTTGGTTCTATTCCCAACAACCGCGGGCCCCATTGAAATGGCTCGGGTAGGGCCACCTCTTTCAGTATACTTCGTGTCCTCTTCCATTTCGTTTTATAGAATTTTTCTGTTCGAACTTGTCAGAATGTTCGGAGAAAACTTCGATTTCCTTCATTGCCTGTACTACCAGGAAAAATCCTGTATGAGCATTCGAATGTTGCCAAATTTACTGTCAGAAAAAACTTATTTTGGAGGAAAGTCATGAATACTTTTCATTCAAATTTCCAGATTTGTTCAATCAAATAACGGACTAAAATCCTTGAAAATTTAGAGGAAAAATATATACAAAGTTTCCCCGAAAATTCGTGATTTATGGAAGGAAGTTTAGCAACGTATGGAGGCTTAAACGGCGTTCTTCTTTAGAACGGCAGCATGGAATAGCAAGGTTTGGACAACCACTATGATGTTTCAGAAAACTCATACAATTGAAAAAAATCAGAAGAGAAGTAAAGGAAGAAAACAAGGAACAGTTTTCTTCTTATCTTCCTCAGCTGGCCCATTTTATCGTGATTTCGAGTGCTGATTCTCGGAGATGCCGTTCAGTTTTAAAAAATTTAAAACTTTTGTTCTGGAATTTAGTTCGAACAAACCTTATTTGGATGAATTTGAAACAGTATCAGCCTAACGTCATTTCATGATACCTGAACTTCTCCCAGAACATAATTCCTCTTCAAAAATCACACGTTAGGAATGTCCATAATTTTCCCCGGTTTATAAATGGACTACCTTAATTTTTTGACAAGGAATTACCATTTCTGACCCTTTTCAGAAATAATATAAGTATCATCACTTTGCCTCTGCGGATAGAAGAGTTTATGGATGAACCAAAAACATTATAGATATCCTAATTTTGAAATGCAATCAATATAACATACGTATCTACACAAATATAAGGTAGAATGTTACACAGTTTTCCTAGTGGAATATGATTATGCTTTGTAAATTAATGATAAAAAATCGATCAGCTTTGCAATTTTCTCACAAAAGGTTATTTCTATACTTCCGAGTAGGACCCCTCAATTATCAAAACATTTTTCACTCAAGTTGAACAATAATTTTGATAGATTCTCGTTCTCGGGAATCGCCAGGGTGACTTTGGCAACCCCGATTTCTTCCCTTGTGATTCGATCAATCCCTGGCTTTTGATCACGCCATACTCGTCTGGGCTCCCATGTCGAGGAAAAAAGGCTTATCGTCGAAAGTTCCCCTTTCCCCGAATTTCTCGACTATCAAAAGCCTCGAGTCGGACGCACGAAAAGAAATAAGAAAAGGCAGGAATTGATTCCGTGTGCTGGATATACAGGGGCAGCGAACGGACTCGGAGAGTGCTCCTGAAAAGCAGTGAAAAGGCCTGTAGAATTATTTGCAGGCAAAGATTAGGGGAGTGGGGGGAGGAGTGAGTCGGGGGGAGGGGGCAACTGCCATCGTTTGCCAAAATTCGCCCTGAACGCAGGATTTTCCTTTCTATTCGCCTATTCATACAAATGTAATATCATTAACATTTTTAATGTAAAGACTGATAATTGGACCGCATTAAGCAAAAAGGAACCAAGTTGCATCAGCTATTCTCAAATTTAACTAAGCAACTTAATTTTTTACATTACAACATTAATTTTTGTGCCGATTTCTATGCAAAGGGTATCCCAGGATAAGGGCACCAAAATGCCCCTCCTCACGGATTTTGAATTTAATGGTCTAAACCCCTTCAGGAGGTCCTAAAAACATGGTTTTGGGCAATTTTAACCTCCTGACCCCAACCACCCCCCCCTCCAGCCCCGAAAAACCCATTTTTCGGGGAATTTTGGGGTATTTTCACGTTTTATTTCATATCTCCCGCGTTTTTCAATGAAAATGCACCAAAATTTCACCAAATGTACATCAGGGCATTCACATTCTTGGGTAAAAAAATCAAATTTATCGAAATATATTTAGACTCCGAAAAAAATTCGTGAAAATCGTAAATTTTCAATTTTTTTCAGATTTTAGCGGTTTTAAAAAAAATGAGGACACATACATTTTTTTTAATTGCCTTAAAATGTAGGTAATATACCCAGTTGTTACCAAAAAAAATTTCAAGCCTTCACGCGTGGTGCGTCCCACCGAAAAAAT
>NW_017566682.1:1255956-1328021 GCF_001854935.1 Bemisia tabaci
ATTTTTTCGGTGGGACGCACCACGCGTGAAGGCTTGAAATTTTTTTTGGTAACAACTGGGTATATTACCTACATTTTAAGGCAATTAAAAAAAATGTATGTGTCCTCATTTTTTTTAAAACCGCTAAAATCTGAAAAAAATTGAAAATTTACGATTTTCACGAATTTTTTTCGGAGTCTAAATATATTTCGATAAATTTGATTTTTTTACCCAAGAATGTGAATGCCCTGATGTACATTTGGTGAAATTTTGGTGCATTTTCATTGAAAAACGCGGGAGATATGAAATAAAACGTGAAAATACCCCAAAATTCCCCGAAAAATGGGTTTTTCGGGGCTGGAGGGGGGGGTGGTTGGGGTCAGGAGGTTAAAATTGCCCAAAACCATGTTTTTAGGACCTCCTGAAGGGGTTTAGACCATTAAATTCAAAATCCGTGAGGAGGGGCATTTTGGTGCCCTTATCCTGGGATACCCTTTCAGTGAATTTTTTGCACAGCACAAAGCAAATTCCTTTAAATTTTTAATGGAATCCGCACAAACGTACTCTTGTAGAGAACCAAATTATCCAGTTAAAGTTTGCAATAAGCTGATATGGTTTGGTTCCTTTCTGCTAAACGCGGTCCAGTTGGACTACATTTTGCAATTCGGAGCCACAATTTTTGGTTCATCCGTAAAAGCACATGTATATACATAGGAAAAATGATGGTACGTGCGTTGTTTCTAATCTAACAAAAGCCAGGAATTGTAGTTCCTAATTACAAACTGTATTCAATTTTGAAGAATCTCTTCTTTCCCGCAAACTTGTTAACATACATATTTTTTAAAAATTCTGAAATCTTCGCTGAAAATCTTCAAAAAACGCCTAAAAACATGTTAGCAAATTTCTTGATCTGTGATTAATCGAGATTACTTATGTTCCTTGTCAAACTCGAGTTTATGTCCCTCGTTTGAACTAATCGAAATCACAGAGAGAAGGGAAACAACGCTCCGAATTCTGCCGTGCTAAGAAAGAACGACGTATGAGCCTTTAGACGTTGCCAAGTTTCCTCCGATAAAAACTTAATTTACAAGGAAAATTGCGAATATTCTCCAAAATTTTCACACAATTTTGTACGCAATTTAATCTAGAATATCTGAAAATTTCGAGGAAAAATATGCATACATGTTGTCAGAAATACGTCTTTTAACAGATGAAGTTTGGCAAACCTCGAATGTTCATACGGCGTTCTTCCTTAGCTCGGCAGAATTGTAAACCACCGTCAGGATCAGACTCGTAAAAAAAACATGAAAGATTCGTGCGATTCTCTGGTAAACCAATTAAACTAAAAGAGTTGAGAGACTGGATCAGTCCGATAATTTTTGCAGTTGAAGCTCGACTGATAAGGATAAACAAGTGCTGTTGGCGGAGATGGGGCCGCGATTTCAGCAGGAAAACACGGTACACCTCCGTGTTTTGATTTCGCGACATCCCACAACATTTTTCCCCGCGGGCGAAGAAAGGGGCTATCGGAGCTTTCAATCAAGCAGCGAGAGTGAAGAGTTGCTCGCTCGAATTGTTACAGCTCCTTTTATTCTCGACTTAACTACGACTCGTATCGTAAAAAAAGAACACGTCTAAACACCGTCAGACACCTGTAAAACCGTGTGAATTGTGTTTCCACCGGGGCGCAGCGGGCGGCTACATCTAAAATTTTGGACAACACTGTGAAAAATAGTCAGAAAGCATTTTGTAAATTTAAAAAAAAATTATCTTGGTTTTTAACATTTTTTGGTCCAATCTAAACAAGATTTTCTAATAATTTAAAGAAAAATTAATGTGCGTCATCGATGACAAAGGTACGGTTATTTTTATTAAAGAATGTATCTTGTAATTTTAAAAAAGATTCTATCACTCAAAATAATTTTCTTCGGATAAAAGAAATTGTACCTAAATATGTTCTTTAAACCAAAGAGTCGAAGAATTTTGAGACTTTAACTTTTTCTGTAACGAACTCATCAGTATTTCACCTTTTTACGTTTATTTGTGACTCAATCTGCAAAAAAAAAGCACTTTACTCAATAGTGGTAAATTTTAGAGATTAGCAGTTTTATTTTAAAAAAATTCAGTGACTTATTTGAAGTTTTGAATGGAAAACTCTCTTTCAGAATCAATAGAATAAGTTATGAACGACTAATTTCATTTTTGCACCATGGAAGGTGTAAAATTACATTTTTATTGGACGGAATTCACAGTTGAAAATTTAAAGCAAAATGTCTCTTACTTCGAAAAACTTGTAGCTGGCTGGAAATGTCGGTTCTCAGACCAAACAGCCTACATTTTGCAATGGGGAACTATAAATGTTGACTCAGTTTAGAAACAAAGTATGAACCATTAGTTTCCATATTTACATATGTGATTTTACGGATGAGCCAGAAATTGAAGTTCGCAATGGAGACTTTGCAGGTGACTGAAATTTGATGAATTGCGTGTTTGAATGGACGCTGCCAAGTGAGCTGAATACGAGGATCCCTTGGTTCATAAATTGAACAATTATTGGAGGAAATATGACAAAATGATCCAATCTGCTAAAATACATGCGTTTAAATGGGAAATGCCACCAGATGACGTCACTAGGCGGCGCATTTTCTCACTTTTAAAACTAGTTTTAGACTATTTCCCATATCAGAAAAAATTTATAAAAAATACTGCTAAATCAGCTCTTTAGACACTTTCAGATGAAGCGATAAAAAATTTGCCTGCAAATTCTCCATTGTCAAATGTAGTCCAAATAGCTCTCAAAAATGTGTTCCATTGGTAAACCACTCATTTCAGGTGCTGGATGATCTCTGTGAGTTTCCGGTAGTTTTGCCACGTTTCCAGGAACAATCCTGTCCGAAAGACTCTTCATATGAGCCCCCTGCGCGGAGCCCCGTTTCAATTTTTGGCGGATTACTCTTTCGCGGATGGCTCCCGGCCCCCATCAGCGTCCGCGGTCGGGATGATCGACTCGTAAAACTTTATGTTCATTCAAGACCCCCCCCCCCTCCATCGCTCCGCAAATTTTACGGTCCCGATAAGATCGGTCGTGAAATTCCGGTCCACCGGTATCACACACGGACGGGGACGCGTATCGGTACGCGTAGTCGCGAAAATTCAAATCGCCCCGGAGCCCGGGGACGCGAAACTGACCTTCGATATTAAAAAGTCCCGGATTTTATCACATGTTTATAATAATCATAAAATTGATTTACGGCCCCGATGACGGAGAGAATGACCCGACCGTCTCGACGGGTGACGCAAGGTGCGGTATGTCGTGCTAAGGAAAAAAGCCGCAAAAGCATTCAGATGGTGCCAAATTTCCTAGCAGAAAACATTATTTTTGAAGACATTTCTGAGTATAGCTCCTTGAAATTTTCAGAATTTTTGGATCGAATCACGAACGAAATCCTCTAAAAAATCGGAAGAGAAATATTCATAAATTTTCCTGAAAATTCGTGATTTGTCGAAAGAAATTTGGCAACGTTTGATGGCTAATATGGCGTTCTGCCTTAACACAGCAGTATGCGCGCTGACCTTTTTCAATCTCGGATTCGAAAATTCGCAAGATACGATGCTGATTAAAGCTGCGGAGATCCGAGGACACTAGGATTGAATTTTGCAGAAAAAGTAATAAGTGCAGTTTTAGATGAGCCTTTAGGTACGTATTATCCTAGATCATCTGCGGCTCAGTTATATATGTCCGAATTCCCTTCAGCATAATATGGGGTTTCCTTGGCAGTAATGAGGAATGTAGAATGCTGTCATGCCGAAGAAAAGCAACGTATTCCGTTGGACGTTGTCAGGTGATGGCAATGAGTTCAAGTCAACCTACACCAAAAATAATACAATTCTGTTACCATATTGAAGATGGATCAAATTTGCTTCTACTCCCGAATATAAGACTATGTTTGTTTCCTTTGACTTATACAATGACACTGAAGTACATTTATTGCCTCAGAAATTGTATTTTCATTCGCTTGAATCTATCAATCGATTAACATGACTTTTTACCGAATATTAATATTCTGGACAGTGTAAGCACTAAAAATGTGCTGAAAGATTCTGCGAGTCTCGCTGTAATATTGTGGGAATCCATTGCAGAACATACCGATTCTTTGCCAGAATTTAAAACCTATATTGAAAAAAAATTTCCCATGTCAAATGTATGACTTCGGTTGAATAAAACTTGCAGAATCTTAGCTAAAACTAGAGGCACTTATGATGTTTTGAAAATCCTCTTTGAAAATTTATTTTAATTGATACATTATAAAATTTCAAAGGTTTTTGTGAATTTTCATTCGAATTTTCCCTATGGTAATATATTTTGCTTTCTCTCAAATTGTCAAGGAAATGCATTCAAAACTCCCCGAAAACGAAAATGAAAATTTTTACGAGCATTTGACAACATTCAAATGACCGTACGGTATTTTTCCTCAGCACGGCAGAGTTGAAGAAGAAACGCTAAGAATAATATGCACAGGAGCATCTCTCAGGATTAAGTAGGATAGCACGACGGGCCGTCCTAATGACTCAGTACAAAAAAGGAAAAAAATAGAAAAGTTAAATATTTGCTTGATGATATTAGCCGTACACATATTATCCAATCGATTTAGCCGCGTGACGGTCATGAAGTCTGGATTCCTCAAGAAAAATTCTGATGAAAGCTTCACTGTCACTCGATAGGCATTCCGTTTTTAATATTCTCTATTTGAGAATTTATCTCTGTCCCTCCGCGCCCGGTTTTCCATGATCGCAAACAATTTGGGAGAGGAAATGTGAAAGAAAATACTCGACTCCAATGTGATTAGAATTCGATTTGCATTTTTACAAATCATAATAGTGGAATCTGGATCTAATCCTGAATTATCTGCTTGTCTTGCATTCGGGCATGACAACTTTTTTACGTAATTATACGCACCTTTCTCCAGCGGCTATCAGATTAAATGTTATACGTGATTAAAAATCTATGATGAATTGCTTTAGTGTCTCGTCTCATTTAATGCCATATGAATTTGAAATTTTATCCTCCTTGACATTTACAGCTTCGGCTTTCGAAGAGGCGAGGAGATGTCTTTGGGGAGAATCTTCGAAGATTCCAGTGGCATGATGTTCTGTTTTCAACGAGAAATTCCTGTCGCAGCGTATTTTACAGGAATTGAAAATTTTCATCAGTCGTTTCTTCTTAAACACGAAATTCACAAAATTTCAGGTACCTGCAAATTCTCGATTTCTGTTGATCCAACAGGAAATTTTTCAAAGTGCAATTTTTCCAGAGAAAATCCACCTTCAGACCGACTTGATCCGCCGAGTGCCCGATTCGATCACCTTGTGTCTCAAGCAGTGGCGTGGCGTGCTTTGCGATCCATCGATATTTCCCCATTTGAAGCTATGGTAAATAATCGATTATCAAGGTGTTCGCTGCAAACACCCTGTTTATCGATACTTTTCCATAGGTTTAAATGGCCGATCGATCGATATATCGCAAAACACGCCACGCCACTGGTCTCAGGCTCAGGAAACTTTCGGAGAAAAGAGACACGCGGGAGTGAAAGTCGGGACGGAGGAGAAAATTCGAGCTTTCAAAGTTCGCGGAAAGGAAATCAGTTAAGGAGGAGGGAAATTAGGAAGACGCATTCTTGGTCCAAAGTTTAAATTGCCGCTCGACTCCCTGAACAATGCTCGCCGAGCACCGTTCACACAGTGGATCGAGTAAATGGAAGATATCGGACACGAATTTTTCACGCTAAAACTACACATTATCTTGTTTATTTCATCAAATTCTCAATGTTGAGTAGTGTTTCCGAAAGAAAATTTTACGAGAAAACCTATGGCACCAATTTTAAAACCTCGACGTTCTGTGTAAACGGTGTTATGAGCTTTTAAAGTTTTGTTTAAGTTTTCCCACTGACTCACTCCGTTGTGCGGCGAGTGTCAAGGTCCCAGCGAGCTTTTTTGCCCGGGCGCTCATAATTTCGAAACACGTAATCGGCGTGTAACGAAAATTCAAATTCACTCTCATTATCCGCCAACTTCGGGAATAGATCAACTTTCCGGCGGAGGTGCCCGGATGATGTTCCGAGTATCCGGCATCCGGGGGAGGAGGCTGGATCCTTTCGATGAAGGTGTTGCGAAATTTTGCACTGCTCGGAGTATACAGGGATGCAGAGAGTTCTAACCCTTCCTAGAGTCCCTTTATACTGAGAGTAAAGACAATGCAAATCCATTTCTGATTGGTTCCAGTACCTTTTTTAGACCGTCTTAGTGTCACAAACGGGAATAAAGGTTACATTTTCACCGATTATGAACTGGAACGGACGCCATATCAGGGGTACGCCAAGGAACAACTGGACTGCATTTTGCAATTTAGAACTATAAATTCTGGCTCATCTGAAAAAAACACTAATATGCATAATGAAGCAAATGGCACATACGTTGTTTTTATACCGGGCCAGAATTTATAGTTCCAAATTGCAAAATGCAGTCCAACTGGAATGAGAGAGGGAACGGAGACAGGGTTTCGGGAATGGGTTGATCAAAGATTACACAAAACGTTCCCGTTTGTGACGTCCGTAAGCCGGTTTGTCTCAACTCTCTTTCTCTCTATGCACGGATTCTAACCCTTCCTATTTTTCAGATAGGTCTTCCCTTTAAGACTGCCTTTTGTAATAAGGAACTGCAATTTCTGACAAATACTTAAAGGTATACGTATCTGCATTAGGAAACTAATGGCGCTTATGCTGTCTCTATAACAAGCCAAAAATCGTTGTTCCTAATTGCAAACTGCAGTACATTTTAAAAACCTCTTGCTCCTCAGAAATTTCGATAGCATAATTTTGCCATGGCTCTGTACGCAACGCCTCAATTTTGCGATAAACACATGATTTTTACCCTCAATTTTACGAAAATATGTGATTTTTATCGTATTTTTGCCCCCGCTCCCATAAACAGAAGGATTTTGCCGGCTTTTCCATTCAAAAACATAGTTTTCAGGGCCTCCTTATTTTCGCGCGCAATCGATAAGTTTTTCCACCTCTAAGAGTATGCAGAAAGGGACACAGCATTTTGAAAAAGAAGGGGTCT
Organism: Bemisia tabaci; assembly: GCF_001854935.1. Taxonomy (NCBI): domain Eukaryota; kingdom Metazoa; phylum Arthropoda; class Insecta; order Hemiptera; family Aleyrodidae; genus Bemisia; species Bemisia tabaci. The sequence goes on from NW_017566682.1 coordinate 1,263,055, forward strand.
GCTTGATATGGAGTTCCTTTCCTTGTGAGAGAAGTTTTCGATACCGATGTTTAATTTCAATAACCTGCGAAATTCTAATTTCCAATTTTCTCAATATTATTTATATTGGGGCGTATCTCCTGTATCCCAATATTCTCTGTTTAGTTTTCTCTTGGTTTTCCCGCGTCCCAAATTTCACAACCGCGCCGCACCCGTCGCGAATGTGAGGGCTCCCGTTTTAATAACTCAACTTTGGACTTTCCGCGCGGTGGAATTATCGGGCCGTTACCGGGGGCCAAATCGAACATTAACAATGCGCGGGTTCGGGGTTTTTTCACCACCCCCACCCCCTCTATCGGAGCATACGGGCGCCACTTTCACCCGCACCCACTTCGGGGGGTTTTATTTGTCACTGGGGTGGGGGCGGGGGCGCTTTCGAGGGTTGAACCCTTTCTGGCGTTTGGACGGCGACTGTAACTTTGAGCCCCGCCGTTTCGGGTTCGATTCGTGAACTTAATGAATTCGAACAAATGTGGACTCGCAGCGCGTAAACTTCCGCCGACAATGCAGAGTTTTCATTGGTCGATTAGTTCCACCTACCGTACCTCGATCGTGCGGTATTGCCCGATCTAAAAGAAATATTCTAGGGGCTTTTCGTAAAATATGTAACGCTAAATTTCGGATTTTTCATAAGCGGATCCACACGCTTCGAAGGGGGTGAAGAGCAGTGGCGTGGCGTGCTTTGCAATAGATCGAATGATCTGCCATTTAAACCTATGGAAAAGGATCGATAAACGGGGTGTTCGAAACGAACACCTTAATAATCGATTCTTAACTATAGCTTCAAATGGAGAAATATCGTTAATCGATCATTCCGCAAGGACATTCTATAGAATCTAATATGCAGTTGAGTCAATTTTGGCATGAAACCGCTTATAAGTCCTTCCTATAAGATATTCGGATGACCCCCAAAGTAAGGACCGATAGTGCTGTCCTATCATTCATCACTCACAATGTTTTTAAGAAGGACAAGTTTGTCTAGATTTTCAAAAAATTTTCAATAACTTCCGTCTTTCATTATTTCTTGCTCCTTTCATATGTGCATGGAATATTTGATTAAAGGATCTTGCCTCACCCCCCGATAAACCAACACAATTTTGATCCAAGCGGCAACCAAGCATTCTAGTGTGAAGCGGCGTTGCTTATCTGCGCCCTTAATTTTGAATATTTCTCGGCGAATCAAGAAGATGCAAAGGCGTAAAGAGTCAAATCCGGCAGCTGCGGAGCGAAAGATGTATGGCTTTTCGGCAAGCGCTGCGCTTTGTTTCGAAAAAGTTCGGAGTTCAGCTCCTGGGAAAACGAGGAGGGAAATTTTCGCGTGGCCTCATTACAATCTGCTTTGTTCGGGACCTTAAACTCCGAGATTTATCGACGAACCTTCAGGCAAAATTTATCTGCGATTAGTCCGGCTATTATACATACTTTGCAAACAGCCTCCCTGCCTCCCGCAGTAAGCGGGTAGGGGGTGCTAAATTGAAATCTCAGACATTATAGCGGCCACAATGTATGTGTGTGTTTTATTAATGATATGAACTTTTAGACTTTCAAGTGAAATTTCAACCCTTTATCCGAAAATATTTCGTAGATCAACCATATGCTCCAATTGCTCCACATGCTTGATCAATATATTCATATTTGAGCAACGCTTTCGAGCCAACACAGTGTCTGAAAGTTTCATTACATGGGAATTTTGCAATTTGTGGTAAATCAAGTTCAAAGCAGCCTTAATAACAGCTTTTCAGTCCAGAATAAAAGTTAAGTAAATATGGGAATTGCAGTAGCCTCTTAATATCATTTTTTTGCTTTGTGTTCAAGTTACCGTTTGTAATAATTCATCACGCCCTATTCAAATAAGTCAACAGGCTAGATTGGCTGTGCATTTTATTGATGGTAAAAATTAATCATCGAGAGTCGCGGAAATTTTTGTCACGGTGAATCTTAAATTAAATATGAAACGCTCTTGTCACAGCATTTTCCGGAGACATGCTAGAATGAGGTCTCGAAAATAAATTGTGCGTGCGGGACGATTAGAATTTCGTTAAAATTGCCAGAACCCCAGATGTCGCAAAAAAATTCTCTGAAGGCAAGTGGACTGTATTTTTCAAATCTGTTTAGAAACAACGAACGTATCATTAGTTTCTCTATGCACATGAGTTTTTTCACAGATGGGCTAGAAATTGTAGTTCCTGATTGCAAAATGTAATCCAGTTTCTAATTGGGTGTATTTTTATGAACCCGAACCAAATGTTTGTTCCGCGTCTGTATAATCTTGCATGTCCTACCAGGGTGCGGACGGGCTCCAACCGCTTTCCGCGATTCAGAAAAATTGTCTCGTGTACTAATTCTGACATTTTTACAAAATTCGCAAAATATTTTTCCGAAGCCGGAGGTCCATATCAGATTTTCCTGAAATTACTCTCCGTACTTTAGCAATGTATCGCGATTCGCAGGTCGCCAGTGCGGGGTTTTTCCGCACCAACCGGACCTTTAAATTGGCAACATACCTTCGTTCCCATTTTAATTTCGAGCTCTCAATGTAGACGTATCGGTTTTAGCGTTTCATAAATTCGTCAGTAGATAACTGCTCCCGGCCGTTTTATAGTTTTTAGCGAACGTCATTTCACCGCGACTCGAAACTTCTGGCGTAAAACACACAACACCCCGACGTAAAATGCAGAACGCCATTCCGACCCCGAACGACCATGTTCCCGTGTTCGGCCACTAGAGGCTCATCTAGTATTCCGAACTCCCGCCTCCAGAAAAAACGCGTAAGCGCATGGGAGTACCATTGAAGATACGCTTTTTTGTATTTAGAATTTAACCGTATTCGGCGTCAAAATAATTCCGATCCCACTCGGAGTGTATCTCCGTATTTTTGTTGCGTCACTCGGGAAATACTCTACTGTTCCGTTTACGAGTGTGCATATGGCGCCGTTGCCAAATTTAATCTGAATATACACCCAATTGCACGATTTTAGTACGAATTTTTGTGGCTATTTGGCAAGCTTTCGTGTCATCGAACATTTTCATCCTCCGCTGCGTCCGTCCATGACCGACACTAAATTTTCAGCGCCAAAGTTGAGCCGTTGGGCTACAAAACTACATATTTGAGTTTTCATAAATATGTCCGTCGCCCCAGTGCAAGTTTGTAACAGAGTTGTGGTGAATTTTGGGTGGGGAGAAGGGGGGCTGGTATGAATAAATTTACCGGGAAGAAACTCAAACATTGTGTCTGTAGTCGAGTGTTACGCTTTTGCGCTGCAGGAGGAATCGACTTTTATTAATCGTTTATATTTTACTCTTTTGTTTCAGGTGAGAATTATTACCGGTCACTGGTCACTGGTCACTAAATTATATTGGAAAATCTTAATGAGATAAAGTAAGTCCTTGCATGTTTGGGATGCACTCAATGCTAATGTCTGTATCAAATTCACATATGTAGCATAGTTCGTGGAACCAGAGTTCTGGCTCCGATTCTTTTTCTTACATCTACCCTTTTTTCTCACCCTCCCCCCTTCATCTTTCCTCTCTCTAAGGCATCGCTACGCAAGGGTTGCAATTTTTCATGAAAAATATAATCTTGAAATTGCATGTGAAATGTTTCATGAAATTTCAGAAAATGAAAATTATTGAGAAATATTTCTCAAAATCAAACGCAAGATTAAATGAGAGGCGACTGGCTTTCGCTTTTTGGGTTTTTTTAGTGAGTGTTGCATACCCAGCCCCTGAGAGTATGTTTATATTTTTCATATTTTTCACTTGGTGAAATTTCATGAAATACTAGCCGATCTGGACGCGCTTTGCGCGTCCGTCATGGCTAGCCAAGGGGCTGTGCCCCATGGAACCCCGGTCACACGCGAATATTCGGCTTCAAAAATGCCAATAAAATTTATGAAGTGCCGTCATAGAGGCGGAGATTCTCAGACACCGCAAACGAGATATGTGATTGCGGACTTACGCCGCGCCGTCGATATGCGCAGTGCGTGAAGTATTCTTTTGACCTTGTCGGCGCTAATATGCGCCTCTCGCCGACCGCACCGTTCTGCGCAATGCGAGAAGTTTTCCTGCGGGCTTGTAGGCGCTAACATTGGTTAACGTGCGCCTCTCGCCAACCGCACTGTTTGGCGCAATGCGCGAAGTATTCTTGCAATCTTATAGACGCTAATATGCGTTTCTGACCCCGCTGTGTTTGGCGCAATTATTCAAACTTACTTTAAAATTTTCCCAGGAAGGCAGCCTCTCGTCCCTCGCAGACTCTATTGTTGCCAGATAAGTTGCTTTTCCGACACTCTACCCACTTCAAACTCATGTAAAATATTCACATTTATTGCACTTTCTGGCAACCCCACGAGTGGATTAGAAAAAGGTGGAATCGACTGAAAGTCTGAATCCTTCAAAGTTTATATCAATGATTTCACGGAAATTTTAAATATTTTATATTTTGCATTTCACCCGTGCAACCCTGCTCTGTGCCCGCGTCGTTACATTTAGCGACCAATTAACGATGACTTAATCCGATTTCTGGTTGATTCAACCAGAAAAATGGTTAAAGGCCAATAGATTTATTTTCAAAGGAACTGCCTCCCCGATGAAAGGAGAGGGGCCCCGTAAATTCTGTCACAAGTATATGTGACGCACAATTACAGTCGGACAAAAAGGGAACAAAAGAGAAAGACAAAAAAAAACCGAAATGAATAAAAGAGGGAATATTAATGTGGGGCCCCTACCTTGATTCCTAAGCGACACCGGCTATGCCTCCGTGAAAAATGAGTGAAAACAAGGGTGAAAATGAATATCGCAGTGGCGAGGCGTGAATGGTCGACTATCGGTATTTCCCCACTTAGTGCTACAGTAAAGAATCGATTATTAAGATGTTCGTTGCGAACACCCCGTTCATCGATTCTTTTCCACAGGTTTAAATGGCTGATCAATCGATATATCGCAAAATACGCCACGCTACTGGGAAATTGCATACACGGTAGAGCAAGGAATTATTCATGTCCATTGTTCGCGGCAGGTCGTGGAAACCGACATCGGGGAAATACAGTTCTCACTGGAACTGGACGATCCCCTTTCCTTGCGTGCCCCCCCCCCCCCCCCCNGGTGCCCCCCGGGCCCTGCGGGGGGTCCGTCGGTAATATAAATATTTAATTGTCGCCGGCTAAGCCTTGAGTTTCGCCGCGCTTTGAGAACGAGAGGGTTGCCCAGTCTATGGAGCTTAAGCGTACTTTCACCGGTCCAGAAAAGCCCGGAGTTATGAAATAATAAACGGTTCTGATGCGGCGTTGCCAGAATAGAGTCTGTAGTATTCTGTCGAGCTAAGGAAAAACGCCGTAAGAACATTCGCACGTAGCCAAGTTTCTTCTTTTAAAACATTTATTTTTGAGAAAAATTATAAATATTTCTTCCTAAAATTTACAGATGATTTCGAGCTTATTGACAAAAAAAAATTATCAGGGAAATTGGACCGATAGTATTCACAAATTTTCCTGAAAATTCGTGTTTTATCAAAGGAAATTTGGCAACGTCTGAAGGTACCTACGGATTTTTCTTTAGTGCTATAGTATTGGTACGAACTACGCTACGAGGAGAATAATTTTCCAATTTATAATTGCATCATGGTTTCTATTTGGGGTTACCGAAATTCCCACTGTCTGGATGGAGTTCTCGTTTTGATGACCAACACCTCTTTGAGGTGTCAGGAAATCCACTGAAGCAATTATTATCAGTGGACCGGTATCAGAAATCATGTCGCAGAAGAAGATAGACTAGATATCTTAACAATACAATACATCGCATTTTAATGTATCTTTCATGCTGCTTTGATTTTTCACTAATCGACTTGAGGGACGTTCCGCAGGCAATCCGAGGATTTTTTCCCCTCCGACTTTAGGGATGGTCCATATATCGTCGCTCCTCTAACGTGAGGGCGCATCTCGATTTCCACGTAAGCCCTGTTCTGCCGTGCTAAGGAAGAACGCCGTATGAACATTCGAGCGTTGCCAAATTTCCTTCGATAAAGTGTTTATTCTCGAGGAAAATTATGAATATTTTTCTTTGACATTTTCAGGAACTTTAGGTAAAATTGCGAACAAAATTATCTGGAAAATTGGAGGATAAATATTCATAAATTTTCAAGAAAATTCGTGATTTACCAAAGGAAATTTGGCAGCGCCTGAAGGTTCTTACGGCGTTTTTCTTTAGAACGGCAGTGTTCTCCGTATAACTCTAAGCTTTCTGGGGCTCATGCGGAAATAAGGGTACGCCCTTACGTCAGAGGAGCGACTATACAATGTCAACCAGTTTCTCCAATTTTTCTTCACCTCTCTCCGTATTCAGGCATTTCTGACCTAATATTCGGTATTACGACAGACACCTTATTACCCCTCTCCGAGGTGCCTGACGTCTAATATGGACGGCCCCATAGTCTTGGTCTTTCAAGGATGGTTTCCAACCCCTCTGCATGTAAGAATGTGTAGATCATAAAGAGAAACAAATTCACATTTGTCACATTTTGAGTGCTTTCACTTTTTTCACGCAGTCCACTCGCATTTTTACTGCTACCATTGATAAATTGTTCGTAAATGTTAGGTACTCACAAACATGCTGCTTAATAATTTTAGCTTGATTAATTTTATATGATGGAAGTGAAACTACTATTTTCTTAGCCGAAGAATGATCGTCCAGGAAGGGTAAAAGAAAATTCCATTTGAAAAAGCGGACGGTGATCGAATGATCTTCGCTACTCGAAAATATTTTATTCTTATGACCAGGATTCGCAAGATGGTTTTTTAAGTGAGATACTCATGAAGAAAAATGTCCCCCACCACTTCAAGAGATGCTTGACGGGGCAAGTAGGGTCAGCACTTACACACATGATTTATTCGCGAAAAAATGTCCGTTGAGTCAGTCACCTGTCGCCTGTGGAGCGTTGCCTTGTTGCCCAACTGGTTGTGAATGTAGAATGTTGACAACTGAGATATTCTCTCTAAAGTATCTATATAAAGCCACCCGAAACTTCCACATGGAAAATTTCGTAAGTACACTTGATGAAATTAATAAACAAAACGCTGCGGGAAAATTAAAAAAATTCATTGAAAACTCCAGCAAATTTTTCATATTTTGTAAATTATTTCAAGGTAAAGAACGGTCACGTTTTCGAGGGTCATCTGGACTGCGTATATATCAATGAGACTTTCGTCTCCTAGGAATTAGAATTTTCAGTCTTATGTGTAATTCGGCACATGCAAAAGTGAAACATTTTATTCCATTTTCAAAAAGTATGGGGTTGTAAGATCCAACTACTGCCACTTTATTAGCAAAAAATGATCACACTAAAAAAAAAAAAAAAAAAAAAAAAAAAAACTCCGGCCGTAGAAACCGTACCCACGGGCTTTATAAAATTACTGTCCGCGAGCGTAGGAGCACCAGGAGCGTACCCGGAGCAATCGAAGCTACGGCTCCAGCACCCGGAAGTTTCGGCCTCGGAGTCCGGAACGGACAACGATGTCTATATAGCCCGTAAATTTTTTTTTAGTGCAGGAAATTTCATTTAAAATATCAGAGCAGTCCAAAAGAAATTTTAGTTGACACCCTGTCCTCTTCCAAAATACTACGCTAACAATATAATTCGAAGACATCGCAATGACGTTACGCAATCGTCTGGTGTGGAGGCTCACCATCGGGCCGGAAGAATTTTCCCCGGTCGGCAATAAGGAGGTCATCGTGGCCGCCAGAGGTCATAAATCACAAAAGCGTCGGGTTCGCAGCATCGCTCGAGACTTGACAACCGGAGTCAAGATGTTCCTCGGATTCGGACAGCTCAAGACCCGGGACCCGGAACCCGGACCCGGGGGCAAAATGGGCAATCAGCAGAAATTCATAGCTCTAGACTCACGCCAGAGCTTAGCCATTCAGGACACGAGCGTTTTTTTCCCGGGTAAAAAGAGATGCAACAGCTGTGGACCAAGCTTACGCCAAGCAGAGCCGGAAACACATTGTAAATCGGAACTTGGGGCTCGTTGCCAAACGATCTGATATTTTCTTGTCTTTTTTCGGCAAAGAAAGATTTGGACTGCGTTTAACAGAAAGGAACCAAGCCACATCAGCTATTGTCAATTTTAACTGGGCAATTTCTTTTTTTACGAGAGAACGTTTCTGCGGATTTCTTTGAAAATTTTAAGGAATTTGCCTCGTACTGTGGAGAAACTTCACTGAAATTTGCACGAAAATCCGCACAACAGTTTTCATGCGAAAAATTAAATTGCCCAGTTAAATTTGGCATCAGTTGATGTGGCTTGGTTCCTTTCTGCTTAACGCGGTCCATTTTATAGTGATTCTTTCGCAAGGGCCTGTGCAAAGTTGAAATCCATTTCATCACGTACTGTAATTTATTTTTAAGATTTAGCTTCGAGATCTTCCGCCTAAAAAAGAAATAAGGAAATGAAACGGAAAATTCAACGAGAAATTTCAATTTTGGGAATTTTTGTGTTCACTCATCTGCTCGAATTCAGCATTAACCCAGTGAATTTTTTTGAAAATTTCCCGTATACTTTTAGTTCGAAGGCTGTCAAGTCTCTTGAGTGTTAGAGCATTTTCATTTTAATATTTCTTACGTATGGGTTTGAATTGTTAAATAGTGAATGCTGAATATGTTGTGAAAGTAAAACATTCTATTTGCAATTGGCATGATTTAGATGAAAAAGGAGAGTAAAAAAAATTGTTCTTGTGATGTCCAATATTTATAATTATAACTTTATGTCACTTCCGAAAAAATTGGTGAAGTTTCCTCTACACTACCAAGATTTTAAAATGGTAATATTTGATCAAAATTATTCTCATTGACACTTTTTGTTGAAGATGTGATAGTTTATTTTTTATGATGATGGAACGAAAAGCGCCCATGATTTTGATTTGAATATCAAATATTTTAAAAAAAAATGCCACCTTTTTTAGTTCAGTTTAATGAAATTTTCAAAACATTTATTTCGTATTTTTTATTTTTTTTTTTAAAAAAAGCACAGAAGTTTCTATTTCATCAGCTTCACTGAAAAAAAAGTTCGGTAAATCCGAACTAGTTAGGATCATATGGAACCACGATTTTGTTCGGTATACACACGACCGAATTATTCGGTCTGTTCAGCCGAACTGTTTGGTCCACTGAACCGAACTGTAAGAATTTATCGTGGTTCGGTCGCACGAACCGAACAATTCGGTTGATACGAATAATTCGGTTGTGTGTACCGAACAAAACCTGGTTCCATATGGATTGCATTTTGCAAAAAGGAACCACTAGTATTACAATGATGCTACGATTGTGCAGCTTCATCCTTTACAATAAAATTACGGAAAACGTGAAAAACTATGAAATTTAGATGGTAATTTTGGTCTTAAATTTACAGTTTTAGCGAGTAAAATAGAAACTATTGATGGATACTTGGGTTTTTCCTCCAAGACAAAAGAAGTTGCACAATCTTAGCAACATTGCAATGCTAGTGGTTCCTTTTTGCAAAATGCAATCCATATGATCCTAACTAGTTCGGATTTACCGAACTTTTTTTTTTCAGTGTTGATCCTCAAAAAAATGAAAATTTTCCAGAAATTTGTCAACGGGAATCGAGAAGGGTCCCAGTGCGCCGTCTTGCATGGATATAAAAATTAGCCTGCACAAGCGAACACGCAAAACATTTTAAAGTCGGGCGGTAAGGAAGCGCCGAATTTACGAGAGGAGGAAGGGACGCCACCTCGGAGTCCTATTAGCGAAACAGAATGCAAACAAAAATATCCCGCCGCACCGAAAAGTGTGGAGCAAACACGGATCTCCCACAGGAAAACAAACGAGGGTTGGCCGCTGGTTATCCAGGGATGTTTGTGCTGTGTCATTTCTGACAGATGATTTCAACCCCCACCCTTGAGTCTCTCGGTCTCGGCCGGTCTTAAGAGCATATCGACCCCGCAGAATCCCTTCGGATACGGTTGCCACGTGGTGATGGTAAATCGCTTGAATTTTTAGCCCGAAGCGTGAAAAATGACATTTAACCCATATATACCCAAAACTATTTTTTTTTAATTGATTTTTTATTTGCTTATTGTTTTTGACGGTATGTAGACAGGGTTAACACAAGTTGAGGCACAACAAAATAAAGTAGGCTTGCATATATCTCAGGCATGGATTTTCCTGTATTGAACACATAAAATCCCCTAATTTATACTAACACTCAAAGTTAAAAACTTCGATGGGTCTTTAAAGACCCAATGGGCATATATGGGTTTAAGGCGTTCGATGCAGAAAAGGCATTTCTTGATTCGCTGTTTTCGAATCTCCACACTGAAAAAAATGAGTTAGCGTCAGATGACTAAAAATGGTTTCTATACACTAACTCAAATTGTGTGATTTGGACACACATGATTTTTGGTTTCTGTACACTAACCACTATTAGTGCTGGAAACTAATTCCGCTACTCTAATTCGCATTCGGTAGGGTTGGGTCAACCTAACCTCAAAACTGAGAGAGGAGAAAACGGCTTAGCGAATGATAACTGGACAATACTTTCAGGAAAAGAAGATTTCTTAAAAGATGAGAGGTAAAAATCAACTGACCGGTTCCAAATGAACGACAGAGGAAAGGAATATCCCATAGGTATGTGCAAGTAGACAGAATTATCCTTTAGAGAGACACACACTCACACATGAAACGGTAGCGAATGTTCACACTGAATAAACATATCTCGTCCGAACACTTGAGATATTCTTTTGAAATTACGGGAGAACACGAACTATAGAAGTAAGCAGTAAGTTCACAGATTTTCGTAAAATATAAACTGAACGCGGAACGCTTTAATCGCAATTTAATACAGAAGATTGACGACTCCAACGAATATCATGCTTGTTTACGTTTTGAATCGAACAGACGATTTCTAACCTTAACAGGTTTATTTATGTTGCTTTCGAACGTTTTCAAGAAAGAGAGGACACTATAAATCATACCGGGAGTATTTACATTGTCAAACGAGCCCGAAATTTCACATTTTAATTGATTTTCACGAGCTGACGCGATTGAGGCTGTTGTACCGACGCCACTTTTTCGAAACTAAATAAATGTAACGGACAATGTGGCAGTTAGTGTTGAGGGCGAATTAGTTTGACCCGAAGGTGAATTTGTCTTACCACAGCGCTAATTTTACAGCTAGTGCTGTTTTCCAATTCTGGTTCGCGCTCTAGTAAAGTCAAGTCAGCGTATGAAGCGAATTGATTGGTGCTTCAGTACAATAAATTAGTTCTGAAGCCTAATTTTGATTCTACTTGGCGAGAACCAACCAAATTAGTTCTCAACGCTAACTACTTTTTTTTCAGTGCACTGCTAACTTATATTTTAGTAGTAGTAAGTATAGGATGAATTTTATGAAATTTTTTCTGTATTGTAAAATCATAGAGAAAATTCAATTGAAATTGCGACAAATTCCGTAAATTCGCTTTATTTATAATTAATAAAACATCAATAAAGATTCTGAGACACCGGAACCAATAAGATATGCCCTTTCTGCATCCAGCGTTTCACTTGCGGTACTTTCAGAATGAAATCCACCAACTGTCATCACTGTTCGTGCAAGCCTCGTCCAAAAATATTGGAAGAGAATTCACTTGAGTTCTCTTTCACGTACTTACTATTTCTCAAGTAGGTGCTTACTTACGCGCATGCAACGGTTTTAGAAGAAAGGAGGTTTGAGTTCACTTTAAAATGCGTCGTGGAGGAGAGAGAGAGAGAGAGGGGGGGGGCTTAAAGTTTAGCGGTATAATTACGGTCCTAAATAAATGTATTTAAAAGGAATAATTTTGGGTCATCAGAGATAGGGTTTTAGAGGAGTTTCCACCAGTATTACCTAATTATTCATGGAGGAAGTACGGTGTCTCTCATTTTAAAATTATCGAATTTGATGTTGAGCTTTTGGTCTCAAAAGTTGATGTAAGGATAGGTTTGGTGCATCGTACAATGTACGGAAATCGTACGGAATGTTGCAAGCGTTTTATCTTTCGATTTTAATTTTTTTTCTCTTGAAAACCCTCTCCCTGTCTTCTATTGACACTCCTTTAAAGTGTATTTCGTAACCCCCTCCCCCCGACTAGCAGCTTATATTAATACTTCGAACTAAACCAACTTGACTTTTCAAATCGAACTGACAACCTCAAAAAAATGTTACGTTGCCGAATTGAGCGCGAAAACCCCGTCCCTCAGTCCCCAGCATCTACTCTCCGGACAGACGTGACAATGCTGTTCTGTCCCCTCGAGCCCTTCACTCGAGACGAACTTAACTTGACGGGGAAGGATGCGAGTGTGACTTCTGTCACCGTTGTGGCGCCTGGAGCGGGCGAGGGCTCTGATTGGATACAATTTGTATAGCTAGCAGGAAGTTGGCCAGCGTCACATTTGAATGGTGCGGTGCGGCAACTAACTCTTTTATTTGCCTAGTTTGTGCAATCTTTGTTTGTCGAGGGGGAAGACAAAGCAAACTAGGAGCGTCGCTTTCGTGCCCTATCTCCTTTCGCGCCCGCGTCCAGGAAGGGTTCCCGTTCTCATCCCTGCCCCACTGCCCGATTGCGACAGTTGCCCGCCGGCCCCATTCATGTGTCAAAACTCAAATTAAAATTAGGATAACTGCTGTTATGCGCCCATCGTGATCAAACACTTTCGATCGGTTCGGTTTTCAATTTTAATGCATGCCACTAAACGTGACTGAATCGGTTACTTTCGAAAGGGGAAGAGTCCATATTTGTAGAGCCCCATATTGTACAAAGTTACGTAGATTTTAGGTGTCATATAAAAAATTACTTGATTTCTTTTGAAAGCAACTGATTCATCTTTCTTATGATAATCATGTTAATTCTATTTATCTCATGCTATACAACTGCTCTAGAATCCTCGAGTTAGGTTAGCTGCTCTTCTTCTGCTTAGTTGCTATTCTTCACTGCTCTTTAAACAAAGCATGATATGAATTCAAGCGCATTTTAATTCAGTCCACCAATCAGCCCCTTATTTTCACGCGTCAATTTTCACCATACCATTTTCTCTTCCTCAACCATTTTTTTTTAACTTTTAGGAAAGAACACCACCAACTTGCTCTCTACTCCCTGTTCGCAATGATGGATGAGCAAGTGCTCAAAATGCAAAGTCGATCGATATCTCCTCCATAATTCTAATGTTTTTTCAAATATCTCTTTACACGAGACTTCCTCAGAGTAATTGCCAATAATTAAAAACACGAAGGAACCCGTGAAATTTTCTTCGGTAAAATAAGGCACAAGATTAAATCACACCCTCGAAACTTCCAAACTTTCGGAACGAACTTCTTCCGTGCTACCTGAAACTAATTAGCGCCGAATTAGTGCAGTTCAACGGGCTTAAACATCCTTTCAATCGATATTCCTGACGAGTAATCAGCGACGTTCCAGCGAAACCGAAACGGCCTTATTCGTCCAAACGGACGAAAAGTCTACTCCATCCGTCACTATTCGTATTTGCACGGTTTGATATTGCGCGGATCAAACAATTCCGCTCGAACCGAAGATCGGGAGTCAACACCCCCATCGTTTAGCCGAAAAAGGGCGTAACTCAATTTTTAGGCGAGTCCCGAAAAGTGTGGAGTTATACGTACGGTAGGGCTCATCCCAAAATGAGGTTGTGTCGTTTTGACAGCCGAGTGACGTCTCCGAAATTTGACGTCTCGCGAACACCTGACGGGGGCGAATTTATTTCGAAATTACGCCTGGAGGCGCCCGGTGGGCGTAGGGGGTGGGGGTGGGGGTTGCGGAAGAGGGGTCGAGCTCATCATTGCAGTTATGAAAACCGCCGGGCTGGAAATATCCGCGTCGCGGCGGCGGGAGGCGGGAGGCGGGGGAGGCGCAGCTGCTGGAGGAAAGGTGGAGGAAGGAAAGGCAGGAGCCGAGTTGAATTAGCGCCAGGGTCGGGGTCGCCGGATCCCAAGACGCCGCGACGCCCCGGCCAAGACGCTCCGCCGTCGCGGCGCTCGTGAAAGGGACGGGACCCCTTTCGAGTATTATGAGAGTCGCCCGGACCGATCCGATATTCGGCGGTGCCAGATCAGCCAGGTGCTCGCATGACGTCTGCTTCCTGCGTCAGGGCGCTGAGGAAAACGCCCGGAAAAATCAACGATTTTCCTGATGGGTACCGAACACCAGGAATTTTCGGTAATTTTACCAACTTATTACCGAAAGTATTTCCTTCAGTTGAAGGTAAAAGTTCGATCGGCTGTCATAATTCGGTTCATCTACACGTTTTAATCCTCTCTGAATCCGAGACTTCGATTTGAACGTGGTTGCCGGCAGTCTGGAATGCCGGGAAAATCACGGAATTTGTGGGAAAAGTCAGGGAATTTCTGACACATTTTCAAATCACCAAAAAATATCACTGATTTTCAAGGTATTTACGTTTATAATCATTTCTAAGGCTATTCATCGTCTAACCAGCTAAGGGATGCCTCTCTCCATCATTTGATCTTTAAACGAGGAGACGTTTCCCAAGTTTAGCGAAAATCGGAGCACCTTTTTTTTCTAACAAAAAACGAAATAAAAGAGAAAAAAAGGTCGAAAGGAGAAAAATTTTGTCTGAAGCCCAGGAAAATTCAGGGAATTAGAAAAGAATGGAGTCAGGGAAAAGCATAAAAGTCAAGGAATTTGCAGATGAAGTAATTATGACAACCCTGTTTTAAGGAGCCGAGAATTGTACTTTCTGATCTCGCCATTATAGAAAAGACATTTGGGGTTTGTATTCAGTCTAATTACGCATTTCCGTGCAGTCCGGCATCAGGGCGTCCAACATAAGTTAACCGCACGTGCCGTCATCGTCCATGGCGTTCTTGAATGAGCCATAACCTCCCAGCCGCGGTTAATGGAGCCGAAGGTGTCTCCACAGGAGGAGAGGGAATTGCTCTCCATGCTCCGAGGGGGTACTCAGACACTGCATTTCAGGACCCGAGTGCACCTTTTGGCGAGAGGAGATCGGTCAAAGCTGTGGTTGCGACCACTCCTCTTTGACGCAGTCCTTGCGCTTGCACTAAGATTGAAGGCTACTTCCATCTCGGCTTATGCATGAAGTATCCCTCTCTATACTGACCTGAAATTTCAGGAATCGCTGGGTTGTAAAATCAGCGCGAAAGAGGCGAAGCCTTATCATAGACGGACCCTGACACCTCGAACGGGGGGGAGGGGGCCTTTTTCAGAAACTATCCGAAATTTAAAAGCATCTAATATACAATTTAAGTCAACACTGGGAAAAAACACATTGGATCTAGAGTCTAGACTCTTGAAAACATTGACGAGAAAAAATACTCTTGATTCAATCGGATTTTTGCTTGAATCAAAACGAAATCCGCTTAAATTAAGAAGCTTGGTTCTTGATTTAAGCTAGGTTCTGATGGAATCAAGAGTACTTTTTCTTGTCGATGTTTTTAAGAGTCTGGACTCTGGTTCTGCGTGAAATTTTGGTTAAGAAACATGTGTCAGAATCCTTTTATTCGTACCTTGTCTAGTGGTCCATTGTACGCCATGAATCAAAAATACCTGACTCGCGCGTTAAGAAACTCGAGGGCAGTTGCGTGATCGTTGAAGAGGGAGTAAAACCAATCAGAGCATAGTTAATGTCACCGACGAGCCATTCAAAGCTTCCAGCGCAGAGAGCGCGGGGCGAAGATTCCCTCAAAGAAGCGTCTTGTGGGGGGAGGGGGGGTTCTATTTTCAGAGCGGATGCCATTAAATTGCGCGTGCTCGCTAAAATACACGTGACAAATTTATCTTGCCATCATTTTTCCACTCGGTGAATCAACTTTATTGACAAATCTTTCGTAGCCTAATTAAATCCTCGGGCTCTCCCCATTATCCCTCTCCGATTCTTATCATTTTCCTCGCCGTGCCTCTGTCTTGCACAACCGAACGCCTCGTTTAGAAAAAAAACGTAAGTGCTGAGGATATGCGAGGAGTGCTTAGGTCGTTACTTATGGAGGGTCCATTCCGGTGCCAATTTATCTGAGTTGTCATAGCTGGTTTCGTTGGTGGCTCCAGGCGCGGTTCGGAAGTATTTCTGAAACGTTTTGAAGAAGCGCCCGCAGAAATTAATGTCGCGGAAACGCCATTGACAAAAAATTGTCGGCGAAATAAATTTAGACGAGGAGCTAATTAGGGTTCTTTGAGAGGAACTTCTGCTTCGTGCAGCTCAGAGGCTCGTCATTTTTCTGTCTCTGATTTTTTAACGTCAAGTTTTGATTTAAGCCTTTTTTTGACGACACTGTGAGCGATAGAATGTCTGGAGTTGGTTCAGTGGTCACTGAATCGGTGCCTTGGTCTTTGGACGAATGTATTATGATCACACCTACGAAGAAGAATTGATGGTTTTGATATTCTTCTTGAACTGTTCTTGACTGATAGCCACCATTGTCAGTGGCATTTTTACAGTTAAATGATATTTTTTTTCTCTTCTTTGGTAAAATTAGCATTTAATGGTACACGGAGAAAAAAACCTCGTGCGTGGGATCCGAAGTTTAGGTCATATGGACCTCTAAAGTTTTCGGATTGAACATCTGAACACTTTAGGTCTAGCTGTCGAGGTTCGGATCACACATCTGAAACTCCAGTTCTTACATCTAAAGTACTTCGAAAGTGAGAACCGAAGTTGTTTGGATGTGAAAACCAAAGTACTTCAGATGTAAGAACTGAAGTTTCAGATGTGTGGACCATACCTCAGCAGGTGGACCTAAAGTGTTCAGATGCTCAATCCGAAAACCTCAGAGATCCATATGACCTAAACTTCGGGTCCCACGCACGAAGTTTTTTTCTCCGTGTAAAGATGCCACTTTTATTGATCAAGAATTCATGGAACACCACTACTTTGGTAATAATATTCTCTAATGACTCTGAATGCATGGAGAAAAGCCCATCGCCGGCAGCCACTCAACTGACACGCTACATAATTATGCCTCTTAGGGAATCTGTCCAGCACTAGATGTCCATTGCTGCTACTAGAGTGTCCTGGAGATTCACCAGACGTTTTGTAAACCGTCATCTAGTTTTCTTTCGAAGATTGTAACAGGCAGACTTTCATCATGAGATTACTTATTATGAGAAAATATTGTTTGCTTTTGAGGCCATGCAAGTCAATAAAACCTTAAAGTATTTTTGACTAGGTTAAATAATACCTAACATACACTCAGTAATTTAACGTGCATTATTCTTTCAAATAGAATAATGCCTGACAAACTTTCCCATCAGACCATATTTAGCAATACCACAAGTCACTATTTTTGGCTTGTTCATGGAAGCACCTATCTGCAAAGGGAAGCTAATGCAACGTATGTTGCCTCTTTAATGAGCCAGAATCTGCAGTTCCTTTTCGCAAAATGAAGTTCAATTTGTTCTCCTTTTGCCTTCAAAACATCTGTGTATTGTTGCATTGCTTATTGTGAGTACGACCGTGTCAAACAAAATTTTGTGACTGCAACTTCGTCACACAGTTTTGACGTGCGTGCAGTTTTCTTGGTGCAGCGCGTTTTCACTACCGTTAAAGATAACTTTCTGGACAGATCGTCGGCACCAATTTTGCGAGAATCTGAAGACTAGAAGAAAACGTTTTTCGCTTGGGAATGTGTACTGTGGCAAGGCACCGTGTGCATGTTTTATGTTTAGTTCACCAAGTTGTGAACTTTTGATCCTTCGCATCGCATCGTACCTTACCAGCCATGGCTGTCAGATTGGGTGCTATAGATTATTCACTGCGGGGAAAACCGGTAAAATTATCAAGTTTCGTGTCAGGCACTGGGAACCTCCTCGATTATTTTACCGCATTTTTTTGACCAAAAACGGTAAAACTTGGTAGCGGGGAAAAGTCCGTAAATTACCGGGAACCGATCGCATGTACCAAAAACCAGTATAAAATTATCGAGAAATTCGTTGATTCGCAACCTCAAGTTCACCAGCTTTTTTTCTTCTCTTTCTTTCATATATCTAGATGCTCATCTCTAACCACGGCACAAATGAGGAAGAGTCGATATCTATAGCTTTTCCATATGGCGTAACATTAATATCGTCTAGAGGTGACGAATGTGGTGCGCAGTGCTTATGTTGGCGCCTGGATGCAACTATTCGTGCTTGGTGATTGTCAGTTTTGCATATACGAAAAAATGAAGGCGTTTGGTTTTCCCCTTGGTGCAGAAGCGCGCGGCGAACATTCAATAGTTTTGCAGGCCCCTTTCGGACAGATCATGCGAATCGCTCACACCTTGAACTCAAAAGAACCATTGCAATCACAATCAATTCACACTTGATGATTTATTGGAGGCTTGTGCAAGGAATTATATTGAACCTCAAAAGATTCAGGTGGAGATGATCGGCAAGACATAACGGCAACTCAAGACGCATATCCTCGAACTTAAATCGATAACTCATCACCTGCTTCCGGCCAAAGTATCACAAGCATCATGCGACATTTCAAAATTTCCTCCGCTATTTTAATTTTTTACAAAGAAGTTGTTCAACAAAGCTGGAAAATTTCACTTCATTTTTTTTGTACTGCCGATAAAATTCAGTGAAATTTTCAAACAAATTCAACCAACAATTACTCTGCAAAAAAATGAAATGCCAGCAAAGATTTGGAAACGTCGCACGGTGCTTGTGATACTCTGGCCAGAAGGTGACGAACTATTACTGCAAGGTGGATGTTTGCCGGCTTACTCTAAGAGCTGAAGGCGAAACAATCATTGCCGTAACCACCACACTGAAAAAAAATCCTCGGCGTTTTTACCAAGGTCCGTTCGTACCTTTATCATCTCACTCTTTTTACTAATTATTGGTAATTTTACCAAGACAGACTGGTAAACTTACTTAAAAACTGGTATTTTTACTGTTTTTTCAGGTAAGAATACCAATTTTATTGGTAATCAATTCTCGGTAACTTTGCCATTTCATCTCGGTAATTCTACCCCAATTGATAAAAAATATCGGCGTTTTTACCAAGGTCCAGTAAAATTACCGAAAAAGTTCAATAATTTTACCGAGATTACTCAGTAAAATTACCAATTCCATAAATGGTAATTTTACCAAGAAAAAACTGGGATCAAATAAAACCCTGAATTCTTGGTAATTTTACCCTTTTCTTAGTAAATACACCGAGATTTTTTTTCAGTGCATTGCTTATTACTTTAGAATCTTAAACGAAATTTGCCTTATGGAGCATTAGAGGCACACTTTATCAGAAACCACATGTTATGGTATTTTCTCCGCGATGCACAATCTGCGAGCAGTGCTAACTTTTAAGTCAGGGCATGGCAGGTCGGATGCGCTTGCAAGCAACAACTCACTCCCTTTCTGTAGCCCCGGCGTTTATGTCTGTAACGGTAATCGCTTCTGTTTTGAAATTTTGTTTTGTTTCGCACGGTACGTCGCCTCCCAGGAGCAGGAACTTGACGTTGCGTCCCAAGTTCGGGTGCCGTCTTTAAAATTTCACCGAGACGCGACCGGGTGAGTGGCGTCTTCAGCCCTTCAGCAGTTCGCTCTCTCGTCGGTTAATGAATTAAATCACACTTGGAGGCAGAGAATGGAAAATTTGTCCGACATACAAACAAAAAAGGGTAGACTGAGTTAAGGAAGTTCGCCTCTGAAATGAAGGATTTTGTGCCCACCAAATGAAATTATTTTTTTCCTCTTCTCCTTTCTCTATCATTTTATTTAAAACTGAAATTGCAATTATGGTATTCAGTATATTTTTTTTTTATTCCTTCGGGCAAAAATTATTATGTTAATTCATATTTCGAAAGATTTCGTTTGTATATTATAATGAATCATCATTTTCTAAGGTGAGAAATACCCCATTTAAGGGTTTGCCGTAAAACAGAAGAGTTCTCTGTAACAAGTACCGACTACCAATAAAAGCTTTACATTCCCGTTAAGAATCCGCAACTTTAAACATGATTGTTTGTTTGTGGAATGAACACTCATGCTAATTATTTTTTTACACAAAAGTGAGCTTTTAACGAAAAATGAGGAGCTTTTTTATCGGACGCGAAGTCGCACAGTCTCAGCAGCATTAGAAAGTTCATACGCATTTGTCTCTAAGAACCCCTCGCATTATTCGTTCAGACGTTTTTTGTCACATCCCTGTAAAAAGTGCAGTTCTAAGGCATGCAAATATTCAGCTTCCATTGATTGGTTAGACCATAGGAAAAAGGATATACAAACCCACTCTCGAAGATTGATATTCAGTTACCTTGGGTACGTAGCTAAGTATCAAAAAGTATGAACAGATATTTTTAATGCAATATGATCCCGTCAGATTTTTTTTATCCCCTTCAGCTTTCATTGGTCGTTTAGACCGTAGGAAAAACGATATCGTAACCCACCCTCTAAGACTGACACTCAGTTACTTAGGGTAAATAGCCAAGTATCAAAAAGTATGAAAAGTTATTTTTAATGCAACATGTTCCAGTCAGATTTTTTTTATCGCACCTTTCAAAGCGAAACGATCCGACTCCGATTTTGACACTAATTGCGCTTCTCCGGGGGAGGTCAGCCTAACCTTTCATCCTTCATTTTTCATCCCACCCCCACACAAATGGAGTCGCGCATTCCCGCACCGTCACCGTCACCACCATCAGCGTCGAAAAGGGGTGGAGCCCGGCCTCGCGGCACGTGCCCATTCATACGGGGCATCAAAGCGAAGGAAGCCCGATACTTAGCGATCGTATTCTGCCGTGTTAAGAAAAAACGCCGTATGAACATTCCAAAGTTGCCAAATTTCCCTCGATAAAACATGAATTTTCAACGCAATTTAAACATATTTTCCCTTGAAATTTTCAGATATTTTAGATTAAATCGCGTACCAAATTGTCTGAAAATTTTGGAAAAAAATATTTACAATTTTCACAGTAAATTCGGTTTTTATCAGTGTTCGAAACTCACAGGTGCCAACGCGCCAACTGTGCCGAAAAAATCGGTCATGGCGCCTAAAAAATGAAGGTTCTGCGCCATCGTGGCCCCTATAAATTGCCCCTCCCCTCCCCCCCCCAAAAAAAAATCCTAGTTTTTCTGTTTGGTGATTTTTCGAAATTTCCCCAAGTAACAGCTAATAGTTCTGTAACTAAGACACCTTGCGCCTGACTTGTCACTAAATGCGCCGTGATACATAGGCAAAAAGTTAATTTGGCCCCTAAAAAATCTTCAGTGGCCTCTAAAAATTGAGCTTGATGCGCCACATGGCTCCTGAAACTCCAAGATGGGTTTCGAACACTGGTTTTTATCGAAGGAAATTTGGCAACGCCTGAAGGTTCATACGGCGTTTTTCCTTAGCACGGCAGTATGGTTTTCCGCGCGGGGGCTCGGATTTCCCTTCTTTTTAACTTTTTAATTTATTTGTAAATAAAGGGAAGGAGCTGCCCACCGCGCGACGCCACGCTCCGGCAAAGCGGCAAAGAATGTCGGCTTAATAGGTTTTTGAAAGGCCCGCGATTATGAATATCTACTCGGAAAATGATTAATGACCCCGCCGCGGGGGTGGGGTTTTCGGCGGGGTAAAAAGCAAGCGACAGGAGAGTGTAACAGATGCCTGACCAGGGGCATGATGTACCTATCAACCGAATTTACGGTCTAAACGCCCTTCTCTGCTCCGCTTTGATTAATGCGTGACGTCAGGGGGAGCCAATCAAATGCAGTGGCCGCCCGTCGCAATGCAAGTGTAACTGAAATGCCCCCCTCCGAATTGGTGCGTGTGTGCGTCCGTGCGTGATTGTTTGCTTTGCTGGACACGGTCGAGACTCGAAATTCGATGGATCGATTTTCGAGATTTTCCGTTGAGATTATAGGAGATATATCGATCGGAAATGCGAGATGGTTACCCTAGCATGAGAATGTTCGGTGTCGTCGTTGCCACTCTTCAGAAGAAAGTTTCGGTATGGTATCCGGCGAACGAATGAAGAGTAATGCGTCCTGGATGACGCGGAAGTGCCGAATGCAATTCCATTGAGACTTTTTATTTCCCTTGGCTCCTTTTCAAGACTTTTTGAAAATATAGTGAAGATATCAGTAGATTTACAAGATGTTTTTGAAAATTTACTGAAATAATGCCTTAACTTCTAGCAGTGGTCGCTGAAGGGGTTCAGGGGCAGAAACGAGCTGGCCAGGGGTCAAGGAAGCGGTCCTTCCCTAAACATATGGGTTGAATGACCTCGAAAGGACTGCTTTTGCCAGATTTTTGGGGCCGTATTCGACAAATCGTAAGAACTCTCGGATAGCCTCTCAGGGCCTCTTTTGAGCCTCCCAATCAAGACGGTCCCCCAAACATATTTCTGACGAGGGCAGTTCACCCCTGTTCAGGGGGTCCTCCCTATTCTGGCTTTCTCAACCTCTCTCCCTTCTTCATATTGATCCGTCCATCCCTATTTGGAAATTATTTAGGTTTGAAATATTGCTGGCTTCACTTTCCACCAAGGCGATCAAGATCAAATCATCACTTGAGATCAAATTTTTAAGTAGATATAGTGGAAAATCGCTTATTTAAAAATGAACTTCTACAAACAAAAACTAACGTAAGTATTATTTATTTTATATTTTCCCACAGTTCAATCCAGTTTTTAATTTGTATTCCTTATCTCACGGTCACCTAAAAATCAAACGAAACACAATCGAATCCCGAACACTTGTCCTGAAATAGTTCGTTTCGGCAACAACGGAGGCTTCGGCATGTCGAGCTTGCAATATGTTCCCGTCGGCATTAACATAGCCCGCATTGGCGTGGTCAGCGAAGGGGGCCGCGCCGACCCCAAATCAGGGGCGGCTTTATTTATTTAATAAATTAATCTATTTGCCCGGCGGCGGTAACTAAGCCGTTTCAATGGGGCTCATTAGGGATGCGCGAGCGGAGTTATGCGACTTGTCGCTTTCGGACCGGATCGCCCGGCTGATGAGCTCTTGTTCGATCCCCGTTTCCGGCTCCGCGTTTCCGTCGGGAAACATCCGTCGCCGACGGACCGTCCGTCAACCCTTCGCGCCACCACCCCCGATTCACGGTCGGAATTTCGGTGATTGTCTGATTTATACCCCCGACACACCCGCGGGATGTGTCGTGGTTGCTTTTGGATGGACATGGTGTTTGGGGTGGTGGGTGGTGTGCGTGTGGTCAGGGGGCGAAGCTTTACTATTCTTCGTGTAGCTTTTTTTGAAAAAAAAAACACTGGAAAAAAACACATTGGATCTTGAAAACATTGACAAGAAAAAGGACTCTTGATTCAATTAGATTTAAGCTTAAATCAAAAGGAAATCCGCTTAGATTAAGAAGCTTGATTATTGATTTAAGCTTGAATCTGATTAAATCAAGAGTATTTTTTTTTGTCGATGTTTTTAAGAGTCTGGACTCTAGATCCAATATGTTTTTTTCCAGTGAACAGAAGCAAAACAACGTTGTTTCCGGTTTTTTGTAAAATTAAGAAGGAGTTATACAATAAGAAAATTGATTAGAACGTAAAACTTAAAGCCCACTCACCTGCACCAGTTTTATTGTAACGGCTCCGAAACGCCTCTGGTTACAGTAAAAATTTGCGCTAGTGAGTACACTCGAAGTTTTAAATTTTACTCAATTGTTTCGGTGAACAAAAAAAATGATAAAGAAAATCATTCTATTTTGAAAATTATTTATTCTCATGGGTTGAAACAAATTTTATAATATTTTTGTGCCCTACTATACGTGTTTTGTCGCGGTGTGCAAAGTTTTAAAGATTCAAAACTTTCTGCGTGTAATCACACCATCACATTAAATCATTATAGACTAAAATCGAATGGCGAAGGTTAGCGCAGTTTCTTCTTGACGTACGAAAATTTCAATTTCATCAATACGTCTCTTACCAACGAACCAAATTTTAGTAAATCACTGTTTTTTTAGTAATGAAAGGTTGCTATCTGTTTCAGGTATGGACATCAAAGACTGATTCATCACAACTTTACAGTTTATGTTCTGTTCAACCTTTAACGGTAAGCAGACTGCAACTGAATCAATCTGGTAATACATTAAGCCCTTTAAAAATGATGAGTGAACTTCGGTTCAGTGGTGTCAACCGAAGATGTCGGTTCGAGTAATTGTGTCTTCAGTCTTCTGAATCGAAAAGCGGCTGTACTGAACTCTGCACATCATTTTGTATACAAAATCGAGATTTTTCCCCCTCCTTAAGTCTTCTTTTCTGAAACTTGACTTAGGAGGTACTCTATCTGTCTTTTCATCTCACGTAAAGTAAATTAAATCATTGCGTCGTTCTACCATTGACTCCTCGGTTAGTTATCAAGAAAAACACGACAGAATTTCTCAATGGGAACGTTAAGTTATTTTATGTATCTGTATAAATAGCGCATTTGAGACGGGCTCTGGAGGAAAATTTTACTTTAAAAGCTCTCATAATGATCCTATGGAAACTCTTGCGATTTCTTTAGTCGCGATTTCTGAAAGTTAAATTGCAATGGCGGGGGTAGAAAGAGAATTGAAAGCGGGGCTCTAACCGGAGTGTCGCGGAATTGAGTTTGGTTTCTTCTGTCCTGTCCTTTTCGAATAAAATTTAATTAAGTCTGATAATGACGTGGCCTGAATTCTAAGCACTCCGCCAATGCGAAACAAAACTCGGTGACAAAGAAAAAAAAAATAATGATAATGAAAATATTAATGTTATTTGATAGATTCATACTACCACTCAGCCGAAAGCAAACTGAATACTCGAAACTTCCGACTCCCCTTTTTTATCTGGGAAAATAATTAAAAAGTTAATTGCACCTCTAACCTCTAATTACGGAGCCCTCCTTTCAGAATCGGTTCGGTCCAAACTTTTTTCTCATTTTGTCGCGAAACTTTTCCAGCCATGTTTGACTTCAAGAGAACACACATTATTTCCTCTTCCTTTTTTTACGGCGGAGCTCTCGCTGATGCTCGAGCAACAACGCTTCAGTTTGAAACCTTAATTATTCAACTTTTAAAGTTTTAAATTGGCGCAGAATATTAAATATTGATTTTTGAGAGGGCCTGGAAAAGTTCAGGAGGGATGGGTAGTTCGACAGAATCTTTTGTTCTTCCTGGAATTCATTCCTGGTTTGGTAACCGCATCATTTTATAACTCCTAGCTGAATACTTGGAAGTAGAGGCAATCCCTCTTGTGCTTATCCATTCTCTTGGCTCTTTTTGTCGCTCTTTTGGCACAAAAGCGTATCCAAATTTTCAAATAAGCCCTGGAAAGTAGGGAGATATATGGATACGAGGGCTCATCCTAAAATAGAGTGATGCGGCTGCCCTTACGTCAGAAGGGCGATGTTCGAGGGAGGTATTTCCGTTAATACCGGATGGAGAGAGGGCATGCCTCCTCATAAGGGCCTCTTTTAGCCCTAAAATTTAATGCTCAAAAAAAGTTTTTACTTACTAACCTTTACTTCCTATTATTATTACTTTAGGACATATTTTCAGTTTGAACTTTCTTTGCAAAATAAAGGTAATAAAGGTAATATGTCCCAGTTGGATTTTGAGCACAAAGTTGCATAATGAGTTTGATGTGTATATCATTCCTTTAAATATAAACTCATAGTGAAACATTAAAAAACAAGTAGCGATTTGCTCACTGTGAAATTACAGCACACGCGTACGAAAATTAGTTATTTTTATTTGGCGAGTTCAACAGAACGCACCAAGTCGTGACAAGTTTGACCCAAGATAAAGACGTCTGAAGCGTGAATTATGAAGGTTTCTCATGTTGGGTCAAAGTCAGGATACAACTATTCGTGCTCTGCGGATGTCCGCGTTGCCTATCCAACGAAATTGAAGGCGTTTTGAGTTTTAGTGGAGCATAACTGGACTAATTTCAAAGGAATGCGCCGTACCGTAGCGACGCGACGTAGCTTGCGGTGTTAAATAATCTGACCACAATCTAGATGCAACTATTCGTGCTGTACGGATGTCCGTGTTGCCTTTCCAACGGAATTGAAGGCGTTTTGAGTTTCTGCTGTGCATAACTAGACGAACGGAATGCAACGCACCGTAGCGTGCGGTGACAAATCGGGCCAAGGTGCGGATGCAACTATTCGTACTCTACGGATGTCCGTGTTGCCTATTCAACATAATTGAAGGCGTTTTGAGTTTCTGCGGTACATAACTTGACGGAGTTTAACGGAATTCACCGCAACGTAGCGTGCGGTGACAAATCGGGCCACGGTCCGAATGCAATTATTCATGCTCGATGGATAGCCGTGTTGCCTATCTAACTAGGTTGAAGGCGTTTTGAGCTTCAACGAAAAAATCCTAGATCGAGTTCAACAGATACACATCAAGTTGTACTGGGAGGGAAGAGGTTTGAAATTTTATACCTCAAAAAGATTAAATGTTAATAATAAAGTTCAGCTTCGATTTTCACATTCGAAGTATTTCTTTCTGACCGGAGAAAATCGACAACTAGTAGAGTTAAAAACTACTTCCAACTCATTTTTTTCCAAAATTCGACTCGCTGTCCTGTCCGTGCGTTTCTGTTAAACTATTTTCTCTCGGAATTTTCAAATAATCTTAATATTTAATTTGAAAAATAGAATGAAATTGTGAATCAACCACTGTACTAATTGCGAGGGGCGTTGGTTCATTTGAAAGGTGTTGTTCTCAATGCTTCGGGAAAACTATAAATTATTTTCTGGGGTTCGTCCCCGATTTTTAAATCCCTAAAAACTCATAAATTGGATGAGGGGAAGTGGGGGTTTTTTGTTTTTTGTTTTTCGGAAAAGTTTTGTTGCTACGCATCTTACTTTACCGTTTGCTGTCTTTTTATCAGCTGTTTTCATTCAACAATCATCATTAAGTGAGGTTACTTCCAACACTCAACTGCCATCAACTTACATTTTTCTTTTCCCGCGTTTTTTTTTTACGGTTTTTCATGATTGGTTCCATCTTTTTCTTATTGCCAATTTTTCCTCATTAAGGCAATAACCTCCAAGTTTTTTTTTCTCATTTCCGATCAGAACTTTTCACGCTGTTTCTTTTCAATGTGTATAAATATGTCTATTATTAATTTCCATTTTCATTTCATCCTTTTTTTTCTGATTTATTTTTTTTTAATTTAAAAATTGAACTTTTCAGTTATGATTTTGTTAAAATAATAATAATTTTTACTAATTTTAATTTTAAATTTAACAGTTGTTATGAGTGAAATTTTCAATGACCGAGGCGGTCGTCCTCCAAAACGTGGTCGCGTTTTCCAGAATTCTTCGCATGTTCGTTTAGTGAAGCAAGAACTTAACTCTGTTATTAGTATAGAAAATCAAAGTTTCATTTCTTCATTTCGGAAGTATAAAATTGATGATCAGAACTTTGATGAAAATTTTGTTACCAAATTTTCAGTCGGTTCAATGAATATAATTTGTCATCATTGTGATGCTCGCCATTTTCAGGGTGAAATGTCCAATGGTCATTTTAATAACTGCTGCCAAAATGGCTTAATTTCTTTACCGAGTATTCGGACAAATACCGATTTGAAATCATTATTTTTATATTCTCCAAATTTCATAAAGCATATCAGAAATTATAATAGTGCTGTTGCTTTTGCCTCTTTCTCTCCAAATCGAATTGATATTCCGGGTGATGGACCTTATTGCTTTAAAGTTCAAGGATCCATATATAGGTAAGTTTATTTAATATTTACCGTTACGTAACGTACTTTTTTCAGTTTCTCAGTCCGTCCCTCCCTCCTTCCCACCCCTTAACGCATCCGGAATGCAGCTGCATTCAAGATATATTTCCGTTATATTATTTAGCGGCGATTTCAGACAAGTTTAACCAGTCGTGCCTTAAGGTAACAAAACACAAATCTATTAAATATATACTACTAGATATATACTATCCATATATTTATTCCTCTTTCTTTAGATAGATGTTACAGGTATTATTGGTGAGATAGAAGAAGAACAAAACTTACAAACAAAAACTGGAACCATGAAAAAAAGAACAGCAAAAATTAAAGACTCAAAGGGCAACGGGGTAAGAAAAAAGAAAAATTATTAAGTAACGCAATTGTGGAATGGGAAACGGGGCGGAGAGTCTAAACACCAAAAAAACACCACTGACAATTAACAAACGACAAAAAAATTGAAAAATTACATTTCAAAAGCAGCAGAGAGAGGATTTTCTATTAAAAGAAAAAATTAAATGAAATTAAATAAGTTTAAACGATTGGATATGAAAGCTTGGAATACTGATAAAAATGTTACATGACAAAAAAAAAAAAAAAAAAAACATTGTTAAATCATATTTTAACATTTTCCAGATTGACATAATCCTGTGGAACGAAGCTACCAATGAAATTGAACACGAAGACTTGGGAAAAACCATTTTTATCAAACAAGTTAAGCTAGGAACATACATGGGTAATAAGCAACTGACTTATATGTGGAATAGTAAGATAACGAAACAAGAAAAAGATAACATACCAGCAAATACGGAAACCAGAAAGCAGACTGAACATGGATAAAACAAAGAAGAAAAAGCGGAAAAATTAGATGAAGTTAAAACAGGAGCAGAAAAAGAAGAAGAACCAGAAGGAACAGCTACTGAAGAAGAAAAAGAAGAAGCAAAAAAAGAAAAGACAAAAGGAGGAAAGAAGAAGAGCAAAGTTGTAGGAAATATAGGAAGAAAAGCAGGACAGAAATGGCAAAAGAAGAATCAACACTTTAATCGAAAAAAAAGCAAAGTATTTAAAAATAAAAAAAGATCTTCTTTAAAATTAGTTTGAAAACAAATGTAAAACCTAAAAAATAATTTTGTATGAAGATTAAAACAAAATTTTAGTTTAAAGTTTACTAAATAAAATTACAATTTTTGAAAACATTTGTTATATTTATTCTCTCAAAGAAATAATTAGACCCGATTCAAAGACAAAACAGAAAATTAAATGAAAAAAAAAAAAAAAAAAAAAAAAAAAACATGTGAAAGTGAAAAGTGTACAGGAAAAATAAGGGGCTGCGAAGCAGCCCCATAAGCCCCTAGTTTAGATCTAATTGCGAATCAAACTTTTTGAAAAATTTGAGAAAAAATAATCATAGATTTCCCTTAAAATTTGTATTTCATCAAAGAAAATCCGGAAGCATCTGAAGGCTCATACGGTGTTCTCCGTTAGCGCGGCACATCACTGTTCGAGTCTTTAACGGTGTTTCAATCGTTGCGCTATTAGCGATGATAGTATTCGTTTTTGTAAGAGCAGTATAATTGCCTGCTTGGGGCCTAAGGGTGCTAAGTGTGGAATGTAAATCTGGTATTTTTATAATGTTGTTAGTACCCGAGTTCGCCGCCGCTGGTTCGCGGGAGCGGTTCGTGAAAATGTCACCGATGTTTTTAATAAGCCCGCTAACAGTTTTTAGCGGGCCATGTTGCCAATTTGTAAACAGTTCTTGCAAAGTATGCCCTAAAAAAAAGTGACGACAACTCACGAAATGACCAAATTCAGCAATATTCCCTTGGTCCATAAAAACCACCCATCTAAACAATTGAGATGGCTTCATTCTACCTTTGTCTATCAATTTATATAATTTGTCCTCAGGTAGTTGTTAGTTCGTCGGTGGCAAAATCATTAAGACGTCAGAAGAAGCGACGGAAAACTGGAGAAAGCCCCACCTTTTTTTTAGAAAAATAAATTCCATCTATAAATTGTTGGATCTTTTGGTCGTTTGGTCATTTGTTTCAAATTTCATATATTTTTTCAAGTTTTCTTCTTTTTTTTATTTATTTATTTTTTTAAAATACACTGGAAAAAAAAAACACATTGGATCTAGAGTCTAGACTTTTAAAAACATCGACAAGAAAAAATACTCTTAATTCAATCAGATTTAAGCTTAAATCAAGAATCAAGCCTCTTAATTTGAGCGGATTTCCTTTTGATTTAAGCTTAAATCTGATTGAATCAAGAGTCCTTTTTCTTTTCAAGAGTCTGCACTCTAGATCTAATGTGTTTTTTTTTCCAGTGTAAATAAATCATTGGTATAAACGTCTATGATGTCCAGTCATTCGTGACCACATGGCTAAAGGCAAAATATTTTTGGAAAAACCGAATCCTGCCCGAATACATGCATCGACGAATATCATGGTTGGTGGAGGCATTTAAACCGGGAACATTCCCTGTTCTTCATTTTAGGTTCTTCAAATCTGACCCTTATATAAATAGATATCGAAATGTTTTAAAACATGTCAACATGGCTGGATTCTTGCCACTGCATTTTTGTTTAATTTGCCCGTACGAAATGGCGTCAGCCCTGCTTTGCGACGAGCGGTGACCGCGAGACTTTATAAGGTCAAAACGCGTCTAACATGACATAAAACGCCACTCACTTTTTACTTTAATGTCTCCGACGATCCGTTTATTCGCCGGCGGAATCTGCCGAATTTGAGTCACGACGGACTCTCGGACTGCCTCGTTGTCAGATGAAAATTCCAATCTACAAACGGGACTTCGTCGCAAAATTAATTAATTTATTTATTTATTTATTTATTTTCGATAAAGTAAAGTCATTTAGAAAAATGGAGGCAATTGCATGAATCTCACCCTCAGATAAAGGAAAGTAAACTCTTTTTACGACATTTTACGCACATTTAGCAGGTCTCCAGAGATTTTCTAAAGTTCAACAATTTTTATGACCAACTGGCCGCTGTGTAGTGCAACGAGAATTCCGACAGGCTGCTGCTGGGAAAAAATGCGGCCTACGTCTATTCGCACTGCTTGCAGTGTCCGCTCCAAGAGAAAATCGAGGTTATGATTCCAAAAATGCATAAAACGAACATTGTTTCCTACAAAAGTCATCAGGTGAACGCAGTATAAATAACCCTGGATTCCTGCACTCAGACTAGAATTCGACTTCTGCGAAGATCGAAATCGTAACCATACTTTTCATGCTTTGGGGCATCGAAGAGTCATTATGAAATGGACTACATTTTTGCAATTAGGAACTACAATTTCTGGCTCACCCGTAAGAGCACTTATATGTGTGCAGAGAAAGTAATGGTTCATACGTTCTTTCTGAACTCATTGTTGACATTGAAAATTGGATGAAGCTTAGCTTAACCTTGAAATTGAAATTGAAAAGGCTAATAGCAAAATGTAGTTTAAATGTGAGACATGCGCCCAAACGTTCAAAAACTCCACAACTTTCTGTTTTACATTCCCATAGCCTATCCAGTAAACTAGATTAGTGTCCTATTTTCCTCTTTTCACCTATTTGTAAAATTTCTTCGACGCATGGCTGAGGGAATCTTGCAATCGTAAAGAAGCTTTAACAGGATGTCTACCGACAGTGAAAACCGGACATTATCAGAAAAATCGAAGAGTGTTAATTTATTCGCGCAAAAAGTCAGAAAATTTCAGACCAAATATCAACGAAAATCAGGAAAATCCAGAATGAAATTTTAGCACCCACCCTGTTTAAAGCACTCAAAATTCGTTTTTTTTTTTCCTCTCGAAAATGCGACATAGTTCCTCTCCGTGGAACTCAGTCTAAGTGATGCGATATCGAAGCTCTAAACCATTCCCAGATCCTCAGATCTACTTACGAGGGCTTCGTTAGTCTTTGTTTCCCGGTCCGTTGCTCTTGTCGCGAAGATAGATGCCCTGGTGTGTACCTAAAAGCGTTTGCGGAAACAGCAGGAAGTCCGAGCCCCAGCTTTTGCTACCTCCACACGGACGTGTTCATGCTAAAAGGAACTATGAGCATAGGGTTAGCGTAGAACATAGTACCTTTTAACATAAATATGTTCACATGTGCACATGTGAGATATACGTTCGGAATCGCGGACCAATAGCCGACTCATTTAAATATAGCCGCGAGCACTCGTCCCGCGAAGAGGAACAACGTATCTGAGCGGGGTTTCCGTTGGGTGTTGAGTGGTTCCCGCCTAGCGCGGCAGGGTTCTTCGTAGGTGTCCCGGGTAAAAGGGTGACCGTTGTGATCTATGAAAGGGAGGTTATTTTTACTCGGTGTCCCCTTTGGTGAACCGTTTGTTTAACCTTTCGTACTTTCGTGCAATCTGTGAGTGCTCCCACAGCAAATTAAAAACCGCGGTTGTGAGTGATACTCAGCGTTGCCTGATGATACGCGGAAATTCTGGAGTGTAGGAGGATCCATCCGGTTTGAATGGAAGGAATGTTTTGTTCTTCTGTTTGATAGGGGAGAGGTCTCTTGAGATGCAGGAAGTAAATGATTTGTAAATCACAGGTCGTCTATAACAACAGCTGATTTTTTTTCATGACAAAAGTATGAAGGTATTGACAATGGTTTTTTATGATTATTTTCATTTTTATGATAGCACAACCATCCTGTCTGAAATGCAGCCCTGATCTGTAAAATGCCTCCGGGTATAGTGCGACTATACAGGGTGATCCAGACCATCCTTATCAACCTTTTTCTCGGTTATTACAGGTACAGGTTGGATGGGGTCGTGGGACGCGGAGTCAACCCCATGCAATTCGCACCCTCTACGCTCTTCTTCGATCCACCCATGGCCAGCTCTTCTACACACCATGATTTCGCGTGATACACACCCTGTACATCATGGATTACTACTTCGAGAGCTTCGGCAACCTTCATACCATTACCATACCATTACTACACGGAGAAAAAAACTTCGTGCGTGGGACCCGAAGTTGAGATCATATGGATCTCTGAAGTTTTTGGATCACGCATCCGAAAACTTGAGGTCGAGCTGCCGAAGTTCGGGTCAGACATCGAGGCATTTCGGTATGTATCGGAGTACTTCAGGTGTGTGGCCTGAAGCCTTCGGTATATATCGAAGTACTTCAGATGTCTGACCCGAACTTCGGCAGCTGGACCTCAAGTTTTTAGATACGTGATCCGAAAACTTCAGAGATCCATTTGACCTCAACTTCGGGTTCCACGCACGAAGTTTTTTTCTCCGTGTAATACCATTACCATTACCATTTACCATTACCATGACCATGACCATTACCATTACCGAGTATATCCCATTCATTTTGTAACTATCTTCGCAATGACCGGGTC
Source organism: Bemisia tabaci (assembly GCF_001854935.1). Lineage (NCBI taxonomy): Eukaryota > Metazoa > Arthropoda > Insecta > Hemiptera > Aleyrodidae > Bemisia > Bemisia tabaci. The sequence goes on from NW_017566682.1 coordinate 1,296,145, forward strand.
TATCGCGGCAACTGCGGGCGGCGTCTTAATTAAGCCCGAAGTCCGATTTCATCTGATCCGGGATGGCGATGCTCTAAGCCGCAATGTCGCGACCCAGGGCGCAGCGCGGAGACAATACTGGCATTCATTCACCGAAATGCCACCCGTGAAGTCGTGATTCGTGAACTTGCCTCGGTTCCGCCACGGTCGGCGTGCGCCACGCGACCCCACCGCCCAGCCCCGCCCCCGCCTTCGCACACCGCCACCGATTTAACCCTTCCGTCCTAGAGGGTCCGCCCCCCCCCATCAGGTGTTTAAAATCGGCGTCTTGGGTCGGATTGAGCATATATGGAGAACGCCTAAATATGATTTCGAATATATCTACATGGGGAGGGTATGGACAAATCGAAATATGGGGCTCTCAAGGCCCAAAAAGGCAACCAACCCTCTAACACGACTGGAACTTGACAACCCCGTTACTCTAACACATCACGACATAACCTTATTTTTTTTTGCAGGTTTAATGGCTTATACCTCTTCGCAGAGGTCTACAGACAACCTAGACAACAGACTATAGACAGAGATTTAATGTCCTTAGACAACAGGGCGATAGGGACATCCATGCTCCGGCTTTCAAATTTTCAGGAATTAAGGCCGAGTAGAATCTGTTTCTGCAGATCCACACGTCAGTTCCGTGAAAATTTGTCGCCACCACCGAGATTCGACCCAGGCAACCTTAAAATTTGAACGTAACCAATATGTTGTATTCGTCACTCACTTCAAATTCACTTGTTTTACCCCACCCTACCAAATTGGAAAAAATGTATAGTATGTATCTTTATAAACATAAGGTCGTAAGGTATCGTAAATTTTTCCACTAATCTTCGCATTAAAACTCCGAACCTTAACTTATTCTCACCTCTTCGTCCGAGTCAAAACTCAAGTTTCGTTTTAATGCGGTGGATGGTACTTAAATGAAGAACACCAAATGTGTCCCTACAGTGCATACTCCCAATTTGAATCAACATTAACGCCGTGTTATGTAAAAACGCTGTACAAGTATTCGAATGTTGACAAATTTCTTCTTTGAAAATATGTAGTTTTGAAGAAAGTTATGAATATTTTTCCTTGAAATTTTCAGATTTTTTAGATCAAGTCACGAACGAAATCCTCCGAAAAATCGGTGGAGAAATATTCACAAATCTCCATGAAAATTCGTAATTTTTAGAAGAGAATTCGGCAACACCTGATGACTGATATGACGTTCTTACTCAGCGCCGCAGATTAGGCATCACACTGATAAAAAAATCTCGGTGTATTTACTGAGAAAAGGGTAAAATTACCAAGAATTCAGGGTTCTATTTGATCCCAGTTTTTTCTTGGTAAAATTACCATTTATGGAATTGGTAATTTTACCCAGAAATCTCGGTTAAATTATTGAACTTTCTCGGTAATTTTACTGGACTTTGGTAAAAACGCCAATATTTTTTATCGACTGTGGTAGAATTACCGAGATAAAATGGCAAAGTTACCGGGAATTGATTACCAATAAAAGTGGTATCCTCACCTGAAAAAAACAGTAAAAATACCGGTTTATTGGTAAAAAAAAGTGAGATGTTAAAGGTACCAATGGACCTTGGTAAAAACACCGAGAAATTCAGTGCAGGTTTACGTATATCCTCGAAATGAATGAGCTGATACCTTGAATTTTCATTCCACGGTACCGAATCCGCCCCAAGTCGAACGCGAAGTGCAACGAGTGAAGCTAATTCGCCAGCCTTACAATACAGCGCTCACTCCAGTGATTTTCGAATCTCAGCGATTTTCAGGAAACCGCGACCCCCAGGCCCGCGTCAGGTAACGCCGGGAAGGGGATAACCGGTGAAAAGACCAGGGGTTCAAAGGCGGAGCGGGGGTGGGGGGCGAGGGGCGTTTAATTACGTCATATGCATGCCCCGCTGGAGTGGCTCTTTAAAAGCCAACGAGTGAGTGAAAACTCTTGAACCTTGGCGCACTTTTACCCACTCTGCACTCTGCACCTCCACCCTCGCCCCACCCCCGGTTTTCCGTAACCTCCCCGGTTCCACCCCCCTTCGGCGATGGGTCCTCAACCCCCGTTTTTGACTTGCCACGACTTGACTTTCGAGTCGAGTCCGGAAGCTCCTAGAGACTGCGAGGTTGCCATCGAAATGGGATTTTGTCTTTCATTTGAAGAAATTGTATACTGCGGACCCACGCTGCCGTGATGTGGGAGAGCATAGTAGAAGAATTTGAATTTTGCCAAATCTCTCCCCCATATAATTATCTCTTCTTTTGAAAAAGTATGTTCATTAATAACAACCATATGGATCGCGTTTAGCAAAAAAGAACCAGCGCGGTTGCAGTGTTGTAAGAATGTTGCCTCCTCACAAGCGTCTGAAAAATCTCCCAGAACAGCGGATAGTTTTGGCCTCCCACCAAAAAATTCTTAAGTTCAAAGGAAAATAAATTTGTGATTTTTAGTACTTTACACATATCAAGTATTTTTAAAAGGAAAGAAGAAGTTGCACGTTTTTATAAACACTGTAATCGCGCTGATTCCGTTTTGCTGAATGCGATCCATATCAACTTCAGTGTAATTTTTGAGAATCAAGCAAAGCAAACTGAGTGTAAAAGAACGCCGGGAGGCGCTGACACTTCAGAAAAAGGATGTTCAACAATGCGTCCCTTCGAAAGATCGAAGACGTCGCGAGTAAAATTACCGTTCCAACTGAGTTTGCGGTTTTGACGATTCAGGCGTCACAACTGAAACCGTCGCGTCGGGCGTCAGGTTCAGGTGACAGCTCAGGGCAGGCAGATGACGTCCGCCGACGACTGTCTCGATACATGCGATCGTACGCGACGGAAGACGTCTGGCGTAATTAACTGCAAGACGATCTAATTTCATGTCATTCGTTTGATTTCCGAGGAAAACGAAATTATCTCAAATTCAGATTTGCATTGTTCGAATATCATTTAGGCCACATTTTGCAATCAGGACTCAATGGACCACTAGACAAGGTACGAATGTAAGCATTCTAATACATGTTTCTTAACCAGAACTAACCTAATCTAACCTAACCTGACCTAACCTAACCTAACCTTACCTAACCTAACCTAACCTTACCTAACCTAACCTAACCTAACCTAACCTAACCTAACCTAACCTAAGCAACGTACAATTTTTTTCGAGAACACATTTTTCGTTTTTATTTCACAAAAATTGTCTTTATAAATTTTTGGACCCCATGCTTGTGTATTGTCAGAGAATACCTGCGTCCCACACTTTTGGACGCTATGCTCACTTTGATTTTTCGAAAAAAATATCCCTAATTAAAGTGAGCATGGAGTCTAAGATCTTGGACGTGATGAGCAACCGAACATTATATAGCTGAGCATGGAGTCCAATATCATGGACGTGATGCTACATTACCGAAGATAAGGTTCTTTTTCACAGTTCCGGCTAACAATCCAAAAATTTCCCGGGAAATTTTCATTTTATCAAAAAGAATTTGGCAATATCCGAATGCACATACGATGTTCTTCCACGGTCATGACATCATTGTCCTCAATCCTCAACGCGAAACTCCAAGTGCCGAACGCTTGGTGAGCCGGGTCCGTAGTGTCGGGCGCAGCGATAGAGGGCTGGCGATGGCAATTTTGTAATTATCGCCAAAGATGGATGGTCCTCGAGCTGGGACGGGCGGGCGGCGACGATTATTGGCTGTCGAGACTTGCTGTCGTCGGGCGGCGATTCCCCGAATTTCGCTACATTACCCGGGTAATGATAATTTATCGTCCCGAGGCCGACAACAACGTCGGTTGCCGGGTGGCCACGAAATTTCGGTTTTTTGGGGTGGTTTTGTGGGGTCTCGCGAAATTTTGGGGGAGTTTTGGCAAGGTTGGGGGGCTCGGGATCCACCTGTAAAATGCTGTTCTCTGCGCTGTGAAATCGGGATATGCATGCGTGGTGTGTTGTGTTTTGTGAAGGTTATTATTTTTCCTGTCTGATGGCTTCGTTTCATTTTTCTTCGTTTGGCTGTGCGTTTGGCGTGGCTTTCGTTTTTCGGGGTCGGTGAGTCAGCGCGTACCTCTGACCTTAGGTTGAGAGAAAAGGCGGTGGAACTGAATGGAAGGAAATTAGTGGGAACATCGAAGTTTTCTTTATTTCAAGAGAGTAAACCCCTGAATAATTTTCGAAAGGAAGCTAGAGCAGGACAAAGTTTTATATTCCGCTGCCCAAAACTGATGAAAATCATAGATCCAAGGCTGTTAGCGTTGCTGTACTAAGAGGAGTACAAATAGGGGATTTTTACGAGTTGGCAACACTGGGTTTTGCCCATTTAAACGTATGTAAAAAATGTATATATATATCGCAAAGGGTTGTTTCACCTACAATCGATTATTCATTATAGATTTCTTCAAAATTTTCACTGCAAGCACGTAACTCTTCATAGGTAAAAAATGGCTAAGACTTGGAGGAATAAAGCGGCATGTGGACGAAGAAATAGTCTAGAGTTGGGTTAGGTTACCTGTCACCTGTCTCATCATTTTTTGAAGAGCCATGATAATCGAATCAAAAACATATTTGAAATCCTTTTCACCTTCTCCCGCTCAAAGCTGAGTGCATCGGTGGCCAGACACTTCACCCAATTTTGTTTGGTCCAAAGTTTTTATGGTTCATTTTTAAGTTTTTCCAATAGTTTTTCAATGTTTGTGATGTTTTTTTGAACCAATAGTTTACTTATTCCAGTTACAAGCAATGATATAAGTGCTGAGATTTCGCCAAATAATAATATTTAACCCTCAGATGCCCAAGCTGGGTCAAACTGACCTCAGAATTGCTGAAAACACGTGCCCCGCCCCGCGGGTTTTATGTAGCCGATTTATCCGAACTTTAGATGTGGATCTAAAAATACATCTTAAAAAGAATAATATATAAAATTTAAGAAAAAAGAAAAAAAAATCGAATATCAGCACAGCCGAAGGTAGAAGCGACCTTTTGGGTCTGGTTTTTTTAATTTTTCCCCGAACCAGAACAAAAGTTCATTAGCAGCCTAGGGCGAAGCATCGCGAGCTCCTGTCTCACGCCATAGCGCCTCCAATTTTGCAGATGCAACACGGACATCCATCAAGCACGAATAGTTGTATCCCTGCGCCGTCATCAACGCGCAACCTTTTCCTGGCTCTATTTCCACGTTTTATTGGTTCCGTCCGCCTTAATTGTAGTAGTACTTCAAAGACCACGTGAGCAAAACAGCCGAAGACAGGAGGGATGTGTTCGGGTCTCTTCTTTAACTTTTCTCCCGAGTCTGAGGGACACCTCATCGGCAGAATATAGCGGAGCGTTGCGAGTTCACACCTCGCGCCATCGCGCCTTCAATTTAGCAGATGCAACGTGGACATCCATCAAGCACGAATAGTTGTATCTCTGCGCCGTCATCAAAGTGAGCCATTTCTCTCTCCCTCTATCTTCATGTTGTGTTGGCTCCGTTTGTCGTATCGGTGGCGGTGCTTAAAGAGGTACGTGAGCAACACAGCCAAAGTATAACTTCGATTTTTGTTGACCAAATTAGGTATCGGGGGGAAAAAATGGAATAAATGTTTAGCTACCAGTGCATCGTCCTCGTCGCATGGACCACGCTCTTCCTGTTCCTGTTCGTCATCTACATTTCACTTCCCTGAAAAAAAAAACAAATAAAAAATAAGGCGGGTCATTAGCCGTTGTTTGAAAACCCCTCAGTCAGCCCGGAAATAATATCAGTTTTCGAAACCCCATCCTCGGGGGCTGCAGGGCTGTTGTACTGCGGCGCGTGGTGAATCGCACGGCTTATTCCGCAAACTTCTTTTAAATAAATCTCTCGTTAAGGTATTCGAAAGCCATCTATTCTTAATCGAAATCGGGGCATATGTGGCACAGGGAAGGGTTGCCACATTGTATATCGGATAACACGTGGTTTTCATATTGTAGGTTTGCGTGGGCAATTTTGTGTTTTTTCCGAAGTTTGGCAACCTTTCGCGAGGGCCAGACGGAAACTGCGGCGGAAAAAGCACACCGTTTAGGCGGAAACGGATCCTTATTGAAAAATACAGGAATCCTCCTTATTCTTCCCCGAAAATGGAATCTTGCAGCCGACCGTAATGGGATGTTGCCGAGGATGCCAAACTGGTGTTGGTGTTTTTTTATTTCAGCACGCGGTTAAACCCATACGAATGAGGAGGGTGGTTTTTCGTTTTCTCAGCGGTTACAACATAGCATGCACTTGCACTACTTCTATGAGCCGTCAAAATCGACCGGTAGTTGACCAGTCCACCAAGTCTTATAAATAGGTCAGCCAATAAAGTACATTGGAAGTTGGATCGCGGTAAGTTCTTATTCTTACGCGATGGTCCCTGAAAATATGTTCCCAATATTCGTGCAGTTTCTCCATATAAACTTAAGTAACCAGAGGTAAAATCCCTCTCTCAAACTATTCTTGACGCCTACTTACGACGATACAAGCACCAAAACTCAGCTGTTTTTTCATGCATTTTTTGAATTATTGCATGTCATTAAGGGCTTCTAAGTGACGCGTCGAGGAGAAAACAGAACCTAACCTAAAAAACTGTACTGCTATACTTGTAAGTATAAAAACTGTCTAGGTTTTGCCAATATTCATCAGTACATGACATTTATGTATCAATTTGACTTAGGACTCAATTCACAATTCCTGGAATTCTTGAACGAATGGCACCAGAACTTGTATTTCTGAATTGCAAATAAGTAAAGTTGCGTACTTTTTTGGAAAAACCTCTACCTAGAAACCACTTTATGTTGTGCATACTGTAAATTTTTGACAAAATTCAAGGTACATATTTTGAGAAGTAAAAATTCAAAACTTATTAAGCACCATCAAGTGTTTTTGCCACTATAATCACGTGTCTCCTTACTCCTTCATTCTATGGGAATCCAGCGGCCTAAACCAGGCGATTCTTGTCAAGCGTCAAAATCTAAATTTATAGAAAATTTCCTGATGAAAATTATCAAGTATAAAGTCACTTAATTATTTCTTCGGCGAGCATAATCTTAGCAAATGATGGTGCCTTCTTAGTGTTAAATTTTCATCTCTTCAAAAATGAATCAGTGAGAACGAAAACACACCAACTCGAAAAAATGAAAATACTCAAGACACACACAAAACTGCATATTAGGTGAAGAAGTTGGTCTAAGTAAAAGATTTTCGGTGCCTAGAAGCAAGTATTTAAGGAAACTTTAAAAGTCCAAGTTGGCACAGATACGGTAACTTCAATGACCTTTATGAAAATTGTCTGTCCTTAGTGAAAAGAGAGCACTTTCGAGGTACCGAGTTGGTGTATTTTCGTTCTCACTGATACAAATGTGACTTACGGGTTACCTCTTTCTTTCACCGAGGGCCTCAGCTGTTCGATAATCTTTCGTAAGTGCATAGAAAATTGATCGGTCACGTCAGCGCCCCCAATTTGGCATCATCGGCTATGCAAGTACTCAAAACGGGATGACGAGAACAATTGAATGAAATCGGAATCGGGCTGCCTCCCCCTAGCCTCTAGGCCGCGTCCCGGTATTAGAATGGAAATCCTGGTACATCCACCTCTTGCCAGAATGCACCCCGTATCCACCCACTTCCCCATTGTAATAACAATTTACCCTACCCGTCTGGCAACCTCGCGAGCCGCGAGGCCGTGCCAACCCCATAACTCATAATTATTGAGGTATTCACCATTGAGCCTGCCCGGCCTCAACGGAAGTAAATTGAATCAAAGCCATATCATCCGGGCTTTTGATTTAATTAAAATACAATTTTTCCAAATGAAGCGGCCCAAGAAAAATGAGAGGAATCAAGACTTTGAGGAAGCGGCGCGGTGAGAGCACCGGTTAAGTCGGGCGGTGCGATATTTTAAAGTTGTGAAAGCTGTCGGCGCCCGTGGCCAATGGCAGTGTGGGCAGCTTTTCTATAGTAGTTAAGTTTCATTCATGCGCATTGACCGAATGCCATGGAGGCCTGGCACCAAATACGTAAGACGTCTTTTCTTCCGGGAATCGTTGGTCCAACTTAACTGGTCTCTAATGTTGATCAATGCACGATAAAATGCTTTGAGGAGGTCTTTAGGTTTTCATTCTTCTTTTTTTTTAAGTTTGTCCTGAGTCAAAGCTTTCACGATTGTGTAACAAAATTAGGAGCAAATGGGGATTTTTAAAAACATATAATTAGTTCGTCATTATTTATCAGAAACAGTTAAAAATGTAGTCTATTAATGATTTTACAGACTTTATGAAGGAATGAGTACAATGAAAAAAAATATACATTTTTAACTCAATGGATGTGAAAAATTTCAAAATTTTGGTCACAACATCTGGGGAATCATCGGACGACAGTGGGTTTGTGTCCTTGTTTACTGATCGAATGAATCGTTAAAACACACCGTTAATATGCGAGCGCTGATGGTGTCTTTGCAAAGTTTCTTCACGTCTTGTAGTTTAATTTTCGTCAAATAATGTCTACAGCTTTTCCGAGAAATCCTTTTCACTTTAGCGTCGTTCTGTTTTCATGATATTCAGAGTCTCTGGCTCACAACGGAAACTTTCGCTCTCGCTTTTGGAGCTATGAAGTACCATCAGTGGCGATTTTACAAGTTAGCAACACTGGTTTACCTCCATACAGACGTACACTGGTAAAAAAACACATTGGATCTAGAGTTTAGACTCTTAAAAACATCGACAAGAAAAAATACTCTTGATTCAATCGGATTTTTGCTTAAATCAAGAACCAAGCCTCTTAATTTGAGCGGATTTCCTTTGGATTTAAGCAAAAATCTGATTGAATCAAGAGTATTTTTTCTTGTCAATGTTTTCAAAAGTCTGGACTCTAGATCAAATGTGTTTTTTTCCAGTGTATGTAACAGAATCGTTTTTTTGGTGACACGGCTTTCCTCATCTAAAATCGATATTTTTAATTGATTAAAATGGAGGAAAACAGTGTTGCCAATTTGTAAAATCGCTACTGAGCAATGAGCATCAGTGCACCAACCTAATCATGTCATTTTCAGTCTATGTCTTTCTCGATTCAGTTCGCTCAGATTTGTCTTTACTTATGGGAAGAACTTTCCTTGTCTTTATTGCCCATGATTTTTCAAAAAAGGTTGTTTCCTTACACATTACTTTGCACAAGCATCTCATAAAATGATGCTATCGGAGGTTGACTTTCTCTTCTTCCTACTTCTGCTTCTTCTTTCTCTTCAAATAACAAGTTTTCAAGAATTGAGAAACGTCCGAGTGCACTTCCGCCTTTTCAACTCCAAGATGTCTCAATTTATAATTTCCGAGTTAGTTGGTGGTCTCTATTTAGAAAATGTTCCTCAAACCACATACCGTTACCCAACCTAATTTTTCATACCTCTCCGTAGAGCGCACCGCACCGAGGACGGTGGTCTACCACAAGGCGCAAGCTGTGACGCCCCGTTGCCTGATCTCCACGAACTCACCGTCCATCAACATAGAAACTCCGAAAAAAACCGCATTTCCCCGGCCATCCGGCATCGAACCGAGTGACTGCAGCGATTCGAGATTTTGAAAAGAGCTTGATTGGTCGGAAGATGGATGGGGTGGCCGTGGAAAAAAGGGAAAAAGTGCCAATATGATGTCATAATAAATACGGGCTCGGTTACCGCGATGTTTTGATTGAGTGCCGCGGGAGAGCGCGCGCGCTGCGGTCCCCCCGGTCTCGCCGTGGACTCGCGCTCCGTGTTGGTGTGTTGGTGTGTTTATTTTCAGCCAATGAAATACGCGCTGTCGCTCACCGTACCTTTGGCCATTAATTAGTGCCCTCCGGTTGCCAAATTGCCGGAATCTTGTCCGCTTGATCGGAATTTTGTAGATTTTCTGTGAAAGGTATCGTTCATTCATGGAGAGGACTGCCGTGCTAAGGAAAAACGCAGTGTGAATACTCGAGAGTTGCCACATCTCCCGGGGTAAAATTAGTATTTACGAGGAAAATTGTGCATATTTTCACCTAAGATTTTCATATATTTCAGATCAAATTGCAAACTGAATTTTCTAAAAAACTTAAAGAAAAATATTCAACATTTCCTCAGTAGATTAGCTTTCTATTGAAGGAAACATGCCAATGTCTGAAGGCTCATACGGCGTTCTTCCTTAGCACGGCAGTACAACCCCTAAACTGCCCTGCTAAGGAAGAACGCCGTAAGAACATTGGAGAGTTGCCAAATTCCCCTTGATAAAACATGAATTTTTGACAACATTCATGCATATTTTTCCTTGAAATTTTCAGATATCCTAGAGTAAATTGCTCACAAAATTGTTTGAAACTTTTAGAAAATAATATTCGTAATTTTCCCAGTAAATTCGGTGTTTATCGGCGGAAATTCGGCAACGTCTGAAGGCTCATACGGCGTTCTTCCTTAGCACGGCAGTAAAGCACCCGATTGGAGTCTAGCTTCCACACAATGATTCCGCAATTTCCACCGCGCGGACCCGTCATAACAGCATCATCTCATCTCGCACTACAGTGGCGGCGGATTTTTCCGGCGGGTGGCATCCCTTCCGATTTTCCGGTGACGAGTCGCACGGTTGCGGGGCGAGGAGGAGGGGGGAGGGTGAGTACGGCGGTAACGACAACGAGGTTGAAAATACCTTTGAGGGTTTGTTCTGAGGAGATTTGCATTCATTACGGGATCCCGCATTGTGTCTTGCGTCCGCGCGCATCCCTTTTGTCGCGGGGTCTCTCGGCCGGCTAACTCCGCGCGCCGTTGTCGTTTCGGCCCGGAGGAAGTCGAAAGTGAAAGTGGGAAATAATCCCCCCCCCCCCCCGAAAGCTCCAAAGTAAACGGAGCGACAGATTGAAGCGACGGATAATCGCTGGGATCACCGGAAATTGCGTGACGCACTCGGAAGGAGGGCAGAAAAACGCACTGAAAAAAAAATCTCGATGTATTTACTAATAAAAGGGTAAAATTACCAAGAATTCAGAGATCTATTTGATACCAGTTTTTTCTTGGCAAAATTGCCATTTTTGGAATTGGCAATTTTACCGAGAAATCTCGGTAAAATTATTGAACTTTCTCGGTAATTTTACTGGACCTTGGTAAAAACGCCAATATTTTTTATCGACTGTGGTAGAATTACCGAGATAAAATGGCAAAGTTACCGGGAATTGATTACCAATAAAAGTTGTATTCTTACCTGAAAAAAACCGTAAAAATACCGGTTTTTAGGCAAGCTTAAGCTAAGTCTTGATAAAATTACCAATAATTGGTAAAAAGTGAAATGGTAAAGGTATCAACGGACCGTGGTAAAAACGCCGAGAATTTTTTTCCAGTGCGATCGCCTGTGCAGAGAACTGATTATTGAAATTGATAGACAAAGTGGTAGACAAAAAAACGACGGGAAAATGGATTGATCCCGTTCGGTGAAATGGGTGGAGGTGGTTGTTATAGACTAAGGGGAAAATGATGAGCTAACTGCGGGCTAATTGTTGATATTGATAGACAAAGCTATGAACAAATAAGACGAAAAGGATGTGGAGGGATCCTATTGGTGGAAGCGGAGGTTGCAATGGACAAAGGAGGTAAGTAATAGACTAACTAACGGCAACCCAGAAGAGAGCCTTTAGTTAGTCCATCATTTTCTCCCTTAGTCCGTGAGAACCACCCAAATTAACGCATTGGATCGCTCCATACTCATTATGACTTCTCTGTCGATCACTTTTTCTATCAATTTCAACAATCAGCCCGCTGTAGACTGTAGGATCTCTCGTGGGTTGCCGTGCTGTAGTCCACTTACATTCTCTACCGATTGCAATCGCCCGACTCCTCCAATAGGATCCCTCCCTTTTCCTTTTGTTTTCCTAGTCCATCGACCCATCGTTTTGTCTATCAATTTCAGTAATCAACCCGCAGCCGTGTTAAGAAAAAACCTCATATGTGCGTCCAGACCTAGTTAAATTTCCACTGATAAAATATAATTTCTCCGGACAAATTTACTAATTTTTTTTTTCGAAACTTTCACAGAATTTTGGCCGCAATTTTATCTAAAGTATCTGAAGATGTGAAGGAAAAATATTCGTATATTTCCCAGAAAAAAGTTGGCTGTATTCAAATGCTCAGACAGCGCGGCGTTTTTCCTAAACGCATCAAAGTAGATGAAAGGTCCTGCATATCTGATATTTATTCCTTTCGAATACCTTCTTCGATATGAGTTTTTTAAATTCGAAATATCCTTACCTCACCACATAATTGTCATAATGTTGCTCGATTTAACAATCAGCACGACTTCCCATCGATAACTCACAATTGGACGTATTTCTTTCAAACGGAACTATGTGCATTATGACGTGATCCCTGTTATGCGTGTATTCTTATGGGTCTCCGGGCTCATGTCTTAATGCACATAGTTCCGTTTGATAGAAATACGTCCAATTGCTCGGCCTATCTAGAGAAAGTCGCAAGTGCTTCAGGACTTCCAGGACGCGTAAGACCTTTTGCAAATAAACCGACCGGCATCCCTGTCTCGAAATCAAAGAATCAATAAAATTACAGGTCCCCCGTTTCGGCACCACCGGTGTTGTGCCTCATCATGCTTGAGAAGGCAAATTTAATAAAGTAGGAATAACAATGTCAGGCTCAGGAGATTTAAATTTTATGGTCAGGGATTTAATTATTAAATGAACTACTTGGACCCGAAATTTGCATATATATGCACCCTCGCGCTGTTGGAATTATAGCCGCGAGAGCGGCTGTAATCGCGTGCTACCAGGGTGCCTTGCCCTGATTCTGTCACCTGTTTTGCGATGCTGAAATCTGTCCTTGTAAACGACCCTGTTCCTCGGGGTTGTTCCGCAAGACTCCATAAACTTGTAAACTTTAAGGTCTTGATTTTCAAAATACAGCCAGTCAGGGTTGGTTTCTCATTGTTGCATTTAGCCTATTTTCTGCTGCACTGAGAAAAAACTATGGTTTATAAACCTAGTAGAGGTAAATATGGAACACCTATAATAGTCGTAAATAAACTAATGATTCTCGGTCTGTGAACCATACTAAGGTCTCTGTACCTAATTAAGGTACCCCGTACCATAACTAAGGTATATGTGCTATTATTATATGTAGAGGTACTACTATTAGTGGTGTTCCATATTTACCTCTAATAGGTTTATAAGCCATAGTTTTTTCTCAGTGTGCAGATACACTGTTTTAAAATAATAACAGATTTACTTTGGAAAAAAAAACATTGGATCTAGAGTCCAGACTCTCAAAAACATCGACAAGAAAAAGTACTCTGGATTTAATCAGAATCTAGCTTAAATCAAGAACCAAGCCTCTTAATTGAAGCTGATTTCGTTTTGATATAAGCAAAAATCCGATTGAATCAAGAGTAATTTTTCTTGTCAATGTTTTCAAGAGTCTGGACTCTAGATACAATGTGTTTTTTTCCAGTGTAGAGTATACTATGAACACGAAAAATACTCTCCGAAAAACCTCTTTGTTTTATTTACAAATTATTTCAGTGTAGAGAGGATGGCGTAATAGTGGCGTAATAATGAATAGGCTAATTCCGAGCTGAAAAACTTGGATCCTTTCTGCTCCTTTCTGCTCGACGCGGTTCATACGTAAACGTTTCAAGAAAATGTGTTCATAAAGGTTTTTTTTTTTTTTTTTTTTAACAAAGTAAATATTTAATTAGGGGAAATCTGGCAACATTCGAAAGCTCATACGGTGTTCCTTCTCAGCACAGCGGCGTATACTAATCCAAAACACATGCTTATCGGCTTCAGCCGGGAACCGCGATGCAGAGGATTTGAGCGGGTCAACACCTCTGCACATTTCGGCCGGGGCGGGAACGGGGGACGAGAAAAATGAATGAATAAATCCTGACGGGGGTGACATGGGGGGCGAGGGCGGGGGGTGGGAGGGGGGCTAATTCCCGGTAATGGATGACATGGCCTCAACCCGTCGTGGCCGCGTCGCGGCCTATTCCCTCGCCGGCTATTTACGCGGAGGCAAAGGAGCTTTTGTTTAAAGCTGCGGTTCTCGCCGCTCAAGGGACCAAGCTCTGGTTCTTTTAGAACGTGGATTAGGTTGAATTTCTTTTTGTCCTGGATAGCGACTGTACAGTTCGATTATTCTTATTGTGCGGTGGAATTATCGGAGCTGCTAGACTGCTGCCTATTGATTGAAATTGATAGACGGAGCGATAGACAAAGGAGACAAAGAGAAAAAAGAGCGATGATGTACGTTGAAACGGATGGTCCTTAGACAGGGGTGCGGTTGAAGGTTAAACCGCGAAACTGTAGGAAAGTGTTCTATGGGTCAGAATAAGACTTTTTCCTTCGATGAAATTTTGATCAGAAGTGTTTTTGAAGAAGGCGATAGCGCCTCCTCCAAAGTTCTGGGAAATGATTCGTTTTTCCTGCAGTTTTGCATCGGTAATGCATCAATCTCATGAAAATTGGTACGTGCGCATAATCAGTGGGGACTCTTGCAAGTTGGTAACTCTACTTCCCCTCCATTTGAATGCTTTTGAAACAATCGAATCTTGGTGCGGCAGCTTGCCGCACCTAAATCGATATTTGTAATGGATTTAATTGGAGGAAAACAAAGTTGCCAGCTCGCAAAAGCGCCAATGCACATATTGGGATTTGCTGAATTAATCAAAGAAATTAGTCCGAAATCCTAACCTCATCTCCCTGGAGAAAATTTTCCAGAAAACATTTTACAGGACCTAAACAACATTTGTTAAAACCTCAGAATTTTTAATTTTGAGATAAAATTGCGCAAAAACTTACAAATTTTCTTCCTCCATTCATGTATAAAAAGTCGAGGGAAATTTTCTCCCAGAAAGTAAGGTCTCTTTTTGGAGGTCCGGTTCCGTATTGCCCCCGGTCATATACAAGCAGCAACTTTAAGTCTTTTTGAACCCCCTCGGCCTGCAGCCTTATTGTTGAAATTTTTAGTTTGTCGGGACGACATAGATGACATAAGTTAAAAGGCTAAGCGTGATTGGTCGGCTATGTCTTATCGCTGCTTTTTCGTGCCTTTGTCAAGTGGAATGATCGACATACTGTCGGAAACTTAAAAGGTGCCGTTAGCTTGTCGAGAGGTCAACCCGACATAGACACGACAAAGCAGCGATAAGACATAGCCGACCAATCACGCTTCGCCTTTTAACCTATGTCATCTATGTCGTCCCGACAAACAAAAAATTTCAACAATCAGGCTGCAGGTTTTCCACTGCCACGAAGTAGTCCTATCAGGGGTTGGGCCGCGAGGGAGCCCTCGCCATAATTCCTACAAATCATCCGAACTCTCACAATCCCATCCCATCTAGCAAACTCACCCGTCCCTCCAGCACACACTGACAAGCGTCGCAACCATAATACACGACTCCAGCGCGAGCAACAATGACTTAACAGGGATCCCGAGTCGACAGACGATGACACATCGTTGCACCGGAGCCGTCACTCCGCTCCGTAATTTCATTGCCTTTTCGCCGCTAATTATTGCCCCTCAAGATGTTGCCGCCGAAGCGAGTGCGAGGGGAGGGGGGGGGCGCTCTCCGAAATTTGCATGCCGCGAGTCTTGGCTTCGGGATGTCTTGACAGGAGCGGGCGCTTTCCGCTCTAATTACTATTATTTTACCGATTTCATTTGCATACTTACAAACCACTGAATTTTATTAGCGGCCCGCCCTGTTGCGGCTCTAACGGAGGATTAGCGCTTCCGCGCCGGATTACGGATACGGACGGGCGATAAAAGAAGGAATTTTTGCGGCACGCTACCGATGGTGGTGTTGCTGCGCCTTTCGGTCCATGCGAATGCGGTTTTTGCGATGGATGGAGGGCAAATCATAAAAATTATACAAGAAACCCCCCCCCCTCCCTCTATGTGGTTATACGAGGAAATGTTTGCACTAAACTAAAATCTTACTTGGTTATATCCTCTGTATAGGCGCACGCCCTTGCTCACACCGAAAAATTGCCAAGAAAACGAGTTTCCTTCGTACAATTAGTATAATTTTTCAATAAAACTTCGACGAGTCACATAGCTTGGTAATTACTTACGGTTGCCTGATCGGAAAAATCTCGATATGGAGGTAGAGATGATGTGGAAATTTTTGCTTTTTAGGGGCCGGCGCGACGGTACATAAAATACTTAACGTTATATTTCGAATTTATCGACTCGTAACGCTCTCGTTACGTAAGTAAGTATCCATTCACACAACGAGACATTTCAACAAAAAAGTTTGGTTAATACGGGAAGTAAAACACAAAATAATCCTAGTCTTCGGTTGACAATTTCAAGAGAACATGCCGGCTAGTTTCCTTGAAGAAATTCAATGAAAAACGAGAGGTGAATACCAACATCGCAATCAGAGGAATGCATTTTCCCAGTCTCTCCGTTGTTTTCTGCTCCAAATTCACTGCAAACTGTGCCAAAATCGACACAAAGTGTGTGTTGGTTTGTGTGTTACTTCCTGTATTAACCAAAAGTAACAAAAATATTTTTATCAGTGCACATAAAAAAAAATGACGTCTCGCTCTCCTCCACCCCCCTCCCCCCATCTCAAGTGTTACGTACTTTATGAATGACTCGTCAGGGGTATTTAGAATTTTGGGATGTACTGTGCATTAAAGTAGGGACGGCGATTCAACCTGTTGATGAGGACTTTCACAGCTCGAAGAATGAAAGTCAGTCGTTTAATTTATATTTGAACTTAAAAAAATAACCAATTATCGTAGAAATAATTGATTTTGACGAAGGATATGCTATGAATAAGTTTTTTCCTGCCAGGGTGAATGAGAAAAATTAAAACACCAACCCAATGCATACTGGATTTCTATTTATTCGTGAATGTGAAAATTCGGGATGGACACATGGTACATGGTATCAGTAAACGTCATCATATACATGTTCGTTGCATGGTGACACATGTGCTGGTAGTTTCTCTCGATATATTTTTCTTTAAAAACGTAATACAAATAATTTTTGCAAAGCAAGAAAATAATTTCACAGATAATTAATGCAGAGGTCAAAGTTGGATGGCCGATCATGATACAGCATCATGCAGACGTGAAAGTCAACGTTTTTTACCTCCATGTTGATATGGACACTGCTGATATTGTGGTGTACATTCACACTTTCCTGAAGTATTGCATGAGAGGGTCGTTCCTTCTAGACAAAGGACAGCTAAGCAATCTTGTATTGTTTTACACTTGGCCTCTTGATCTTGATCTTGACCATTGCTGAGTACTTGAAGAAAACAGTGGCTAAGAATTGCAATTCCTAAAAACCAATACGAAAGATTTTCGACGCGCATGGTGCTAAAATCGGTGACACTGAGAATGTACGAACAAGTAAACTAACTGAAACAGACCGATGGCGAGCAGGCGATTCGAGCTACTGACACGCAGTTACTCGTGAGTCAGTAATTTATGAGCGTATTTAAATCGAAAGGAATAACAAAAGTTTTGACTTGAGCCTTGAGACATATACGCGAATATATGCACGACAAGGCTCATATCACAATGAAGATAGCTTTTTTCGATTTAAATACGTCCAAATGGCGGTTCACTGATAAATAGGAACAGGAAAAAAACATTTTCTTACTTTTTCCCGCTGTGACTAATTGAAATGTAGAAGCTTTGAAATTCGTATAAGCGTAAAATGAGGCAAGTTGGTTTGGTTATCTCCCCCTTGAAAATCAAGCGCGGCAATGGAAGATAGCGTTCGAGACCAAATGCACGGGTTTTACGTTTTCGTTTTCGTTTTTTTTCGTAGTTATGCCATTGATATACAGTGTAAAATATAAAATTTAAAGCATTTTAACTTCTAAGTTAAAAACGATGAAGCTATATTTGCTTCAAGTTGAGCAAAAAAAGGGATCAATTAATGCGTCGCTCCTCGGACCAAGGAACGTATAACTCCATTCCAAGGTTGCAATATTGACTCAAAGAATTCACGATTGCCAAATTGAATTGGGCCAATGGAATGCAAAATTAAATGAAAGGCAACTAGTTTTTGCTTTTTGGTGATTTTTAGTGCGTGTTGCATACCCGCCCCCTGAAAATACGTTTCATATTTTTCACATTTTCACAACTTTGTGAAATTTCATGAAATATTTGAAGGGAATTGAAATTTTTTATGAAAAATAAAATCTTGAAATTTCAGAAAAATATGAAAAATATTGAAAAATAATTTTGCAACTAAATACAAAATTAAATGAAAAGCAACTAGTTTTTGCTTTTCGGTGGTTTTTAGTGCGTGTGCATACCCGCCCCCTGAAAATATGTTTCATATTTTTCACATTTTCACAACTTTGTGAAGTTTCATGAAATATTTCAAGGAAATCGCAATTTTTCATGAAAAATAAAAATCTTTAAATTTCAGAAAAAATATGAAAAATATCGAAAAATAATTTCGAAATTAAATGCAAAATTAAACGAAAAACGACTAGTTTTTGCTTTTTGGTGGTTTTTTAGTGCTTGTTGCATACCCACTCCCTGAAAATATGTTTCATATTTATCACATTTTCACAACTTTGTGAAATTTCAGGAAAATATGAAAAACATTGAATAATAATTTCAAAATTAAATGCAAAAGTAAATGAAAAGCGACTAGTTTTTGCTTTTTGGTGGAAATTTTATGAAATATTTCAAGGAATTTTTCAAGACTTCATATTTTGCATTCCACCAGTAAAACCCTGACTTACACCGTCGGTGTGCCCGGAAAATGTTGGGTGCGAAAGGTACAGGAACGCGGAGCAACAAAACTCATTAACAATTCAACAGAACCCAAGTTGAGTCCTTTCATTCCTCGGATGCATTTGAGCCGTCAAGCTTTTTAGTTTCCGCTCGGCTTCAATTCATCACTCGGCGACTTTGTCGTCTTCCCACCCGAAAGATGCTCAAACCTCAAGTTGAGGAAGCATTCGAGTACTCGACACAAAAACTTGCCGGCAACTAGATTTAAAGGGTCCACTGACCGTCATTATTACCACCCCCGGGCCGGCTCCCGTCCTTCATAATGACCCTCGTGTTTTCAGTTTTAATTGCCTCCCGCTTTAATAAGGGATCTCAGGGTCACAAAGTCCGCAGATTTAATTGATAGCTCTCTCCCCCACCCTCGACCCCCGAAAGTCCGAAGTTTCAAAGCCCCTTTCGAGATTGTCCCCTATACCTTTGCTCTGCTGTCAAAAGCGTGGGGCACGAGCAACTTGGACCGGTAATCTGCCGTGCTAAGGAAAAACGCCGTGTGAACTTTCAGGCGTTGCCAAATTTCCTTCGATAAAACCTTTATTTTTGAGAAAAGTTATGAATAATTTTCCGAGAACTTTTCGAGAACTTTAGGTAAAATTGCGAACAAAATTATCTGAAAAACTGGAAGAAAAATGTTTGCAAACTTTCCCGAAAATTCGTGATTTACCGAAGGAAATTTGGCAACGCCTAAAGGTTTATACCGCGTTCTTCCTTGGCACGGCTGTAATCGTCGCTTTTCTGACGTAAGGGCGAATCTAAATTTTCACGTGGGCCCTGTTTAACATATGAATCCATACTTTCTGGGGCTCATACGGAAATCGAGATACGCCCTTACGCTAGAGGAGCGACATAATGAGGTAACTGATGAATCACTCCCAGGAGGTGATTAAATTCCTTTTTTGGAACTTTCCTCTCAACGAATGCCTACTGTGAGCTTTTTGGCGCCAGTTCCCCAGTAAAAGTGGGTCAGCCTGACGTCAGGCTATGCTTCATAAACTACCCTGATTCTGACTGATTCAGGCTGACATTAGTCTGACATCAGCTTGAATCAGTCTGACTCAGGGCAGTTTATGAAACATAGCCTGACGTCAGGCTGATTCACTTTTACTTGGGTTCTCAGCTTACATCATTAAAAAGTCATCGATGTATCAACTCCTGAAATCGTCCAAAGATATCACACAAAATAAAAGGAAAGCTAAAGTGGGCAAATGCGACTAATTTCCCAGTGAATGGGATGTAACTCCATTCTAAGGATGCAAAATTTTCGTAAACATTTTAATTTTTCATGGGAATTAAACTGCATAAGAAAAATCAGTGATCAGTGAAATAAAAAAAACGATGATTTTTTCAACGTTTTTTAAACAAATTTCTACCCAGTGATCCACTTAACGTTCCACGTAATTTCTAAAATGTATACTTTTACCAAGCGCTATGATAGGGACGGGTAAAACCCCGAATAATGAGAGTGAGGAAGAAGAAAGACAAGGGAAAAAATACGAGAAGAGGGATACAAAGAAAATAACCGAAAAAGAAGAGAAGAATACAGAGAGCTGTGGTTCGGAGGTGAAGGAAAAAGTGAGGGATATCACTTCGAAAAGTGCCGAATGAGAAAGAGATACACGATGCAAAAGCGTCAACGCGAGGCGGCTCACTATATCTGTCGTCTCTCGTCGGAATAGAATAAAACTAAAAAGGCTTTTGAGTAGCTGCATGTCTGCAAGGCATTTTTCCATCGAGGTTGACAGATTTTTGCCCCAGCAAAGTATCTCATGTCCTGAACCCTCGTGTCGTTGTCAAAAGACCGCAACTGAATCTTCTTATGATCCTCATCGTTCGTATAACTCAATGCTTCCTTGATCTTGCGTGAAAATGGCGTTACGTCCTTTTGAATGACTCGAGGAACGCGGCAGCAGACCTAAGAAAACTCTCTTGGAAGTGGAGGAACATGGTTGCCACTTTTTACTCATAAAGAGGAACTTTTATTTGCTCCCAGCGTGGAAGACTAAAGAAGTCTATGTGCAAACTCTGGGGTCTCGGCGCACTCGCAGACACCACTGAAGATTCTACTACAAGGTAAAAGCAGTTCGGTTTTCGCCTAGATACCCTCCTTATACGCACCTCCACCTCCAGATACACTCCTTATGCTAACTGTAATTCTCAATTAAAAACAAGGTTATTTAAATGAGAACTTTGGGTAAAACTTTCTCTCTGCTGCAGGCCGATTTTTCAATCATGATTTTTTACCGCGTCGCCCTGCTACATTTATTGTAGCCCTCGTAGATGAAATTTAGTATGAATGTTATGAACCTACCCCAATGTTAAAATCAAATCCATCCGTCAAAAAGACGGGTTTTTGTGAAGGTAATCATATGAATAGCACTGACAGTCGATCGATGAATTTATAATTTTTATTTTTATTTTTTTCAAAAATTCCCGAACTTCACTTACTTTTTACTCACTTTTACTCACTTTTTACTGTAGAGATTTTTTTTACATAAAAGTGGCATGGAATCCAGGAATGATCAAATGTACTACATTTTGCAATTAGGAACTACAATACCTGGCTCATTTTAGAAACTACGTATGTGCCCATAGTTTGCCTATGCAGATAAGTGTTTTCAGGCAGAAATTGTTGATCCTTATCGCAAAATGTAGTCTAAATCATCGATTGACTGTTGAATCATTATCGGCAATGCTGACGATCCACCCAAACTCCTCCGATCACTGGGAAAAAAACAAATTGGATCTAGAGTCCAGACTCTTAAAAACATCGACTAGAAAAAGTACTCTTGATTCAATCAGAATCTATCTTAAATCAAAAGAACCAAGCATCTTAATTTAAGCGGATTTCGTTTTGATTCCAACAAAAATCCGATTGAATCAAGAGTATGTTTCTTGTCAATGTTTTCAAGACTGTGGACTCTAGATCCAATGTGTTTTTTCCCCCAGTGATTATGACAGACTTCTTTTGTAAGGCATGTATTGAACTATGCATATTTTATAAGATAAGTTGGCAACCTCGCAAAAGAAAAGGCCCAGAGCTATGGCGGGCAGCGACGCGCGAATTTTTCGCGTGGAACTCGTCTCACAACACTTTCTTCTCGCCGGTGGCGGGGTTGCAGAACTCCGAGTGTGAAGGAGTAACTCGGGAGAACCGAGGCGCGCTCGCGGCTCGTCGCTGCGAATTATTCTCCCGCCCGGCGTTGATTTTAACTCAATCTAGCGGATTGTTCAGGCTCGAGAATTACCGTGCCGCTCTTGAGTTTGAGCTCTCCAGGCTGTGATATCTCTGTCTCCAACGCCAAGACAATTAAAATCCACCACAGTTTGCAAGAAGGAACTACTAATGATGAATGAATGAAAAATGAAACATGAATCCTTCATAAAAGCATATAATTGCGTATAAAAGGGAATGTCCCATATGTTGTTCCTAAAATGAGTCAGAACAGGGTCGGACTGGCTCGCATCTGAGGGCGTAGACCCTTGGCTGGTTAAATGGTCGTAATGTGATATTTTCTGGTAAGGCATTCCTTACGTGGAGAGGGGTTTAGAAAAATTTGGCAAATCAGCACAAGTTTACGCTATTTTCAGGTTCTTTATTAATCGTACGGAGTAAAAGTTGCGAAATTGAACGTATTGAAGTAACCGACAGACTTCTGAAATGAAAGAAAACATAAAAAATTAAAGCCACTAGACGCATCCAAGCACCATTATTTCCAAAAGAACCGAGCCAGTGCTGCGGTTTACACGAGCTTAAGCCGTGGGTCTGCAAATCCATCCTAAAAAAGAATCAGACAAGAACCTGAAAAAAAAAGAACGAGTATCAATACAGCCGAAGACAGGAAGAACGTATTCGGACCTCTTTTCAACTTTTCTCCCGAATCTGAGCGCCACCTCATATAGCAGAGCATTGAGAGTTGACGCTTCACGTCATCGCGCCTTCAATTTTTCGGATGCAGCACGGACGTCCATCAAGTACGAATAGTTGTATCTCTGCGCCGTCGAAAACGCGCATCCTTTCCCGGTCTCTATTTCCATACTGTATTTGTTTCCGTTTGTCTTATTCGAAATGGCAGACGGCTTATTACTTTACTGTAAAGTAGCAACCTAGTTTGGGGGAAAATTCTGCTCACTTGAGGGCGTTTTCCCATATTTCCGAATGATTTTCCCGAAGCTTATTTTACCATCCCCCAGCAACCTCTGCCCCCTCCAAACTATAGGCTTTGGGGTGAAAGAGCGCCCGTAGCCTTGCTGTCCTTCCACGTGACACGTGTAGCATGACCAATTCTAGTGCGTCTTAACAGCGTTTTATCAGAACCTTGGAAGACAGTAGGGGGCCAGCACCACCTACCCCCGTCATTTTGACAGTACATCAACCCTCGCCGCCTTCCGCCCGGCCGGGCCTAAGCGTGAAAACTCACTTCTGAGCCGGGTAAATATTTTGAAAGTCCTCCGAAAACTCTCATTGTCGCGGGGGAGCCAATATTTGCCGGGACCCCACACCCCGGGGCGCGGGCGGGTGTCGGAAAAACCCGATCAAAACCGCACAATTTCCTGCGCCCTCTAAACAAATTGACTAACTGACATCGTAAATGAAGCAACTTGACACTCCCACCCCCAACGCTTTTCCTTGCACCGCGCCGGGCCTGTTGACTCACGACGCTGCCGCTCCGACTCCACGCGCCACCACCGCCGTCTTCTGCCACTGTTTGCTCTTTGATTAGCCGGCCACCCCTCGCGAGGCGGTGTTGCCGTTTTGGGGATTTTACGCATTTCTGCGTTGCCGGATTTATTGATCTTGAATCCTCGATGCGAAGATGGGAACAGTTAGAGCACCCTCTTACAAAGGCACTAGGTCTTATGGAGACTCTCAAGAATGGAAAAAAATGGTGGTGACTCTAGATCGGAGTAGGTAAAAGCGAGTAAGAAGGGGTTACGGCCAACTTTTGACGGAATATGGATTCGATCGACATGAATTGATCGAAAAATGGAGTCGTGAATCGATCGCATCGATTCGATCAAAAAATGATTAAAAAGCCGGTATCGATTCGAACGACACTGATTCAATCGACAACCGTGAGTCGATCGATAGATCCGTGAATTAATTGAATTTTGTCGATCGTTTAACCTATTTGTTTTCCATCTTTTCGTGTCGATCGAATCGACACTGGGTTTTTTAGTTAAGTGTTGATCAAATCCATGTCAGTCGATTCATGTCAGCCGATTCATGTCAGTCGATTCATGTCAGTCGATTCATGTCAGTCGATTCATGTCAGTCGATTCATGTCGATCGAATCCATACCCTTCCTTTTGACTTTTTTCACCTGCTTTGCCAAAGTAGAGGTTCAAGTTGAAGATATTTTTTTATAGTCTGATGCATATAATTGGATCCTAAACTGAGTAATACCTACCTGTGTGGTTTGAGTAAATTACATGGGGATACAGGTAAATAAAACTTAATTATCTTTACTTTTAATTTACCTACATGTAACATCCGCCATTTTTTTTCATTCTGCGAGCTCCAAAAAGCTTAGGACGGCTCGAGTACCCACAGTGTGTCCATGAAGGTTTGATATCCCATCGAAAAGGACTAAAGTTCAAATAAGCAGCCTGCAGCTGATACTGAAAGCAAAGAAAACGTGTGGGATCTCAGAATGCATGCTCCTCACCTCAAGTGCAGCACCGAACAATAAAAAAAAATCAGGGATAAAAACTTCCCCACACATACGATCCCGAGTCTCTCAACCGCCGAAAGTTGCTCAACTTTAATCTCTGGGCGATGATCTCCGCTCGAGGCGGCTCACCTCGCTTGCCCGAAATCGAAAACGCTCAAACTTTTTCCTTCCTCAACTCGAACTTTTCCCACCACTCCCCCCTCCCCACTCGCCCCTCGCAGCCTCCCCTCGCGGGATGCTCGTCAATATGAAGCAAAAACCGGGAAGCGGGGGGAGGGGGGTTCCTCCGAAGGTGGCGAAACTCCCCCCGCACAATACCTGTCAAGAATAGACACGGAGGTTGTTCGTTTGAATATCGTAGGTGGCAGCGTCTCTCCCGCTTTCCCGATAAGATACTGTCGGGGGATTGGTTCCGGGAGGGGGGGAGCGGGAATGGCCGGGGGGGGGCACTTGCACGATGCGCTATTCCTTGTATGATTGATGATCCTCGTTGATTTGTCAACGCGTCGTTTGAAGCTGGTGAGAGCTGATAGCGGCCGGTGTTGCCGTAGTTCGGAATAAAAATTCATTTTCTGTCCTAAAGGAGGAACACCGTATGATCAGTCGTAAGTTGCTGAATCTCTTTTCATAAAATACGATTTTTTTGAAAACTCGTGAATCATTTTCTTTGAATCTCTCAGGTGATTTTGGTTTTAATTCAATCAGGGCAGTCTGAAAATTTTGAGAAATTATATTGATAAATTTTTCAAAGAAAATTACTATTTTATGGGCAGAATTTGGCAACATTCGAGGTTTCTTACGATGTTCTTCCGTAGCCCGGCAATTTCGAACGCAGTTTTTATTTGGAACAATATGGCTTTGTAGCGTCTCACCTTAGTTGGGCAATCACTAAAAAAGCGGAGAGAGTATGTTATTAAAAGTTTGATGGTGATCTTCTCCTTGCCTTGCCCTCCCCTTCTCTTCAGTGTCTCATGATGGTTCAGTGTGGCCAGCTTAGCTCAGGAAGTCCCTCTAGTCGTTTGGGATTCTCACTTTTCATTTTATATGTTTTACACTGAAAAAAAAGTAGTTAGCGTTGAGAACTAATTTGGTTGGTTCTCGCCAAGTAGAATCAAAATTAGGCTTCAGAACTAATTTATTGTACTGAAGCACCAATCAATTCGCTTCATACGCTGACTTGACTTTACTAGAGCGCGAACCAGAATTGGAAAACAGCACTAGCTGTAAAATTAGCGCTGTGGTAAGACAAATTCACCTTCGGGTCAAACTAATTCGCCCTCAACACTAACTGCCACATTGTCCGTTACATTTATTTAGTTTCGAAAAAGTGGCGTCGGTACAACAGCCTCAATCGCGTCAGCTCGTGAAAATAAATTAAAATGTGAAATTTCGGGCTCGTTTGACAATGTAAATACTCCCGGTATGATTTATAGTGTCCTCTCTTTCTTGAAAACGTTCGAAAGCAACATAAATAAACCTGTTAAGGTTAGAAATCGTCTGTTCAATTCAAAACGTAAACAAGCATGATATTCGTTGGAGTCGTCAATCTTCTATATTAAATTGCGATTAAAGCGTTCCGCGTTCAGTTTATATTTTTACGAAAATCTGTGAACTTACTGCTTACTTCTATAGTTCGTGTTCTCCCGTAATTTCAAAAGAATATCTCAAGTGTTCGGACGCCGACATCGGTTGGTCCAGTGGTTAGCGCAACTGATCACAGACCTAGATGTCCCGGGTTCGAATCCCGGCCTCGGTGGCAAGATTTGATGGTCTCAGATCTTGTCACCGTGTGGAGTGGCATGGACGTTTCTCTTCGTTTCTTCCTTTGTACTTCTGTTTCTACTGTTGTTGTAATCTTCCCATCATTTAGCGGTGGCTGTTTGTCTACACGACTAAGGCCAATGAACTATACCTAGAGTGCGCAAGCTCTCAAAAAAAAAAAAAAAAAAAAAAAAAAAACTTTTCCTGAAAGTATTGTCCAGTTATCATTCGCTAAGCCGTTTTCTCCTCTCTCAGTTTTGAGGTTAGGTTGACCCAACCCTACCGAATGCGAATTAGAGTAGCGGAATTAGTTTCCAGCACTAATAGTGGTTAGTGTACAGAAACCAAAAATCATGTGTGTCCAAATCACACAATTTGAGTTAGTGTATAGAAACCATTTTTAGTCATCTGACGCTAACTCATTTTTTTCAGTGTATGGATCCAGTTTCCTTTGCAATATCAACGAAAACACGTTGATGATTAATACAGAGGAAGTCCGTTTAAAGATTGAAGATGAAGCAGGAATCTATGTAAGTACCAATTGGATGGTAAAATACCCTCCTCGGTAGTTTTAACTGCGCCGAAATAAAGGATTGCAAATTTCACAAGAAGTATGGTAAAATTTCTCATGAGTCTACTTGATTTTTGAAACAGTCATACTGTAGAGTGAAGCAGACATCTGGTAGCACTAATCTTACTTAGTATTGATTAAAAATCGAGCTACAAGCTAAAATGAACAAGTAATATTTCAAACTACAAACTTTGGCAATAAAATGTATTAATCATACTTTTGGTGAATGCGAAGAAATCGTATGTCAAATAATGTCACCATATAAACGAGCTGGAATAAACCGGAAACGAATCAGGAATTCTTCGTAGAATTCCTTTCCATGCAAGCGGGAAACAATTATTCTGGATGTTCCAAAAACCACTCCACCGATGAATGCTTTAAAAGTGTATTCAATAAATCAAACAATCTCTTTAAAACTTCAAATGCAACTTTGAATAAAAGAATCTTTCGATAAGCTTTGTAATGTAAAAAAGTGTTTTCTGTTCAAAAAGCTTGTCTCTACTTTTTCATAAAAAACAGTTTGCCATAAAAAATCAGATTGTAATGTACTGTCCGTACAAACAAATGAATTCCGTTTAATGCAATCGGATTTTTTTTGGAGTTTATTATAATTTTGATGTTTCTCTGAGGCCGGGCAAATAAGATACAGATGAGGCTGCTCTATGAGCTTTCGAAAATAATTTAGGGATCAAGCCTCGGGTTGATGGTTCCACCCCCTTGGCGTGCTCTTTCATCCGCTAATTCTTTAATTTGCAATTTATATTTGAGAGGCTCCCGCCTTTCCCGGAATTATGAAATTAGTCCAGGGAAATGCTTCATCAAAGGGATCAGACGAGAGACAACTTCTTACTTATTTTAATTTCTCCTCGGCTCCCTCACCTTCCCTCTTGATAATCATCTTAGGTATTCGTCTCAGGTAATTGCAATTTTTTCTTAATTATGGGAAGAGCGATCGCTCTTTATTTTTCAGGTCGTGTTTCTCTTCCCTGATTCTTCAATGTGCACTTTACTCGCCCCACTGCGGTGGTGGAAGTTTTTCAAGTAGGGGGTTGACGCAACCTCTTGTTGACTTGCCAGGTTATAAATCGCGTTTTGAAAACGTTTGTGAAGGCGTTGTTTTCCTTTTCGACAAAGGATCTTTATCCAATAATTTGACTTTTGAAATGAAGGATGACGAGGGTTAACTTAGATAGCGTGGAGATTTTTTTCCATCAGCGTAAACATAAGGTCAAAGACGCAGGTGAAAAGCTATGCTGACTTGATTTCTTCTTGTGTGTATTGATATTCTATGACATCATTCACGTTCGTTTTAAAACAAGAAAATCAAATTGAATACATTAACTAAATCAGTTCGAGAGAAAATCCTTCATGATACTCTGTTAAAATGTGAAAACTTTGAATTTGTTCTCCCAACAATCGATGTGTAAATGTTCCTCTTCTTGCTATTTTCTTTTCTGTTATCAAAAGCACATAGTTTTGCACTAATAACAGGATTTAATATAATTTTCTTCAATTGATCTTGTTGATAGGTAGGTATACACACATAAATAATACCTCGAGCATTTCATTCATCCATGATCACCTCTAATATTGATTTCAGACTACGCGGATAATTCTTTAGAAATTTTTGTATACTTTGTGCTAATTGATCGTTTTTTTTGTTCGCAGGTGAGAAATAGATTTTCCAAGAATATGCGTGAACCTCAGCGTGTAAGTTTGAACATATTTCAAGTATATATTCGTTGAATTTTAAATTTTTACGATTATTCATACTTCAACATCATTGAAGTAATGAAAATCTTTAAGTTTATTTCACCCTTTGGCAAACGAATTCCAGGACCCCAGGCAGTTCTCCCTCAAAAAAACTAGATGGGAGCAGAGATTTCAAAACACCGCAAAAGAGATACGTGGTTTGGGAGTTCCACCCTCTATAACCTTCGTCTCATTTATAAATGAAAAGCAAGGACGCATTTTTGAATTATGAAAGTTAATTTTTCAGCGGAAAAAACCGGACCATAACTTTAAACAGCAGGAATTCAACGGACCCGGCGCCCACTTCATAATAGGTCAGGCGCAGAGGCATTCCGAAACAGCCAGTGCGGAGGAGAGCGCCTCCCTCGCTTTGTTGCAAGTGACTCAATTTATTTTCGCCCCCTCACGCATTTTTCGCCGTCCGCCACTGACGTCCTAAGGAGAAACGTCGTATGAACCTTCGAGTGTTGCCAAATTTCCCTCAATAAAATGTTTATTTTTGAGGAAAGTTATGAATATTTTTCCGAGAAATTTCCAAGAGCATTAGATAAAATTGCCAACAAAATTACCTGAAAAATTGGAAGAAAAATATTCACAATTTTTCCTGGAAATTCGTGTTATATCAAAGGAAGTTTGGCAACGCCTGAACGGTTATACGGCGTTATTCTTTAGCACGGTAGTATGTCAGAAGCAAATATTTTTAATCATCACTGGGCGCCACATAGATTATTTCAAACGACTTTTAAAAATACGGAGGGGCATCTTTCAAAGGCGGTTTGATCTCTTTATGTGCCCCCGCCCCGTGCCCCCGAGTCCCCCCTCCTCGGCGAAAACTACCCCTCGTTCATCCCATCTGGCGCGGGCTCAATCCCTCGCAACCCGGGCGAAATAATTTAATACCATATCAAAATATTTAATTGTTTTGTTTTATCTTTTAATTTAAACTTTTCGCTCGAACTGGGCATGTCTCGAGCTTTCCTCCGCGAGTCGGCGGGGATTGAAAAATGGCGGTCGGGGGCGGGCCGGGGGTAGGTTAAGAAACAAAGCTCAATTAGCGGGAGCAACTCCTGTTTAATAATCACTTTTAATTATTTTCTTTCTGTGTCTTATTTTCCAACCCTGGCCCTCGACTCCGCGGCGGACTTATTTTCGCAGAAATGCGAGTAATTATGCGAACTGTCCGGAGTCCCTGGGGGACCGGGATGGCTCTGAGACAATTGCTGCGGTGGAGAGGCGAATGGTGATGGAAATAATCGCGGAATTCGAAAAATAAAGATGCAATAAAGAGAGACGGAATCATCCCCTAATCCTCTTTGCTTCGTTTTGATTTTTTTTCCCCAAGTTCCAGCGAGCAAATTGCCAATTCCTTTCGCAGTTTTTTTTACCGGTTAAATGCCTCTAAAGTAATTAGACTGAAGATATTTCTCCTTAAGTCGATACTTCCGGTTTCATTTTCCTCTTAGTGCCTTCTGTTATGGCTTCGACTTGAACTCAGGCCTGGTTTCCGTTTTTATTCCTCTCTATTTTTTCAAGTGCTTTTGCTGTTCCTCAGCTCTTATTACTTGCGTTTGCTTTCCTTCTCTATCATTGAGGTATTTTCATTTATATTTAACCATCTTTTACATTAAAGCCAATACTCATTTTAATTAGCTTGCGCCAGTTCATAATCGTCAGTTGTCTTATTAATGTCGACAAATCATGATTTGCAAAATCATAAATCGGTTTTTTTTTATAAATCTGTATGCAACGTCCCAATCAGAGGTGTACGTCAGTCTAATTTTCCCTTCAATTTGTCTGCTTTATTGCGGCAAAGTCGATTTTTCGAATTTGCCTCTCAATTTTTCACAATCCGGGAGCTTTATGCGACTTTTACATTATTTTTTATCCCCTTCAATGCCAAAAAATTAACGTACATCCGAGTGTCTTATCTTTTTTCGTAATGAATGAATGCATGTATACTTCATTTTTATCACTATACACTGCAGTATTTTTCATTTCAAACATTCATCTGAATATTTTTGTCATAAGCTCCATAAACCCAGCTCCGTCCTAGCTGCGAAATTTACATTTGAACTCCTCGACTGCTGAATTCCTGAAGTATAAAAAGGTGTATTCCCTACATAACTCTCGCTCAGAAGATAAATTTTGTGCGGTTGTTCGTGTGGTTCCTCCAGTTTTTAACTTGGAGTCTAATCCTCCCACCGCGAGTCGTCTTCAGTAATCCCAGTAGCTCCCTTTATGTTATTTTTATGCTGCAAGAAGTATTTACGCTCGTTTTTCTCGCGAAATCACCAGTGTCACATTATTATGGAGCTGCTTACCATAATACAATAATAAAATCCGCCGTCTATTTATACTCCCGAGCTCTTGTCAAAACGGTTGATGGCGCCCTTATAGCTGGTAATGATTCATAAAAGTTTGGTTGCGATTAATTCAATTGAGAGTGAAAGTTTCGGTGTAAGTAGCATTCGTATTTATGATCAGAAGCCTTGGCAAACTTTTTGATACAAGATGCGTTCAGTTTTGCAACGCTCCAGTTCTCCTCACTTTGCTTTTAACATTTTTAGAAAATTTTGTTCGCAATTTGACCTAAAATATCTAAAAAATTCAAGGAAAAATATGCATAACTTTCCTCAAAAATACATGTTTTATCCGGGGAAATTTGGCAACTCTCGAATGTTCATACGGCGTTTTTCCTCAGCACGGAGGGAGAGTTCGGAGGTTAGGGAGTTTGTCCCTTGCCCTGAAGAAAAAGTCGCAACCATGAGCCGGATGGTTCAGTATCTTTCCTCACTACCGAAGAACATACGAGCAGTATAGTTCTAACTCCACCGGTCCTCCAATCTTCCTCTCGCATTTCACCCTCCGAAAAAAAAAAAGGAAGAACAAAGACAGAACCCGCGAAGCGAGGGCCCGGAGATCCACCCTCGACGACGAACCGGGGGAGGAGGGGGGGGAGTCGAGGAGGATTTAACTTCATTTACGAGGAGAAAAGTGAAATAAATCGGAGAAGTGACAAAAGAAGGAAAGGTGTTATGAATTCTGATGTTGAGAAATGGAACGGAGTTTACCCGTAACGACTTTTTAAGATCTTTCAAAAGTTACCGGTGTTACCCACGTACCGACTACCGACGCGACGCGCGGACAAATGTAGGTTCCCCCCCCCCACAACCCCCCCTCATCCCTAACCCCCCTGCTCCTCGGGGGTGGAGGTTGACACGAACTTTATCCCCTTGTATTCTTCCTCCCGAGCCCTCTTCGCCTTCCCGCAGCCTGTTTATTTAACTGCATCGATTTTTATCTTTTGCGCACTCTTTTTTTTCCTGAAGATTCACT
>NW_017566682.1:1328049-1368097 GCF_001854935.1 Bemisia tabaci
CAGTTTTTCTCCCCCCCCCCCTTTCTGCGAGGGAACTGTCAGGTTGCTCGTGTGCTGTTCGTGTGTGCGACGTCTTGTTGCGTTATTACGGGTCTCCGGACTCGTGTTCCGAGGGCACGTATCAAGTCCCGATTTGGAAAGTTTTTCGGGTCATCCACCTTTTCTTCCAACTTTCCAGACAGCATCGGGAATTTCCGGATTATCCACCTCTCTTTTGTGACTTTTCGGACGTGTTGAGAAAGAGGATTGCAAAAATGGCATAGTGTCGGAAAGGGATGAGCTAGTTACGTCTGCCATGCATAGAATCGTGTTTTGATGGTCAAATATGAAAGAATAGCCAAAAGTTATGAAAAATTCGGCTAACTGCCAAGCCTCTCACCCAGTGTCAACAAGAATGCCGATTAAATATATGGTCATTTCCCTGCTGTTGCGGTAATACGAATGTACCCTGTGATTTCCGCTTTATCATTAAATGTAATCAATCATTTATGTAATATCCGTCTGTGGCCCTAAATGCATCACTCATTAAACTGTGAGCAAAGTTGAAAAGTTCATAGAATAAGAATGAATGCAAATTTAGCAAATAGGATTTGAAATTTTTTATGAGTTGTACGTAGGATAATAAGGGAACTACACGCCGAAAAATTCCAAATTTAGGTGGTTATCCGTTTATACATACTGCGCTGAGAAAGCGTATTATAACATTTGCGAACCAAATATGTCGAACCCAATCAAAATTTAAGGGTCTTAAGTTTGCAGTATTTTTCCGTGCTCTGAGTTCTTTCTCCTGCAGGATGGCCAAATGTGTCTCCAATCTGCCCAGCTTAAAAATAAGTCAGAGCATATGAGGAAGAAAAATTAAGAAGATGAAAAATGAAAAATTAGAACGGATTAAATTTTTAAAAAGGTGAATAAACGATATAAAGATAACAATGAACATCTAAAGGAAAATTACAGAAAGAGGAAAAATTAAATAAACAAAGAAGAAAGCGAAAAAAGTACACAAATTTAATAAGCAGAGACTAAAAAAGAAGAAACATATCATGAAAAAAAAATAGGTAAAAAACTAATATATATTACACTTGCATTCATTGTAACAGACCTCGAAACGCAATTGAATCGGTTTTTGTCCGACAGGCGTAAGTTCAAAAACTCATGAGCCCTAGTGTCAAACGTGATCTAACGAAAGTCAAGGCTCATGAGTTCTTAGACTTAAACCCATCTAACAGAAACCGATTCAATTGAACAATTCGCTCTCTTACGACCTCGACTACATCGAATTATTTCAAAGAGCTACCGCCCGCTATCATGTCTCCATCGAGGCAGTAACTTCAAATCTACTGTGGAACGGCCGACGGTTTCTCTAATTCGAGGAGCCCGGCCAAAAAAGCCGGAACAAGGAATTGGCGTGCTCTGGGAGCGAATCAATGAAGAGGGGCAATCGTAATCGATTGGCCGAAATGGCTCATTTTCTCGCTCGGGCGCCCGCACCAGTCGAAAATTGGTCCGATCAAGATAGGACCCAAATGTGCGTCGCCGAGGTCACGGAGTCACAAGCTGCCGGTCCTTGCACAGGACACCAGCTTCGCAGCGCATCCCCCTAATTCGGGTCCCTGCATCCGTGCCCCTGTTGCCTAACTATCTCCTACAAAAAAAAATCCTTGAAAGTATCAAATACTTGCAGACAGGGCAATAAACGCAATTGGGACTGCTAAGATGCATTTTGCCAAAAAGATCGGGGAGCAATGCACCGTCGCTAAGATGTTGCAATTGCTTCTTCACGGTAATAGGTCAAAATGTCCAACAAAAAATGTCCAAAAGTCAAAATGTCCAAACCCTGAATGCCCAAAAAAAAGAGGCCAAATATCAGTAATGTCCAGCAGACAAATAAGTCCAAAAGTAGGCAAATGTCCAAATATGGAAAGAGTAATTATATAGGCATTAACTGTTTGTTGGTATGGACAAGATTAACTTTGTTTTTTTTTGGCTTTTCATGACAAACGAGGTAATATTAGCCATGTTTCTTATGTTTGTCAATATCACTTAAAATTCGGAAAATAAATCAGTAATGCATTTTTAAAAGTAAGAATTTGCCTGCTCTCAGCCTGCCAGCTGCCTCCATTATCCGACGCATCTGTTTCTATGGCTGCATTCACAAACAGCTTGCAAATCTGCATCCAAAACTCCAATGACAACTCAACCAATGCCTAATCTCACATTTGGACATTTGCCTACTTTTGGACTTATTTGTCTGCTGGACATTACTGATATTTGGCCTTTTTAGATTTTTGGGCATTCAGGGTTTGGATATTTTGACTTTTGGATATTTTTTTTGTGGACATTTTGACCTATCACCTTCTTCACCCTTAAATAAAAGATGCAGGATTTCTGGCAGCCTAGAAAATCTGGGAAAGTCTTAGAATTCATATAAAAAGTTGAAGAATGTTGACTATGATTATACCAAATGCCCAATACTGTACACTGAGAAAAAGCTATGGTTTATAAACCTATTAGTGGTAAATATGGAACACCTATAATAGTCGTAAATAAACTAATGATTCTCGGTCTGTGAACCATACTAAGGTCTCTGTACCTAATTAAGGTACAGAGACCATAACTAAGGTATATGTGCTATTATTATATGTAGAGGTACTACTATTAGTGGTGTTCCATATTTACCTCTAATAGGTTTATAAGCCATAGTTTTTTCTCAGTGTAGATCGATTACCTTAGGGTGGTATAGTCGTTCCCTGAACAGAATTTCTTTATCAGGAGTGTTTAGTCTGGTTCACATTTTGATTCAGAGAAATTCAGGGAGGACCTCAAAATAGGGCCCTGAAAGGGAGCCAGAGAAGAAAGCAGCCCCCCCCCCCAATAAAAAAAAATATCAAGGTTTTTAAATAGGGGCCCCATCCCTCCCACTTATGATACATCAAGTCACGACGTATTGAGCGTTTCTTTTGCCCATTCCGATGCATGTTCGCATGATCAAAAGACTGCAAACGGCTCCATAAGTCTCTCTCACTCAAACAGCAGAAACCAGTCCCTTTCCAAGCAAAACATAAACCAACAAAAGGGTCACCAAAAGCTACGCGTCTCTCGGCCCGTCCGTCACATTTGGGACAGCTTCGAGTCCCTCGTGGCAACCCGGGCTGCGTCTCCAAATTGACCCTTCATAGCTCAATTGCCGGCAATTGCTCATAATATCACGTAAGTGGCTCTTACCAATTATCGCATCCTTCTCCAGAAACAAAACCCCGCCAGGGCCAGATATCGCTACGGGTGCGTACGGCGCCCCCCCCCGCCCCCCGCCCCGCAGGCTGGAGGAGCACGTGATCCCCGGACCGTAAATTAATTACCCATTCAATTATTTCACGAGTTTCCGTTTCAGATTTGTCGTTAATGGACCCCCGCGCCGACCCCGCGAGAGTTCATTAACTGTGATACGCCGCCGCTGCGGTGCGTTGCGGCGTGCACAGTGGTGCAGATTCGAAGTTCGGGGGCTGCCGTGAGAAGCCCGTACGGTCGGGTGGGTTGGACAATACGTAGACAATGAGATTCGCAAATTGAAGTGAAATGTGGGATGCGCAGGAAATGATACTTAACGATGAAGGGTACTGCTTGTCATATGTGTTCTGGCAGAGCTGGTCTCCTTCCTGACTTGAGTCAATCATGATGATGGGGTACTAGACAGGATCCAGAACAGGGATCAAAAAAAAAAGAAAAAAATCTCTGAATTCAATTTCATTATGCTGAATTTTGAGATTTGAATGATTTTTCAGGGGCAGCATGTGAAACCCGCAACACTTTTACGAGAATTCGTTAAGAAACTGAAATTAGACTGATGATTTTTCATTTTTTCAAAATTTAAACTTTACGTTCTCCGTGCGTTTCATGGCATACTTTGGTGTAAAACCGACGTTTCAAAGAATTTATCGAAATTTCATCAAATATCATCACAATGTCATTAAGTATCAACATGAGTTGGGAATTTAGCGGGATCTCGGCAATGCCAGCTGTTTACAGACCTTCAATCAGACTTTTTGCAAAAAGGATTTACTCTTTCTGCTCAGCCTTAGAAGTATTTATCCACCTACTGGAACTGATAATACATATTGTTTGTAAAATAAGTCAGAATAATCAGTTCCTTATTGGGAAAGTGCAATTCAATCAACAAAACAGAGGTTTTGGTTTCAGCGCAACCATATAATGGTAATGGCATGGTATAGCGGCAATCTACCAAAATTGAGACTGTCTCATCTCGAAAATAACAAAGAGGAAAATGATAGGAGTAAAATGTTTTTGTTTAATTTTTAATTCAAATACATCCCTGAATGACTTTTATGTCGAACTGGAGCATATCTTGAGCTGATACAACTCGAAAAATTCCATTTTGTCCTGCGAAAACCGGATTCCAGCCCCTGTGCGCACCGGGCGCCTGCTTGACCACTACCTGACGAAATTTCGAGGACAGCCCTCCAGATTTACTGGACACTCACAACTGATTACGATTCCAATAACTGGTCCCGCTAATAATTCACCCCCGCAATTTAGATGCAAATTGAATGGTGTCCTGCGACGAAGGACCGCCTACATCCTCACATGAGCCCCCAAAACAACATTCTCTTACGCATTACAAAGCTCACGTGCCTTCGCATTTAGACTCATGTGTTTCACGTTCCTGGTACCCCGGGAAGAACTATATGGAGACCGCGACGCAAATTTACGCACATTTCTCCTCGAATCTCTCTTTAAAGAACGATTCTTTTCCCCATCGAGGTTCCTTTATTCCCCTAATTTATTTAGACAAACCGCAGGATGCCCCATGTCGTGAGGGTCCGTCGTCGATGGCGGACACCGAAAAATTATTCGGATTTAAAATTAAGCTCCGCCGTCCCGTTCAGGAATAAGAAATGCTCGTCATTAAATCAAACGAGAAACAGACAGCGAGAACATGTCTTGCGCAAATTAAATCTCCTCAAGGCTGCATGTCGGTACGTATCGGTCTCCGTAATCGCTCAGGTTTTCTGCCGAGCTAAGGGAAAACGCCGTATGAATCTTCAGGCGTTGCCAAATTTCCTTTGGTAAAATGCGAATTTCCTGGTAAATTTATGAATAGTTTCCTCCCAATGTTTCAGATAATTTAGTTCGCAATTTTACCTAAAGATTCGGAGAATTTAAAGGAAAAATATTCATAACTTTCCTGAAGAATGATCATTTTTACCAAAGAAATTTGGCAACTCTCGGATGTTCATACGGCGTTCTTCCTTAGCAGGGCAGTTTTTGTCCCTACAGAACCCCCGCTATCTCTCACGCAGATCGAAAACCGCCTATCTGCGATGGGAATTCCGCGGAGATTCGCGGTTTTCGCGGATTGGTTAGAGGCCAAATCATCGTTCTCCTCAAGAAAGAACGTAACTACGTTTCAATGTTGCCAAATTTCCCCTCGCAAATTGCCTTTTTACCGAGAGAAATTTGAGAATTTCTAATCGGCAATTTTACCGATTTTTCCTCTGACCTCAAGCACAAATCAGCACATTTTGGACGAAAATGACACAGGTATATTCTTGTAAAAATTGGCATTTTTTGGGTCAATTTTGCGACCTTGGAATGGAGTTACGTTCTTTCATCGGGTGGACGACGAAATATTGCTAATTGTCACCTGATGGACCTCGCTGGAAGTCTGGTTTTGCGCGAGCAGCGCCTGATAATTTGTTTGTGTCGCCTTTGTACACGGCTGCATTAACCCTGTTGACACCACCAATGAGGCTGGTTCATTTATATCGGTGGGTTTCGACCGGAGATTCGAAGCTTACTAATTTCCGAGGCCAATCGGGTGGTCATCTCGCTGAATTTGTTATTCTACTCCCACACGATGCTTGTCCTTGTCCAAGCTATAAGAAGTAGACGCAACTAATTATGTGTCTTCATCAGCGCTGCAACATTTCTTATCACCTATCTTCAATATCAGCGATTTTCGACAGCGATGTGGTGAAATTGAAAAAGCATGGTACAACCTATGCAAATTTCACATCACAGTTATCAGATTGGGCGATCAAATATAAGTACTTTGCATGGGTTGATGTAAAAAAGTGCTGATTTTCCAGCACCATCTGGCAACTACGTTGCGCATGAAGGGATGGATTGCTGACTTGAATTCTGCCGTGCTAAGGAAAAACGCCGTATGAACATTCGAGACTTGTCAAATTTCCTTCAGTAAAATATTCATTTTTAAGGAAAGTTATGAATATTTTTCCTTGAAATTTTCAGAATCTTTGGGTGGAATTGCGAATGACATTATCTGACAAATTAGACGAAGAATATTCACAAGTTTACAAGGAAATCCGCGTTTTATCAAAAGAAATTTGGCAACCCTGAAGGTTCATACGGCGTTTTTCCTTAGCACCGCAGAATTATGTGTGTATCGTGATTTTCGTGCGATTTTACTTATTGGGAGTCTAACTTGTTTGTATCTCCCGCGTCCAACAGACTCATTGGGTGATTTTCTGTGTTTACTAATACTTGTGAGTCAAATTAAATGAAATATTTGTAACCAGAGCACGAGCGGGTCCTGTAATGCAAAAAGATGTTAGCCGAGTTACAAGACCGTAAAAAATCTGGAAAGTACGGAACGTAATTTACAACCGGCCTATTCCCCACTCTCGTCTTTCGGAATAATCTCCTTGCGACTGCTGTGATTCAGATCCGAAAGAGAGAACGCAAATCTACCTCCTCCATCGCCAGCGAAATATCGAGCGTCACCTTGCCGTGCTAAGTGAAAACACCGTATGAGCATTCGAAGGTTGCCAGATTTCCTCTCGGAAAATCTTTATTTTTGATGAAATTTATGAATATTTTTCCTTAAAAATTTCAGACTTGTATGGATCAAAACACGAACGAAATCTCCTCTAAAATAGGAGGAAAAATATTGACAAAATTTCGTGAAAAATTTGGATTTTTCGAAGGAAATTTGACAACGCCTGATGGATCTCACGGCGTTTTTCCCTAGGACGGCAGCACCGGGTCCCGAGATTCAGGTGAAGTCAAGCCCTGGTTCCTAGTCGCGAATTTATCTATGCCATGGCGTAATCCACGATGAAATTCAGAGCCGCTGCAGTGTCGTAAGACAAAGGGATCGCGGGCCCGGTGAAAAAATCGCACGTCAGACGAACAGGAGAAAAAAGAGCGAATGAATGATTCGGGATCCACTCCTGCTCTATTAGAGGTTGATCTCCGTCGGCTGGAGGTTGTAGCGCGAGACAAGTCTGAATCCCGGCAGATGACTCGATCCATCAACGCGATAACGCTGCGTTAGCGAGGAAGGTTCCGCTTCTCCAGGGTTCTCTTCGTTGAGCAAGATCCTATGGACGTATTTCTATCAAACGGAACTATGTGCATTAAGACATGAGCCCTGAGACCCATAAGAATATATGCACAGCAGGGCTCACGTCATAATGCATGCACATAGTTCCGTTTGACAGAAATACGTCCCTATGGTCCTTGTTCGCGGAGAGGGTTGTATGTACGTCTAAAGTTATCTGAAAAAAGTCTATTGGATCCAGAGTTTAGACTCTTAAAAATTTGACAAGAAAAATACTCTTGATGCAATCGGAGTTTTGTTCGAATTGTAAAGAAACAAAAGGTCTGTGATTATTTGGATTCACCAATATACAGTAAGCAGGAGGTGCAACATATTATTGTCTTGCATGATGCTAGGGCCGGATTAAAGGGATGGCCACATGGGCCGCAGCCCATGGCAGAAAATCTAAGGGGCGGCAAAAATTTACAATTTTTTTGAGTGTAGGTATAAAAAAAATCGGATTTAGACAAAAAAATAACAAACGAGAAAAGGCGACAAAATCTTTCATTTACTGAGAGTATAGTAATTTCTAATTTTGTCGTCTCTTAGTGATACAAGAGACAGTACCTTCAATTAGTCGAGTTAAGAGAGAAACCAAACACGCAATTTGGCCTGGAACGGCGCGCGGCGCGACTTAGAGAGAAATGATAATGAGGACTTGAGATGAGAAGGAGAAGCCCTCGGCACGGCGATCGGCATGTAACACATATTAGCGCCTACAAGACTGCACGAATACTTCTCGCATTGCATCAAACATAGTGCGGTCATTGCGGTCAGCGTGAAACGCATAGCGCCTACAAGACTGCGTGAATACTTCACGCATTGCGTCCAACATAGTGCGTTCAGCAGCGGTCGGCGTGAAAC
Source organism: Bemisia tabaci (assembly GCF_001854935.1). NCBI lineage: Eukaryota > Metazoa > Arthropoda > Insecta > Hemiptera > Aleyrodidae > Bemisia > Bemisia tabaci. The sequence continues at coordinate 1,336,274 of NW_017566682.1, forward strand.
GCACAGCGCCTACAAGACTGTCTGAATACTTCACGCTTTGCGCCAAGCATGGAAGGCCTTGTCTACTCAGAGATAGGTCTACGAACCTTAACTTTCGCGCAAAGTTCCGTGAATTTTTGCTAGTAGTGTTGACAGGGCTTTCCCAAAAAATGTGTTCAACACGAGTAAATGCGTCTTATGCTGGCACGTTCACTTGATGGTTCTTATCGAGTTTCAAAACGAATGAGACGGGGGCGGCAAAATACAGGCGGCCCATGGGCGGCAAGTAGGTGAATCCGGCCCTGCATGAAGCGTAATTAATTGATTCCTTTTTTCCATAGTTTAAGGTAGTTTACAACGACCAACATCGACCAACGATTTGAATTTTTTAACTGTTCTTCCTTTTTACCTAAAGTTTTGCAGGGGGTGTGATTGGGGGGGAGGGGGTCGCATTTCAGTCTTCTAGCTCGTACATCGTCCTTTAACTCTTTCTTCCAGCTCCACCTTATTTCATAATCACATTTCTAAAAAGAAGGAAGCATAATTCATTGGCCGTTATTTTTGAACATCGAACACAAAACCTGTTCAAAAACGTGAACTTCCTTCAATTCATGAGGCATGAAAACTATAGGAGGGCTTCATTTTATCAAAACTGTACTCGACCATACAGTGTTCAAGAGGGCACTCAACACTTCCTTCAAATCTCCTTAGGGCGCGAGCACTTCTTCGCGCAAGACAAGGGTTCCCTTGGTACGACCCCTCGTTCGTATTTACACTTATTCACGTGGTTTGTTTTCCACGCTCTGGAAACTATTTATTTTTTCGTGTCATTCCCCCTGCCCGGGGATAAAACAAAGCGGCCCAAGGGCCGAAATTAAAGTCTGATAGGCAGTTAACCGAACATCGGAGAAACAATCAACGAATAGGAGAGCACTCGTCGAGCTCAAGTGCGGCGCAACCCCCATCAGCGCCGCGGTAAAACAATAAATAACAACCAATTCGGCGGTCCGCGTCATAAAACATATTTAACCCTTCTCATCTCGGGGAACAATAGTTTTCGACTAATAATTTTAGTGGTCCCCACCTCTGCGCTGTGTTGTCGGTATCCTAGAAAATTTCATTAGTATTGCGCAACGAATCCAAGCGGTGTTTCGAGTTATCGAAGTCTTTTCGATTAAATGAATGTTTTTAAGTTTCACCAACGTTATTTTAAGAAAGAAAATATGGGGTGCGTTTTGGGGTGCGTTTTGGGGTGATTAATTTGTAAAAGGATAGTGTTAAATCGGTGTATAATATAGATGTGCTGAATAAACAGTCCAAAAAAAACTTAAAGGAACGTAAAGAAATGGATGGGGAAGGGGAGATGAAGAGCTCACCAGCATGTAATTCCTACTTCAGTACTCGAACAAACTGAACATTACAGTGGCGTGGCGCGAATAATCGATTATCGATATCTCGCCATTTGAAGCTATGGTAAAGAATCGATTACTAAGGTGTTCGCTGCGAACACCCCGATAATCGATCTTTTTTCATAGGTTTAAATGACATAACAATCGATATATCGCAATTCACGCCACGCCACTGGAACATTAAACACATATGTATCAGGCTGAATAAATTAGTGTGGGCAGAAAATAAGAATCCATGAATTCTGCAGGGAAAGTTACCGTTTTTTGGCTGAGGTACAAGAATTTTCTCTAAAATTCCTCTCAAAAATGATCTATCCTTGGCCACCTGTTCGAGAACACGCTTTGATTATTTAATATGTCGTCACCTTCCGGCTAAAGAATCACAAGCGCCATGCGACGTTTCAAAATTTTCGCCGCCATTTTACTTTCTTACACAGGGATTGTTCAACAAAGCTGTCCAAAAATTCAACAGACTCAACCAACAATTTCTCTGTAAAAAATGAAATGGCGGCGGAAATTTTTAAACGTTGCATGGCGCTCGTGATACTTTAGCCGGAAGGTGATGATGTGTCTCATGACGGATCTGCTCATAAATCGAATTTAGTTACCGTACATAGCACAAGGCCTCGTAAAAACTATCGAGTTGGGTTCAATCGAAAGTGCAACACTGGTAGAGAGGCCGTTGAACCCTGGGGAAAACACCGGTGTGCAGCTACTATAACTCTACCGACTGCAACCCTTGGCGCCAGGCGCTTTCGAGGGTCTATCTATCTCTCATCCCCCGACCCTCACAGGTTTTGTCTAAATTTACATCGCGGTGCTGTTATGATGTGCTTCATCTCATAATTCTCAGGGCCTGAAGAATGGAATTTTTGGAGTATTCTCCCACATATGAACCTAGATTAAGGAGGCAGGCTTGGTTATTTATTGGTTTGATTAGTTTCGAATTTATTCTATAGCTACCATTCATCGGTCATCAGTGTGGATACTGTTTCAAAAAAGCTGCTGGTGTTCTTTCCCTGAAATACTTGAGTCGACGAAACAGCAGCGTCGACCGGTATCAAAGATGAAGGAACTTACTGCCCTTTCTAATAACTTTTAAATGAGTATTTCGTTTTATGTTAAACTCTTTTCAGTGTATTTGATCAGAAAAATTGAACACAGTAGCCCAGTTTCTCGAATCAATATTTGATTAAAGATTATTGCAGTGAGATCTTTCAACTTTAAGTGCGTTATTCTCAGAAAAACAAAAATGCACCCCAATTTCGTCATCAACAATAATCCGTGGACTAGTTCTTGTGTAGAAGTACTTAAATGAAGTTTTAATGCCCTCGTTCCTACTGCTCGTATACAAACTTCTATGTTGACTTTTTTTTAAAATAAGCAATGTTCCACACGAGCTCTAAACTAACGTCCTCTTTTCTTTTTATTGCAGGTATGTTCCTGATAGCCTGAACCTGATTTCATCACGGAGTCGCCATTTTAAGAGTTAGTTAAAATTATATTATCAATCCTGGAATCCTGTCATTATCATAATTTACTCTCAATAATCTATTGACTTAAAAATAATTTGTCCATAAATAAAAAAAAAAAATAAATAATTCATTCCGGACAAGTCGCGTTCACATGCTAGACATTTCTAATCAAAAACAACAAATCCCATTTACTAATTTTCAAGCCTAATTTTTTAACCTTTCTGAATAGTATAATCCCCCCGAAGCAAACTTCTTAACGTCAAATAATCGATCCCAAATACAACATTCGGCTAACGACATTGCCCAACTCATTCACACCTTCCCTCCGAGAAAAACTTCCTAACACTGCGGAAAGGACTCGAAGAACTCTGCAAAATATGCATAATATCCAAGTTTACGAGTAAGTGAAGGGTCTTTGGGCGAGCATTAATGAATTTTTCCAATGGCAACATTAAAGTTGCCCTCATGGAAGCTGAAGTGCCGTAAGTTTATTAAAACAGCTGGGAGCTGAATTTAAGCGATATGGCTCCTTTTTAAAGCATATCACGGAGAGAACGATGGTATGGGGGCGGAGAAAATGCGAGGGCCTGGAAGCTCCGCCAAATTTCCCACATGAAACCAGATTTTCCCTGGATTTTTCTACGATATTTCCGGTGATTTGGCAACGCTCCCGTGGACGAAATCGGAAGAGCGGAAACACTCGGTGGCATTGAGCAAAAGATGTTTACAAGAGAGGTCTAGACTCGTTGATTCTGGCGCAGGTTTGCCGAGCCCCAGCGCGAAAATCCCCGTTTTTATGTTTGTTTTGGGATGAATTACGGGGTATTTTTAGTCGCTCGGCGCCCCTGCCCCGAGCGGGATTGAAAATTATTTTCGAGACGCGGCGAAATTATTTAACTAGCATTTTGTAAATTACGTTGCGCGTTTTTATTGAATTACGCCTTTTGTCACGTCGTAATTTTAAGAATAAAGTCGCGACTTATTTTCGAGAATATTTTTCGGTCTTAGCTTCCCTCCGCCGCGCCGCTCTTCCTCCCACCCGATCTCAAACACGCGGCGCGCGTAGTTGCGTATGTCTCCCTTTGACTTCGTCCTCCCCCTCGAGAAATTGCTTTTAGGAGTGTGGTGGCGTAAGACTTTCCGGCGACGGGGTAGTTTTAACAGTGAAGTTTTCAGTTGTAACAGCTTTATCTTCCTACTTACGTGAGGAGGCTAGCGATTTACCGATAACATCCGCTCTGACGATATTGTTCTCATCACGTTGTTTAAAGTGCGCAGACAATTAGAAATCGCCAGTTTTGTGTTGAATACGAAAATATAATAATTCAAAAGAAGCAAAAGGAGAAAAAAAGTCCTAATTTCCATGCCTAGAATTCAAATAGACTTTTTCTCTTCTCGAACGTATATTGTGCACAAGTGCGTTTAGTGAAATTAATAACCTCAGTGGGGGTTGGTTAGGATAGGCAACTAAACTAACTGCCTGAAAAACGAATAGTATCAGTAGGATTTGAAGGCACTTTAAACCGAAGTCGCACTTTTGAAAATCTGCACCAGTGGAAAGTTTATTGTATCGATGCGAATTATTGCAGTTTGACGCGCTGTCACTCACGTCACTCGCAAATTTCCAGCGATTGCTTACTGCAAGCGATATGTATTTGAAAAAAAAGCAACAAAAACAACAACATCATGTATTATGGATTCGAGTTCAATTTTTAAAACGAAAATTATAATAGAATCATTCTAGAATCCGTCAATGAAGTGCTTATGAGACACATACAACACAACGATGAATACAATACATGTACGGACATACACGTGTACCGCTATTCAAATACATATAGCCGGTTGAATGAACCGCTTCTTTCAAATTCTTCAATTTTCATTCTTTTCTCACTCTTATTCAAAAGTGCTTGATTTTGCGAATCCCCGCCTCGGGGTTCAAACAGTTGGCGATTAAGCAAATCCATCATCACCCCCTGATAAAGCCCGACTCCAAAACAGGAGCTTTCAGCTTTCTAACTCCACACCCCACTTTCTACTTTAAGTTCACTTTCCTTTGTCGCCACAAAAGCTTTGATTGTAAACCGAGCCGGGGCGGAAGGAACAATGGGACCCGAAAAGGCGACCGAGGGAGGGTGCGAAAATCAGGAGGCCCAGCACGGAACATTTAACACTTACGCAAAACGGGTTCAGGATGTTGGGACACACGTAAAAACAACGGAAAGCCGTGTTTACAAGTGCGAAAGGGACGGGTACACGAGTCCCAGCGGAGGTGCGAGAGAGAGGGATGAAGGGATGGCGGCAAAGACAATAAAAAAGGCTGTTCGTGCGGTGAGCGGGAGGGTGAAAGAATTTCATGCACAGTACGCGTTACTCGGGGCGGAGAGGAAATCTTAGGGTTGAAGGGTCGAGTAGGAAATGGATTACGCGGGAATCCCTCATCTAAGGGTGGCGGGTAGGTGGAGGGGGTGAAAGGGGGCAGTGGAAGGCGCCCGCTAGGCGTCTAATTACTCGGGGAATGCGCGGGGGCACCGCAACGCGAAAGACGGAAGCTTTTATTAAGGCGACTGTAAGGTTGCCCGAAAGCCCGTTGCCGTTGCGAGAATCGGGATTCCTTGATTGATCCGAAGTGCGAGCACGCTGTTGTCACGTTTTGGCGCTCACGGTCAAGGTTCCGCCCTTGGTTCCCGTAAGTTCCTTTTTACGTGGTTCTCCCTTAGGTGGGAGACGTGCCGGAGCTCACTTGGAAAAATGATAGTTTCGACATAGTTGTTAAGGTGATTCGTCAAGCTCAAAAGAAGTGGTCGAACGGGCATGCAATATATCGCATCTTTTAAGTAAAACATCTCGGCAGATTTTGAATTTTTAGCAAAAAAAGGGGGGATAGCCGCTGCGCATGAGCCTAAAGAATCATTTTAAACCAAAAAAATGGCAAAATTCAGAGAAATGAAATCAGAATAGTGTTTGGAAAAAAACCTCGCATTCGATACAGAAATCGATAGCTGAATAGAATGCGAGGTTTTCTTCCAAACACTATTCTGCTTTCATTTCTCTGAATTTTGCCAATTTTTTTTTTTTTTTATTTAAAATGATTCTTTAGGCTCATGCGCAGGGGCTATCGCCCCTTTTTTTTCTGAAAGTTCAAAACTGAAGTTAAAATTGAAGTTAGCGCATCTGTTATTATTTGGACCTTTCAAGTGTCCTCAAGTACTAGTTTCTTGGTACCAAAAATATTTTTCTCGAACTAACTTTTTTACCCACTGTGCAGTTTTGTGTATGGCTTGATTATTTTCGTTTTTTCGAGTTGGTGTGTTTTCGTTCTCACTGATTCAATTAAGAGGAAGCAAATCTAAGTGTGCGAAGGTTTGGGAAAGCCAGAAAACTCGACAATTTTGAAATTAGGAAAAGGCAAAGAAAGCTGGAACCAGGAAATTGGAAAAAATAACGAAGAAATTATAAAAACCTTGATTTTTTTTCGAAAAAACCCGTATTGAAATTTCGAGCACATCATCGACCCGGCAGCGTCGGAAAAGCCCGATTGCTCGTTTCGTCATCGGGGGCTTCGGGCGGTATTGTTTAATGTTTAATACCCCTCACTCATTCATTCACACCCCCGTCGGTTTAATAACTGCTGTCCGACCTTGGAGGTTAGTCAGCAAGTTCTCCTGAAGCTGTGCTCGGCTCGTGAACCACCCTTCAATTGCCGTGCCCGGCTCCTAACTGCATGTGTTTCACATTAAAGCGGCCGTTGTGGGGTGCCGGCTGTCCCGGTATCCAAGAACCACGCAACTCGAATGAAAACGTCGTGCGGATGCGTGGTTTTGTCTCGAGGGCAGGAGGAGGGAAAAGCACTTCTTCGGAAGGGAGTAAGTTGGAACCGGGAGATATATGAGGAAAACGTGGTGAAGGAGTTCTTTCGCGGGGTTGGTCACAAGTGAATTAAATGCTGAGCCTGGTTCCAATAGGTGCGTACTGACATCAATTATTGGTGTTTGCTCGGAATGCGATTCGACGGCGGGCCGTTAACTTCCTTTCAGCGAAATTAAAGCTTATAGTGGAAAAATCCACTTTTGGTCGGACGCCACCACTCTCCGGACATATTATTACTAAGGCTGAAGCTTTGAATGAATATTACCGTAAAAAATTTCCCTGATATGCGGGCAAATTTTGAAATTTCTGAAATTTAAATATAAATGTATCGCACATCTGTTACTGCCCTCATAACAATTAATTGGCCTTCATTTTGAAATCAGGAACTGCAATTTCTGACCCATCTGTAAAATCACTTATCTGCATAGGGAAACTAATGTCACTTACGATGATTCTAAAGTGAGCTCAAGATAGTAGATCCTATATAACCGCAAAGTGAAGTCAAATTGGCGTGCATTAAGCCGCCATGTGCTCTTTTTGAAAGAATTTGAACAATTTATAGATTGGAAATTATAATGTCCACGTACATATTTAGACGGACAGACATACATTTGCGCACATTTATGCTAAAGGAACTACATTACAATGCAAACTCTTTGCATATAGTTCCTTTCGGCATTAATACGTTTTTTTCCCATTCGCCTCCTCCCCCACCCCTCCCACCTGAATCGCATTTATAATCTACAGTGTAACGAAAGGATATTTACTTAATAGATGATTCTCAGACCGCGGAAAGATTCGAAAACGCAGTAAATTAATTTTATCTCACAATCCTCCCTGGGAAGAACTAATAGCCGCGCTTCACCATCAAGTTTTCTTCGGTTACTTTTTCAAACCAAAACGAAGACAAGTGTCCAAGCGAGGACTTCCCAACTGTCTCCAGTTGACGACTGACGTTGAAATCCTAAAAATCTACTTTCCTATGTGCCATGAACTCCATCAGAATGCATGCACCCCAAGGCTCATGTCTGGTTTGAACATGGGCCGTTTCAGTCACCCCTTGCTCCTCAATTAATTAAATACGCTCATCATACTTCCCTAGCTCGAGTCGTCCCGTTTTAAAATGTCTCCGGAGCAGGCAATTCAGAACAAAATAATCTGCGGAGCGAGATCGAATGAAAAATATGGTTCAAATCTGAATTAAATGAACGTAATTTATTCATGAAAACATAATCATATCTGCGAGTCAACAGGAGTAACAGCAGCGAGATGTCGCCCGACTCCAACCGCGCTGTCCCTCTCCCTCTCGACTGGAGCGCGACGAGTTCGAGAAGGACAGGAGATTTGTTTTCACTACTTTCGGTCCTTTTTCAACCCTTCAGACGGAGAGAGACTCCTGCATCCTGACGCCACCAGCACATCGTATTAATCCGGGGTCGAATCTTTTCTTTTCCCCCTTTCTTAGCTTTCATTCGGGGAAAAAAGTTTAACGAGAGTGAAAAGTTTGTTTAAGATGGTGGGACATTTAAAATATGCTTCGAGATTCAAGGAGAAAAACTTGCGTTTCCTTTTTATTTTAAATGAGAGAATCCGTGCGCGGGAATGCTAGCATCCTCCGCTCCGTTGCCATATTTCCGATGTTTCCTCCTGGTCTTATGAATAATTTAAAAATGGGGGGTTTTCCCCGGTTTTTCGGCAACTCGCTCCCCCTCGAAAGGACGAAAGTTTACGGAATTAAAGAGTTGGCCGGGGCCGAACCTAAACTTTCACTCATTATAGTAGAGGCGAGGCCTTTTAATTAAGTTTTTAAGTAACATTGCAGTTAAAATGAAATCATTCCATCACGAAAATTGAGTATCCTCGCGGAGAAAAGGAAAAAAACGGGAGTCGCATTCAAACTGATAAAATTTTCCCTCGCAGAATGTAGCTCCGAGGTTCCGTCTGTAAGTGTCGCCGAAAACACGAATTCTGAGCCCGAGGAAACTTTCGAGACGAACCGAGTAAATCATCACCGTGATTTTATTCCATTAAAAAAATTAAACCAAGCATCCCAGAATCTGAACTTCATAAACTTGACTGAAATTCTTCACGATCTAATTTGGTTGACCGATTCTGCCGTCTTGCCGTTTGTACGTATAAAAGCATCTTCGGCCTTCGTTTTGCATATATGTTCCACCCACGACGGCATTTTACCAGTGGGCGGGCTTTCTCTTTAAAATGTTTCCAAGGATGTGCACCGCTGGTCAATGAAAGATCCATTAAGGCATTTGTCGCCCATTGTGTAAAGATCAAACGTGTTGTGGGGTCAAGCTATGCTTCAATTGAGAAGTATCGATCAGACGCAGGTTAAGCTAATCAAATAAAATTGAGGAAGGTTCAAATACGCATGTTTATTGGTGGAAGCCCCTTCGAGGTACGGAGTATGCAAAATGATGGCCTGTGAAAGATCGGCTAACGATGCAATGCCAGTAGAACCGGTCAGCCAAATTAAATCAGGAAAAGAAAATGCACCCCTTGTCCCTTAACTAAGAGCCTAAAACAGATCGTTCAACCCGACATCCATCATTCATCATTATTAGACTATAGGGGTGGGTCCCGAAAGTAAATTTTTGAAGACGTTCATTTCGCGGCCTCTAGAATATATCGTTCCTGCACACTATAACCTTCAAGTTTAAGCCGGAAAACTTACAATTAGCCTTGAGACTTCGTCCACACGCGCATTTTCCGGGACCGCTTCAACCCCCTCCCCCTTAATTCGATTCATCCGTCTGGGCGGTTTTTTCCTCTAATTGCGCAAGCTAAGCCTTTAATATCGAGGCGAAGATTGAGGAGCCGCCTGATTGAAAACCGCGGTAGAAAAAACCTCGCCGGCCGCAAGAAGGACGTAACGCCATCTCTACGTCAGCTCCCGAAAGCGCGAAGTTCAACGGAGGATGGGGCTCGTAAGACCAAAGGCGCTTGTGTTCTTTCATCCGCGGAGCCGCGGAAAGAAGCCCCGAGCTTCGACCGCAACAAATGCACAACTGTCGTTCCCGATTTCGCCGGGGGAGCCTCCGCCGTCTCCAACACTTCCGTGATTTTGTTTCCCGAGGATTAGTCCTTAACTGGTATCCCGACTAAGTTGACCCCTTCCACCCAGCTGCCGGCAACCCATTGTACGCGGCTGTCGGGCAGCGCCTTCAATTCTGTCTCCCGCCCGGGATTAAGAAACCGTAAGTCTGCGGCGGCTTTTAGCGCTCAATTCACGCGTTTTTCTCGCCGGGTCTTCGCGCGTTGCCAAATTTGTCTAGTAACTACGGGTATTTATTGAAAGGGTGGTGGAGATTTGGGCCTAGTTACGCAGCGCTGTCTTTTCTCTCACCTCCTCCCCCCGTTTCCTGTCTTCGCCGTGTCTCTTGTCGGGCTTTGAAAATTAGAAGCTTTAATTCTTTCTCCGGAGGAATAAAAGTTTCGGAGACAAGATTGAAGCGACGACGATAGTGAGTGTATTGAACGTGAACTTAGCTATTCTGCCGTGCTGAGGAAGAACTCCGTATGAACATTCGAGAGTTGCCAAATTGCCCCGGATGAAATATGTACTTTTCAGAACGGTTATGCGTATTTTTCCTTGAAATTTTCAGATATTTTAGACAAAATTGCGGACAAAATTGTCTGCAAAATTGAAGAGGAAAAATTCACGATTTTCCTAGTAAATTGAGGTTTTATTGAAGAAGATGTGGCAACGTCTGAAGGTTCATACGGCGTTCTTCCTTACCACGGCAGTATTTTCATGTTACTTTTACTGGTCTTACCTCGTTTATCTTCTTCTACATCATCGCTTCTTTCAACTAAATAAGTATCTGCGAATTGTAAACTGTATTTCTAGTCGTAAATACTCGTGTATCTTCACTAATCTCTATTGGAACACGCGAAACGTTTCACGCGACTTTGGTTGACTGTCCAAACGTTTTAGTTTCCGCAAGTGCGATAAATATATTTTTTCTCCATGATTTAATCGTACTAATTCTCCCCTTGTATAGTAGGTAACAACGTGCAAAATGTATTACCCACATTTTTAGTTTCGTCATTGGTACTCGTAGATTTGTAAATTACAGTCTTCACTGCTGATATAAAATGAACAAGGCACACATGGAAAAGGAAAAAAGAAAAGGAAGTATGGTAGTGCAGCATCCTGCAAACTAATACTTTTTTCTTTTTTCTCACTATTAATGTGGTAAAATCTACTTTTGATATTGATTTCCTTAATTGAAAGTGACATTACGCAAGAATATAGACTTCTGCAGAGCAAGTATGTGAAGCAAGTTGCATAACCCAGTGGTATTAAGGAAGCATGACAGTTACTGCGGAGCATTAAGAATGTGCATTTGGTTGCATACCCAACCGATCGCAAAGGCGCATCCATTGTCACATAAAAAAGGGAGGGGGAAATCCATCTTCAGAGCGGGACTCCGCAGTTCTTTCGTCCCAGGGTCTGGGAAAGTCTCTCGATAGCACGGGAGGAAAATTGTATTCCTCCCCACGCAAATCCTGTTTTCCTTCAGGAGCCAAATTTAGTTTGCGGTGTTCACTTTGTTCGCAGCGTGTCTCCCTGTTGCTGGAGGTGTTAGCGCGGGCATAGACACCCCTATTTATATTTACACATTCATAGCGGAGTCAATTTCGTGCTATTTTCCTAGCAGGATCCCTTTTGATACGCCCTGATACGGCGCGACAAGCGGCGAGGAAGGGATGAGAGCGTATCAGACGTATCAAAGCAGATTAATGTCATTTCTGTTTTCTTTTTACCCGCTGACGTGTTTTTCAACCCCTCCCGACCAATCTCGGAATCCCTCCGAACCACTCAAGTGTTTTCGGCCCCGTCTTGTTTTTTCCCTCCCGTTCGATCCGGGGCTGCTTTTCTGTCGTTCGGAAAAAACCACGCATGTGTCGGAGATTTTTACTGGATTTACGACGTTTTTCAATGGCTGCTCCGTCACTCGGGAAAGGATTCGGTCGAGACGGGTCTGGGAATATTAAAAATAAGCCACTTCAAGTCAAGGCTGTCTCGGAGAGCTTTTTTGATCTCGCAGAGAAGGTAAATAAAAATTCCTGGCTGCTCATATCTGCCTGACCTTCCGTACGAAGAGTGAGTCCACGGTACGGATGGACTTTTCATATGTTTATGCTACATTATTCATTCGAGAGAGCCTTCTCTAAAACAAGAGACTCCTTTTGTGGACGTTTTCTCAATCGGAAAGAGTTGTCAGCTTCCCTTTTCGTAACGGTCATTCCACCGAGAAAGCTATAACCTTGAACTTTCGAAGCTATTCAATGCATTCTGAAACAATCAAATATATGATATAATCGGGAAAAACATGATGATTCCTTTATTTAGTGCACGGTTCTTTTTATAGTCAATGCTCGTTTTATCCTTTCTGAAACTGAAAAAAAGAGAAGGAGAAGAAAAAATGATCCCTTCACTCTCTCGTATTCAAAAATAGTGGTCAAATGATTAACTTCTTTTTCACTCTGCAGTTTAGGGCTTCTCTCTTACAGGACCAATCAATCGGTGATATGACCGACGTAATAATACGACTGTTTGTTTCTAAAAAGAAATTTTGATGTCTCCTTTTTGTTTGGTGCCCAAAATGTATTTCCCGCCTTTGAAATAATGTTGTCTCCTTGACAATTCAGGTACAGAATTACATCCCTGGTTTTTTTCGATGTAGGAACGAGTTATTAAGATCGATAATGTAGAATTTCCGATATCATTAAAGAAGTCTAGATGAGATCAAGAGGACAGTAAGTTAATCCAACGTCTTGAGTAGGAGTTAGTTTGCGGCTGCGTCAAACGTTAGCATTATAATGCCTAGAATAGAAAAACCTCGTAAATTTGTTTTTTTTCGCTCTTAAATTGGGTTCTCTATATTATTCTCGGGGTAAGACAAGCTGCACCCATCAACCCCTTTATTTAAATGTTTAATCGTTCGAAGATTTTAGTCACATCCGATTCTAAGAAGGCTCCTCTGGCTAAAAGACCCAAATTGGCCTAATTAAATTATTCAACCCTCCCGCGTGCAGCGTAGTAAAAATGCCATCGTTTGGTAGTAAATCTTAAAAAAACCACTCCAAAATAGGTCAATTGCTTTACAAGCTTGCAACGTTGCCCATTCTTGCGACTGCCTGGCGTCTTGGGGCCGAAAACAATTGAAAACCCCGAATAAAAAAGTTCGGGCGGGAAGGTGGGAGCAACAATAAAACGTGAATAAATAAATCTGATCAATCTGAGTGTGGACTGATAAACAATGGAAAAGTGCGTGAGGAAGATGAAAAGGGGAGGGCGGGGGGTTGAATTTATGAAGTGGCGCGTGTGCTCCGGGGTTGAGAAAAAAAACACGGAGGGTCCGAGCAAGAAGAAAGGATTTATAGATTCGATCCGGATTCCGTCGGTAATTAAAGCGCTTAAAAAGTCTTGGCATCAGATAAAGCACGATACGTGATCGCTCGGTTGCCTGATTGTAACAAAAGTGGAAACAAAAAACAAAAAACACGGAAATGAGGTGGTGTCTAGTTGGGATTTGACGGACATCTCACACGTCTTTTGATTCGTCATTGGGCATTTTCCAATTCTCTACCTGGTCCTGACAGAATCTCATGAGGCGTCGCTGGCGGCGATAGTTTTCTATCTATTGCTAGTCATCGTTTATTAGAGTGGGCTCATTTACATGCATTTTCTATAGCAGAGTCTAAAAAATTCTATTAGAAGCGTTTTTCCGCTTTGAAAAGGTTCCTTTATCAGCCATCAACTTCTCCATTTAGGAGCGTTAAGTTTCCGCGGAACTACCTGACATCGGAAAACCGCACCTTACGGAATCATCTCCGTAAATTTGCCATGTCAAATGTACGAAAATGGACCTCTCATTTTACGAAAATCCGCCGTATAGAAAGACCAATGTCTTCGCTCAGCACTGGAAAAAAAAACACATTGGATCTAGAGTCCAGACTCTTAAAAACGTCGACAAGAAAAAATACTCTTGATTCAATCAGATTTAAGCTTAAATCAAGAACCAAGCCTCTTAATTTGAGCGGATTTCCTTTTGATTTAAGCTTAAATCTGATTGAATCAAGAGTCCTTTTTCTTGTCAATGTTTTCAAGAGTCTCCACTCTAGATCCAATGTGTTTTTTTTACAGTGAGTTATGCTCCGTTTCAGATACTACTTTTTTTCTTTCTATCTTTCTTGCTAATTTAAAAAATGGCAAAAATAATTGTTTTGCTATAAATTTTTTTGGCTTTAATAATAGGGAGTAGTGGGTGTCATGCGTGTACAAGGAGGAGAGGCGTATTCGCCATCTCTTTCTTCCACCCGAAAAATAACTCGGAAATACCCATGAGGGTTTCGGCAAAACTGTCTTGCTGAGGAAAAACGCCGTATGAACATTCGAGAGTTGCCAAATTTCCCCGGATAAAACATGTAATTTTGGGAAAAGTCATGCATATTTTCCCTTGAAATTGTCAGAAATTCTAGATTAAACTTCAAATAAAAATGTCTAAAAAAATTTGAAGAAAAATATTCGTAATTATTCCAGTAGATTTGAATTGTATTGAGGGAAAGTTGGCAACGTCCGATGGTTCATACGATGTTTTTCCTCGGCACGGCAGTATGCCATGCCAACCAGCCCCCCCAAAAATTCGCCTCCCTCGTTCGAAATGTCTGAATCGCCAATGGTGGTTGTTTTCTACTACCTGGCAACCGTGCGTTCAAGTCTCCACGAATCGTTGCAAGATCGCACCCTAAAATTCGCCTCCCCGCATCCTCAAGCGATAAAAAACTCTTCAATTACTTGACCATCCGGCAACCACGGTTCCAAAAAACGTGATCGGAGGTGCTTCAAAGGATACGACGGCCGCAAGGAGCTCCCCCATTCATCAAAAGGCGGGCGACGGGTGCAGATGATGTGTTACCGCATCAACGCATTGTTCTACACTTATAAATTGAAAAAAATGAAAATCCAAGGGCCAGGCAGGGCCAGGGGAGAAAGTAAAAAATGAGGGCATAAATTCCGAGGGGTCCACCCTTCGACGTGTTCCGGGAAGACGGGTGCGATTAAATAATTTGGGCGCCCGAGTGCGAAATCTCGAGGCGTGCGAGCTCCCGAGCTCCCGCTCCTAACCACCCATTTTTTCACCTGCCCTGCTGCAACAGAGGTTGCAAGCGCGATAATGAGACTTTCGGTGAATCAAAGCAGGTCTATGCTAAGATATATTTCACATAGGGAGCCTTCTATATATGTCATTGGTTTTTTTTTTTCAACTGCACTACTGGATTTTATGCAACTTTCCTGCATTCCTTGGCCGGAATTTCAAGAGGCTCCATGGACTTACTTTGTCTCAAAATGTCTTCAAGTGCATCTCGCTCATAGTGAACTCCTCACGACGAGGATGATCTTTAAAATGATTCAATTCCTACCGTGATAATTTTCCACATTAGAACTAAAACGACTGTAAACATTACTCTCTGACATTCCGGTAATCGAAAACTGAAATATTGGATTGCAATTTGCAAAAAGGAATCGAGAGAATTCCATTATCGCTAAGATTGTGCATCTTGTTTTACCCTGCAAATATGAACAGATCATCTGAACATGCTATATCTCTACTCCAAATATACTATAAATTCAAGACGAAAATTTTCTTTTAAAATTTAAATGTTTTACATGATTTCAGCCATGTTATTGCAAAGAATGTAAGTTGCACAACACTAGCAACATTGAAATGCTCTTGGTTCCTTTTTGCAAAATGCAATCCAATTGCTCCCGACACCCTGTAATCTTACCGCGTTCCGCTAACGTTCATCAAAAATTGGCCTGCGTTTTTTTCTGTCAGGAACTTAAGTTTCTGGCCCGGTCAAAAACCATCCTATCATCCTTAAATTCACGATGTACGTAAGTGTTTTCACGGATGAGTCACTAATTGTATAGTTCCTAATCGCAAACTGTAGTCCAATCTATCTACAAATCAATTTTACTCGGTCAAATCACCCGATTTCGATTTTGATTTTAATTTTTATTTGTCACCCAAAAAAAGTTATGACTCCGAGACCCATAAAAAATGGCTCTGAGATCCATAATTTCTAACCTAAGTGTATTACCGTCTACAGTATGGCTTTCTGAGCCGTACCTTATTGGTCGTGAACCTATAAGCATGGCTCCACGAACTATATTTTATGGCTCCATGATCCATAACTCGGCCGGCAAGTCACTCTTCCCATACTTGTTTTTTTTTAGTGTAGCGTTGTTTTTTGTTTTCGGAAGGATGCTCGCTCCTCATTGGCCGAACCGCTCCGTGACGTCACGCGGCGGCGGTGGGCGCCGGCCGGCGTCGAAATTGACAGAGGCTCGGGGCGAAGACCGAGTGGGACTGGGAGCCCTCGTGTGCAACGCGGGGCCCTCGTCGACAGCGAGATTTTTATCGGAGAATTTATTATTTGATAATTACGTCCGATCCAATTCTCTCTCTCCTCCTCGCCTCGCTTTGTCCCGCGGAATATTTTAGAATAATTAGCCGGCGTTATCAGATGCCCGGCTTCTGGCTCCTAACAATGCGCCGCTTCCAATTCCGCCCCCCCCCCCTGGAGCCTCGACGCACGTCTTCCATTATTTTTCTCGTCTTCCGCAGCCTCCCCCAATCCCTTCGATTCATTGAAAAAATAAGATCACATAAGGCTCTATTCGTGAATCACGTATGTGCTGCGTGTTTTAAATGTGATACGAGTGGCTTTTACATGCTCGGTCTCAAATTGTCGTTAGGTCGTCGCTGCAGGGATTCGATCATTTCCGCCAGGTTTACACCGCTTACTCCTTCCTTCAAAGGCCTTTTCACCAGCTGCAAAAGTAGGTTAAGTGATTTTGGAGTCCGCTGACTTACATATAACTGCTTTTTCCCCTAGGAGGCTCCACTACATACATTGTAATTAAGGGAGGTTTAAGGAGAATATCAACATCCCACAATTTGAAGGACAATCTCAACGAATCTTGAATAAAATTCAACAGAATACCTTCAGAAATAGATCCATACAAAGGATAAGAAGAATTTGCTTTTACAGGAAATTCTCGAAATCCAATTGAAGAAAGAAAAACCAAAAAAATAGTTGGTTACTATTAGTTGAGTCTACTGCTAAAGCATCTCAATTCGCTGGTTCATTCCCTCATGAAAGAACGTATCTTCTTTTCGATGTTGCCAAAGTTTTCCTCGCAAATTAAATTTTCGTCAGGAGAATCTTGGGCATTCCGACCTGATAATTACTCTGGTTTCTCTTTAGATCTTTGGTGAAAATCAGACAAATGTGGACACAAATTGAACAGGTACGTTTCTGTGAAAAATTGAATTGTTGGAGTAAATTTTGCAACCTTGGAGTGGAATTACGTTCCTTTGTCCGGGAAACAACGAATTATTAAATATTATATATAAATAATAAATATAAATATTACATTATAGCCTAGATGCTGATCGTCGTTAAATAAAATTAACTAATTAACTAACTATATATAAATATTATATTAAATATAATATAATTTTTTTTTTTTACATAACTCATCTTTTAACATCACCTCAATAATAGAGCCAATCAGAAACTCTTATCACATGAAACTGAGCATTTTTAGAAACTAAAATTTACAAGGCAATGGATCTGTCACTCGCCGTTCAATCTCAAAATTATCGGCCTAGCTGGAGAAGGGTTTCCAAATTATCAGCCACCGCAAAAAGCTCCCCGTTCAGAAGTAATTAAATTGCGCGGCTCGTTGCGTTCATCGATTGTTGACAGAACGGCCTCGGTTTTTCGATAAATCAACAAATCATCAGCACAAAAACAGTCCGACATTCAACAGTTACTTGAACCGCCATGGATGGGCCGCACTGGAAATCGAGATAAGAATGACTTGAACTGGTCGTAAATTAATTATTCAATTATCGCACGCATTAATGAATTTACAACGGGTGTTTGTTTGGATTGCCCCAGCGCGCACTCCAGTAATTAAAAACTTACGCAAAGCGTACCCGAAAGCGAAGGGCCCTTCGCGCGACGGGTGCGGTGGGTTGAGTGAATTGCAGTTTATCTAAGAGGGTTTTTTGGGTTGGTTGTCAACAGGAAACGGAAGATCCCAGTTATAAATGGTGATGATGGGTTTCCGGTCAGAAGCAAAGTATTTAATTTTCTTGATGAATCAGTTATTAAGGTTAGAATTCATTTGATGTTAAACTAAACATACTGGTTCTGTATACTGGAATAAATGGGCTGGTGTGTTCTGCAGAAAAATGCTTTATTCAGCCTGAAGGAAGAGTATTTAAACTGAGTTATCTCACAGCTGAATTCATTGTAAGCCTTACCCATCACTGTAAAAATAGTCTCTTGGATATCCAGATTGCAGACTCTTAAATAATTTGACAAGAAAACGGATTTTTGTATGAATTGAGAGCTGAGCTACTTAATTTAAGGGTATTTCCTTTTGATTTCAGCAGATTTCCGAGAAGGTTTTTTCTTGTTAAATTCTTTAAGAATCTGAACTGAGAAACTTCTCCGATCCCTAAGCAAAGTCTCTCCCCGATAACACCGCGCGCCGGATGCAAATGCATCCCATTCATCCCGGCTGGGAAAAAGGGAAAACAGCCACGTTGCCAGCCCGCAAAGATCCCAGAATTTTCGCCCTGCGCGAAATAGGCGAATTCTTCGTCCATCCGACCACCCTGGAGTGCAGTGAGTCGGCATTTACGGTGCCGTACACCGAAAACTCATTACCGGGGTGGCGATCTATTAATCCATATTTTTTAATCATCCACCTCCATCGGCATCGGCCGACACCATCCACCGGCTCACCTTCCACCATCCACCGGCTCGCCTTGCATCGTCCACCGCGGCCCGAATAAATCAATCGCTTCGTGACTCGTCTCGCGGCTGATTCGATGGAATTGAAACGCGGAATCGCTCGGGTTCATCGCCAGGATTCGACGATTCTGTAAATCATGCGCCGTTGCACCGATGGATGGTGCAATTGGTGCACGGACTTTCGTGTTGCCATGTTATTACTTTTCTTGAACGGGATGGGCCCTGAGGCAGGATGAGAGTTTAACACCATCGGACAAATATTTCATTAAGGCTCTCATTTTAAGTATTCATTTTTTTAAAGCACTTTTGGCATTTTGAAATTTTTCAAAACCAACTCTTAAATAATTCCATAGTTTATTGTTTACATTAGAGTTCCATTAAATGCATCATTAGTCGCATTAGGAATCAACCTGTTTCAAACTTAAGCCAGGGCGAAAAGAACACTGCGGAAAAAAAACACATTGGATCTAGAGTCCAGACTCTTAAAAACATCGACAAGAAAAAGTACTCTTGATTCAATCAGAATCTAGCTTAAATCAAGAACCAAGCCTCTTAATTTAAGCGGATTTCGTTTTGATTCACGCAAAAATCCTATTGAATCTAGAGTATTTTTTCTTGCCAATGTTTTCAAGAGTCTGGACTCTAGATCCAATGTGTTTTTTTTTCCAGTGAAGAGTATGATCATATATAGAAAATTGCTCAAAAATCACGATGAGCCCATCGGGAAAGTCGGATATACTCCTCTAATCTCACAATCTGCGGTAGAGATATGCGTTTTTTAAGCTTCCCGCTTCTAAAATGATACTACTACGGTACAGGTGAACATTTGGTCAGATTAATCGTTCCATCCGACCCGTGCGCACAAGGATGCTACACAACATTCAACATGGCTGACGCTCCTGTGCGCAAATCGTGAGGAAGCTCCATGGTATTTATCAACGCAAAGGAAATGTAAATATAAACACGCTGGTTGATAAAATTCCGTCTCGTCACGTGTTTTGTCGGGTTGGCGCCGGCCATGTTGAATATTGCGAAACATCCTGGTGCGCAAGGGTTGGGTGCAACGACGCCTCTTACGAAATGTATATACATATGTTCCGTAGTATCGTATTTAAAGTGGGAGACTTAGAAAAGCGCATATTTTATACGCCGCACAGTGGATTGAGTCATTTAGAGAGGTCGGATATGATATAATAAATTAAAATTGCAAATTTTGCTGTTTATTTCGTTACATTTTGAATTTCAAGGGGTGCTTTAAGAAGAAAAGTTCACGAGGAAACCAATGGAGCCACTTTCAGGACCTCAAGATTTTGGATAAGCGGAGTTATAAGCGTTTGAAGTTTCCAAATTTTTTGGTATTGACTCGATCCACTGTGCGTCGAGTGTGAGGTTACGAGTGTATTTCAGACTTTTTTTAGTGCGCTAGTCGTACTTTTTGAGCCAGTTTCTATAAGACATAACTTTTGTTTTTCCTCTAGCTAAAGTTTGCAACAGGTCTGTTTTTTATAGACATTCGGAATTCATCTAGAGATAGTATTCAATGAATTTATTATGATTTTAGGTAGAAAATTATAGAATATTGGCCATTTCGACCTTGGACATTCTCTCTGAGAGTCGCGAGGCCACAGGAGACGACCAGAGAGAGCAGAGCAGAAGAGCTTTCAGAGCGAACGTCACTGGCAGCGCGGGCAAACGTTATAAATTACCACCGGTTTATATTTTGATCAGGGTAATGTTTCTGCTCTTCGGGAAGTGTAATTACACTTGATGTCGGCTCGAAGAAATATCGGAGAGAAGCGACTTGTCTTTTAACGCTCTCGCTTTGCGCCAAGTCGCCGTGTTGAGACATCGTGGCCTAGGTCGTGGTCACCCGCGGCGTTACATCAGTGGCGTGGCGTGCTTTGCGATATATCGATTGATCTGCCATTTAAACCTATGGATAAAGATCGATAAACAAGGCGTTCGCAACGAACACCTTAATAATCGATTCTTTACCATAGCTTCAAATGGTGATACATCGATAATCGATCCTTCATGATACGCCACTATGCGTTGCATCCGATCTCACTATACATAATACGTAGAGACCTCGTATGAAAATTCAAACGATGCCAAATTTCCCCTGCTGCAATCGTCATTTTTGCAGAAATTATATGAATATTTCTCCTTGAGATAATTTTCAAATACTCCAGATCAACTCGCCTCAAGAATTCACGTGGTAATCAATAGGAATATATTCAAAATTTTCCCTGATATTTCGTATTTTATTGAATGAAATTTGGCAACGACATTGCGTTTATACGACGTTTTTCCATAGTATGGCAGCGTAGTGCCTGTCAACGATGATCTGAGGTAGAGCGTGATGAATTTCGCGAGTCTATTATTTGCTAGCCATCCACACAACTAGCTTATACTTGCTATGGGACAAGGTGGTAAAGTAGTGCTGGGTCCAAACTATTTTGCAGGGGAAACAAGGCCGGAAAGTTCAAAAATTTCAATTAGATTCAACAATTTTGAGCTCTAATTGAATGTAGACTCTAACTTATATTTTTAAACTTTTTGACCTTGTTTTCCCTGCAATTTAGTGCGAACCTAGAACTATTTTACGAACTTGTTACACACAGTTCGGGCTACGTTTCCCAGTGTTGTTTTCTTCTTAGCTATGAAATTTGCCACAACAAAACAAGACGAAATATTGACACTGACCTGTACTAGAAAAGAACGTTTCTTTATTTAAGCAGAAATATTCTTAAATTAGCCGCCAAGGACATATGTCTCTTGACCTGAGAAGCACAGCGGGCTGATCGTTGAAATTGATAGACAAAGCTATATACAAAGAAGACAAAAGGGATATAGAAGGATTCTATTGGTGAAAGCGGGTGGTTGCAATGGTCAAAGGAGGTAGGTAGTATAGACAAACAAACGGCAACCCACGAAAGACCCCATAGTTAGTCTATCAATTACCCCCCTTACTTTATAAGAACCACCCATTTCAACCAATACTATCGCTCCATACTGCCGTGCTGAGGAAGGACGCCGTATGAACATTCGAGAATTGCAAAATTTCCTTCGGTAAAATGTGTTTATTTTTGAGGAAAGTTATCAAGAAAGTTTCAGGAACTTCAGGTGAAATTACGAACAAAATTATATGAAAAATTGGAAGTTATATATTCAAAAGTTTACGATGGAATTCTTGTTTTATCAAAGGAAATTTGGCAACGTCTGAAGGTTCATACGGCGTTTTTCCTTAGCACGACAGCATACACTTTGTCTATTGCTTTGTCTACCAATGTCAACAATCAGCCCGTAGGTGTTAATGACAAGAGAATAGTCCTTCATCCCTAGCAGAACCCTACTCGATTCAAGCGATTTCATTCACTCCCTCTTTGCTAATCACACGCAAAAATCCCTGAAACTTTAGCCAAGCTGGCAGCAATGCGACGCGTGTATTATCCACGGAACTTATCCGACAATTTATACCACGTATCTAATGTGGACAACAAGTCGGTCGGTTATATTTTTAGCGTATTTAGTTAATCCTGCACTTTACGTTCCGAACGCGCTCTCGGGGGATTTCGATGCGTTTGATGCACTTCGTGAGAGTGCGCTTATGAGGCGCAGAGAGGATTTCGTCCTCCGGGGGGAGTTTTCGGGAAAAGACGGCTTTCGCGGTCTTGTCAAGCTGGGATCATCGTCAACTGCCCTCGTGTAAAAGTACAACGCTCGGTTTGTTTAGTTTTGGGAAGTGTAAAGTAGTTTTGAATTCACATTCAGAAGGTAGATTTAACATTTTTATTACATGTGCTTAACGTTTCCGGTCTAGATTAGGGCCTAGGATCGGACAAACCAGGAAATTGAATTTGGTAGAAAAATCCGATGACACCTTTTGTGCGGTCACCACGTTAGTAGTGTACGCTCTTTCCCGTCGTTTTGCAGCGGGTATGTTACTTATGGATCCATCGGTAAAGGCCCGCACTGCTCTGTAGGAATCGCATGTAGGCAATTTCATCAATTTCAATGGATTCAAATTTCGGGGGGGGGGGGGAGATTGAGATTTTCTCTTCCTACAGGATTTATCGGCATTTGCGATTGAAAATTCCGTGCGGTGCCTGCGTGTCCTGCTCCTGCTCACTGCCGTGCTAAGGAAGAGCGCCGGATGAACATTTGAGAGTTGCCAAATTTCCTTCGATAAAATGTTTATTTTTGAGGAAAATTGTGAATATTTTGCCTTGACATTTTCAGGAACTTTAGGTGAAATTACGAGCAAAATTATCTGAAAAATTGGAAGAAAAATAATCATAAGTTTACCAGGATATTCTTGTTTTATCAGAGAAAATTTGGCAACGTCTAAAGGTTCTTACGGCGTTTTTCCTTAGCACGGCAGTGCGTGTCCTGCTCCTGCTCAGGAGCATGACCTGAGCATCAGATGTCACCGTTGGTATTACACTCTTCATCCTCCTCCACGAGCCATGACATTCCACCTGGATTTTTTCTCTGCATCTGCGTCCTCTTTCTAATTAACCTCTCGACAAGACGCAGTCGCAGTGGAAACCCGGGAATTATGCAGGGTAACCCGAGCTCCCGACTGGTAGTCGGCGGTGGTTCACTCATTTTCGGTGCCCCGAATTTTCGGCTTCCCGGTTTTAGAAAGTCGTGTCTAGCAAAGCGTGGATCACGTATCACAATTTGTCTTGGGAACATCTCGATCCTCCTCGCTTCAGTAGTTGTGATTCCGCTCGTGACCCTCGCAGCATCCACTCTGCCGCGTGCTAAGGAAAAACGCCGTATAAACCCTCAGGCGTTGCCAAATTTCCTTTGATAAAACACGAATTTCCTGGTAAATTTATGAATATTTTCTTTTCAATTTTTCCAGATACTTTTGCTCGTAATTTCACCTAAATTTTCTGAAAATTTCAAGGAAAAATATCCATAACTTTCCTCAAAAATATGCATTTTAGCGAAGGAAATTTGGCAACTCTCGAATGCTCTTACGGCGTCTTTCCTTAGCACGGCAGCACTGTTCAGCGTTGCCGTCTAACGGAACCCTCTTAGTTTCCTCACTAAAAATTTTTCGTAAAGATGAAAATTGGAGAGGTAAACGTTCTTGCACTTCTGCCGTGCTAAGGAAAAACGCCGTATTAGCCTTTAGACGTTGCCAGATTACCTTCACTAAAATCGAATTTATCGAGAAAATTTTGAACATTTTTTTTTTCTCAAAATTTTTATACAATTTTGTTCGCAATTTCATGTAAAATATCAGAAAATTTCAAGGAAAAATATGAATAACTTATTTCCCATATCAGAAAAAAATTATAAAGAATACAGTGAAATCAGTTCTTTAAGCATTTGCAGATGAAGCAATAAAAAATTTGCTTGCTAATCCAGCAGTGAAAAAGCAGCAGCAGCTAAAAAATACAGTGAAATCAGCTCTTTATGCACTTTCAGATGAAGCAATAAAAAATGTGCTTGCTAATTCTCCATCACTAAATACATCTGCGTTACGTGCGTTACGTATAGGTTCCAGACCCACAGTGGGCCGACTAAAGAGTGGTTAGTTTCGGATCGCCCGGATAATATTTTGTCTACGGATCCGATAGGCGAACTCGCTAATTCAACGACCGATGAGCCGAACGAGTCGCTAATCTCCCGACGGGAAATTGAATTACCGCTAAATCGAAATACAATAGGAGCGAGCGGCAAAAATACTCCAGACGGAGAGCAGAAAAGTCACGATTGCCATTGCAGCGTGCCCGGCTTAAGCCGCCCGACTAATTTGCCACGGGCAGGGAACGAACCACCCATCCTTAAAAAGACATACGTCCATCATTTTAGTGACACCAGGATCGCTTGTATTTTTATGCACTCCAGGGTTGAACCAAATTTGCACTTGATCCCTTTCGCCATCCGCGGATCTATATTTCATCCCGACGAGCTTACACTATTGATGATCGTTTCCGGTCGTGACAAGTTCATTCCGGCATTGCTAGATCAGGGAACTAAAGTTCCTCCGGCTCGTGCTGTTTTCGTGGGAAAAATAGCGGTTTTCTAACACTATCGGGCTGACATGTTTCGGTTCGGTATTTTGTTTAGGGCTTACGATGTGTCATTGACTTGTGGCACTCGAGCTTGCACCAGGAACAGTCTTATTGCCAACTTTAAGGGCAAAAATCATCGTATTTTGCTCTTTTTCAGGAATGTTGTAGGTTTCGTTTGAATTCGGTTGTCCGCGGGTAAAGGACCCTAGTGTCTTGATAAAATTGAGTTATTCACACCACTACCATAAAGTGTTTTGTGAACTATTGGGAACCAAATTGACGGAACTTGCTTCCCTGAAGAATTTCCTTTCATCGTGCACTAAGTTTCTTTTCCCAACGATGGTCACGATTTTCATAATTTTTGCTCCTTGTTATCCTCACTGACGAACTGTCATAAAAAAGAGGACAAAATAAAATGAAACACAAAAAAGGCCCGCTTTAAATTGGGATGCCTCAGACTTACGGTCGTATACAGATCTGCGTTGAAAATTAAGAAATACGAAGTATCAATACAATTCCAAATTTGAAATTTAAATGAACACAAGAGGAACTTTTGAAAATGCAATAATCAAGTTTCATTCGACGCCAGAAGATTAAACATTATGGTCTTAATTTTGGAACGTTTGATGAAAAATGGAGTGAAAAAAAGTTAAAATTGAGGATTTTTCCAGCAAAAAGGCCCGGGCCCATTTCAAAAAGTCGCGTCTTGAGACAAATGCATCCGTAGTTTTCATCTAGCCACTGACGGTGACTTACATCGAAAATCAGACTCTTAGATCAAAGTATCAGTATATTAGATCATCTCTAGAATGCAAAACGACCAGTAATTAAACTTCAAATTCATTTTTCTCGAAACATTCTCGATATGGGTTCTTTTTCCAATAAGCTCCACAATTTTGAATGAACATTTTTAATTTTTCCGCACGGAACAAGTATATTGCCTGTGATCATAAGTTTATCGAATACCGCTTCCCGTCCAACAACAAAAACAGCACCTACAAATCAACATCTAAAGTAGATCCTCCAGGCTCAGGCCGTATAAATCTCCTCATCAAACCCCACAATAAAACAAAAAAGTAGAAGGAGCGAAAAAGAGGCGGTTTCTCAATTAACCGGCCTCCACTCGATCAAGAACGGATGAATCCCATTCACAGTTCACACCAGCTTCGTACCTATATTCAAGATGTACATCCCAAGTAGGGGGCTATCCGATCCATAACCCCCTCCCCATCCCCAACCAACCTTTTGTTTTTACCCCCCTCCCCCTCCACCCCTCCAGAATTGATCCGTTCATGTGAGTCGGGTGCCTGTTCACACCAACGCAGCCATAAATTCAAAATAGGTTATCGGGATAGCGCGGACAGAGAGGCTGGGAGGCGCATCTCAACCCTTATTTTTAAAAAGAACACATGTTCATTATCTGAAAAACCCTGGGACGTGTGTAATTTAATGGATTTCAAGGCTCATCAGAAGAATGGACACGTTCTTTTAAAAAATATGGGCTCCGATCGGTGGTCAGCCCTGACGATCTGATCGGCTCAGATCGGAGCGATTTTGCCAGTCTCGGGAATGGTTACGCCTCCCAGATCGGTGGGATCGGCGTTGTCTCGTGGTTGGTAATATGTGCAGGTTGTATTCATGTTTTTAGGGTGATAATTTTTTCGTTCTGTACGACTTGGCAATGGCGTGCCGATCCACCGACGCACCACCACGATCTAAGTGCCTGACAGGAAAGGGAAAACTACCGATGGACGGTGCATGGCCAGGCGTTGTCATATGAAGGTGCTTATCGATGGTGGGAATTGAAAAAACACCCATCTTCGCTTTGTGCGGATGTTCGGAAAAAGGAGAGGGGGTTTTTCCTGGTGGACTTCTGGATGTTTCTGTCATTTCATTAAACAAACAAACAAAAATTTAAAAAAAAATTTAAAAAAATAAAAAAAATTATCGGAAAATAAAAATAAGGCAAAAAATAAAACACAACTATAGGATATCCGTAATCTGATTTCAAAGTCCTGTCTTTGCTATCGAGTCACAAAGACTAACTAGCGGACCTGCTTGTGCTTTGCATATTGATACAATGTGGGGAAAAAATTCTCTGGGATCCAGAATCTATACTCTTAAACAATTTGACAAGAAAGAATACTCATGATTAAATCGGATTTTTGCTTGAATCGAGAGCCAAGCCTCCTAATTTATGCGGCCGATTTCCTTTTGACTCAAGAAAAAATCCGATCGAATCGAGAGTATTTTTTCTGGTCAAATTTTTAGAAGTCTTGACCTTGGATCAAAGAGGCTCATTTTCCAGTGAACCATGAATCACTGTTATCACAAAAGTAATATGATTCCAAGGAGGAACACGGAAAAAAATGGATTCCTGAATCAACTATTAAATAGTTAAAAGATACGTCCGACATGTTTCAAACGTGCATTTTACAAAAGAGGAAAACTAATTTAACCACGGCGCGGTGGGTTAAATTACGATTTTTTTACCGTAAAATCTACATGGAAACATTTAGGACACTTTTTTAACCAAAAAATTGTTAAATCAGCAATTTCATTTTTCCGTGAAAGTAGGTTGGACCTGAAATTCACTGAAGCTGAAAAGTAGTGTTGAAAGAGCAATGCGATCTCTTTACCCCTAATTTTGTCTACATACACGTTTTAATGCTAGGTTTCGATGATTTGATGAGAGGAGCGCCAGAGTTCTATGACATCTAACAGCCCCTCAGTCCAAAAATTGTGTGCTGAGTATGTCTTGATAGCCATACTCAACAGAACCCGAAGATCCTGTATGCCATGATGCAAGCACCCTTTTTATAATTCCTGGGGTGGGGCAATGGCTATAAGTTAAAAAGCAACCCATGATATTTGATGAAGATCATTGATTTAATCGAGCTTTTGAAGCACTAGTAAATTAACATATCTTCGTTACGCTGATTTTAACATGCTCACACAGGTGTCACACTTCAAATTCATTTAAAAATTGTTTGTATATCCTGTGCATTTGGGATTTTTGCAGTATTTCTAACGCTTCACGGAATTGAAAGTGAGCCAGTGCTCTCTGGTGGTGTTTATAGGAATTGCTGTCGAAGAGGTGTTTGCAGTGTTGTCGAGTGTTGTGTGAAATTTTTCTATTTTTAAAAAATTCACCGAAATTTTCTGAAATTTTATTTTTGGTAGCTGTAGCTCCGACTCAAAGTTGTATTCAATCAAACAATTCCTAAAAAAACAATCAACGGCATATTGTATTTGGGACATGACTAATTACCGAGATTGATTTTCTAAAAAAAATGGCAACTTGAAGGTACTTTATGTCATGAAACTAAAATGGTGTTCGTTTCGTTGCACCAATATTTTGAAAATCCAATATGGCAACTCAACATTGAAAATTCCACAAAAAAAAAATATTCTATTTTGCCAAAATGTAGTTTTCATTGACAGTACTGACCCACACAATAAACAAAATTATACTCCTCCGTGGAGCTATGTTTGAGATCCGGAAGTATAGCAAGGCAGTTTCTTTTCTTACGTTTATTTTATTATTTAGTTGGTTCCAACGAAATTTTTAATTGAAATAAGCTATTATGAAAGATATCATAAAATAGCAAAATATAGTCATAGTCAAAATAGCAACTGAGTAAGCGTGAATTTCGCGCCGGGATTATTAACGTGAAGATAATAGATCTAGGATGAGTATTTTTGAGACATGGTCACTTTTTCAGGACCATGAAATTTTTCACTCTCCTTTCTCAGCCAGGCGGCAACACCGCCTGGAAATGGAAAAGCACACCCCTGGCACATAAATCGAGGCGCTTTAGTTGCACACCTGCCGAAGACGCCTCTCATCATCTCCCGGCTCGGGCGAGGAAATCGTCCGGACCTCATTCGCTTTATAATTAAAAGTGATACCCATTTTTATCTACGAGCGGTCACAACTTAGGGGGTTTTATTACGTGGAATTACGACAACCAATAAAACCGAGGCCTCGGAAAGGGGTAGAGGCCGGCTCGGCGCAGGCGCGAAACCTAACCTCAAAGGAAAGAAAAACGAGAGTCCGAGTCGGTGCATGTCCGGGCACCTCCTCCGACGCAGCGGCGAAATGAATTTAAATGTTAATCAGCCCGTTGAGTAATTACTCGCCGGGTCGCTCTATTCTTTTATCTGAGCATCTAGATTTTCTCGGACGAGGGGGGTGGAGTGGGGTGTAGGGGGTGTTGCGTGGGGAGTTTTTCAGACCTCGGATGCTATGCAGGTCAAACACCCGAGGCGCGGGAGTTTTTTGTTGCCGGTAAGGAGCTATTGACACGTACTTTGAATTGTTCTTTATGACTTTTTATACCTGCCCCTCTTTTGTCCCCTCTCTCCGTCGTTCTTGAAAACTCCCTCGCGGCTGCGCTGCGCGCCTGAAAGTGAAACCTCAGGTGAACGTGGAATCTGAGAAATAGAGAATTTTTGTCTTTCCCAATCGCATTTTACAGAGCTAGAATTGCAATAATGTTCCGACGTATTGACTTAATATTGCGACTAACCTACAATTTTTGGAACATATATGGACAATTTTCCACGATTTTTAGCTATTTTATAACAATGCTTTGAAGGTTCCTTGAACTAAGAAGGTGGGCAATCTGCACGGAGAAAAAAACTTCATGCATGGGACCCGAAGTTGAGGTCATATGGATCTCTGAAGTTTTCTGATCACGAACCCAAAAACTTGAGGTCGAGCTGCCGAAGTTCGGGTCAGACATCCAGGCATTTCGGTATGTACCGGAGTACCTCAGATGTGTGACCCGAACCCTTTGGTATATATCGGAGTACGCCAGATGTCTGACCCGAACTTCGGCAGCTGGACCTCAAGTTTTTAGATACGTGATCCGAAAACTTCAGGGATCCATATGACCTCAACTTCGGGTCCCAAGCACGAAGTTTTTTTCTCCGTGTGTGTCACAACCAGGAATTGCAAATTATCGCCATTTCATTCCAATTTATTACGACGATATCACAATAAATCTCGATAATTTCGCCCTTTCCAAAAGGAGGATAGACGATCTTCACATCTTGCCTCATAGTCGCAATAATATGCCGATATTTCCGCAACTTATGGCAATCTCTGCTACGGGGGGTATGGCGTTCCTCAGGACCTTCAATTTTTCCTTTGAAAATCCTTCGATAAATGTTCATGCGTCCGTGGAAATTCCTGAAAATTCTAAAGTCCCTCCAATTAAAGTATTGGAAAGGTCCTTGATTTTCATTTTGATTGGCAGTCTTAAATCTTTCTTAACGGATAAGACGCTGTTGATACTAATTTCGTCCATCGGAGAGGAAATCGAATTCCAATAGCACAGGCCTAGTCGATCGGGCGATGAAGCGTCGACAGGGTCAAATGGTTCACGTCCAAACCCGCAGCTCGATTGTTGCAATACTATCGAACGACCTTGATCGATATATAGCATTGCCAAGATAGGAATATATCGATCAAGTTCATTCGATAACGATCCAACAATCGACGTCGAGGAGACGCACGGGCTTGGATTAGTCGCACCGGAAACCGCCGCTTACGATTGAATAGACTCACCTGCCACAATCTAAATCCGACCGAAAAATCAGGAAACCCTTTCACCTCGCCCCGTTCCCAAGCGCCCATCCGCTGTACTACTACTTTCATTATTCCTGTTCAGGAAGTAAATGTTTAAGCTCAACTTTGGGCTCAGTTTGCGGAACACGCAAAGATATTATAACGAATCAATTTTGTAAATAAAAAAAGTATTTTCATTAATTCGTTCTCCGGTAACGTCGTTAGAAGATCTAACTCGAAACATTATCGATGACCCTCCTCTGATGATTTATTGTTCGAAAGCACTTTCTCGTTAAAAAATTGTTGGGTAAAAATGGCAATTAAAAGGATCAACGTACTTTAATAGTAATAATAATTTTAAAAGAATCGATTTTTACTGAAAAATAATTCAAGAGAATAATCAATTGAAGCTTGTATTGCAGAATAATGAAAGCTCATGGTTATTCCCATGAACTTTAGAGCTTGATTGACTCTAAAATATTTTCGGTGTTAGATGCGTGTATGTTTTTCGAGCATGATAATCGAAAAACCAGCATTTCATCTTCAGGAGTAAACACAGTTTACACACATGTTATGAAAAATAGGATGAAAGTTGTTCGTGTAAGTTGCTTTGAGTCAAAAACTTCAAGAATGGTTCAGAAAAATACCTACTGCTGAAAATTTCTCTCAGGATAAGATTTATGATTTGAAAAATTTAGAATTCCCAAAAATACTCTATTCCGATAGTTTCATGCTTCTTATATTGTATAGTTTCTATAGACAGTAGGGCAGTACGCGCTCACAGAAACTACACTCCTGCCTGATTTTGGCACCAGATATACGAGGAGTTGCACTAACCACAGAGTCATGGTTGATCCAACTACACTTTCTGTAGACTCAACCGTACCTCTGACCGATGCAACTACTCTCATATCTTGCGTCAAAATCAGCCAGGAGTATAGTACGAATTGTAATGCTTTTTCCCGTGTTGCATCATGAACTATGTCAATTCCATGAATTTGACAACGCTGCTTTGGTTGTTCCAAACGAGAAAATAAAGTAATATGTCAAGGGCTTTTACTTCCTGACTCAGTTAAGACCATGGATGGGATCGTTTCGGGAATTTCATTGGGGAGGCCTCCCGAAAAGCGGGAAAGCGGGGAAAAGGGGACGTAAAAAATGAATTCCACGCGGGGCCCAGGTGCAGCGTGCCGGGGTCCCTGGAGGCAACGCAGTTAAAAGGAGCAAACGATCGATAATGTACCTCTACACGTGTTCCCTTGTCTTTTTTCCCGTTAATTAAATGCTCCGCCTTTCGTTTTCAAGCCCATTGATTCTCCTTTGAAACCCTCGAGGGCTCTTCCCCGGTTTTTCACGGAATAAGTAAACAGGGCTAGTAATCTTAATATTTAATTTGAAAAATAGAATGAAATTGTGAATCAACCACTGTACTAATTGCGAGGGGCGTTGGTTCATTTGAAAGGTGTTGTTCTCAATGCTTCGGGAAAACTATAAATTATTTTCTAGGGTTCGTCCCCGATTTTTAAATCCCTAAAAACTCATAAATTGGATGAGGGGAAGTGGGGGTTTTTTGTTTTTTGTTTTTCGGAAAAGTTTTGTTGCTACGCATCTTACTTTAC
>NW_017566682.1:1382068-1457250 GCF_001854935.1 Bemisia tabaci
GGGAGTGGGGTGGGGGAGCGGTGTATGAAGTGCGCTTAAGTACGTATTTACAAGAGTGCGAGGATTCGGAGCCGTTTCGTTCCGGGGGTAACAGGAGCAGCGCCCCGGGTCGGGCCGTGAGGAGCGCTTTCGTATCAGAACTCGGGTCATACATGGAGCATGCAGTCAGATGGAATGAATCAATGAACGAAGAGCTTTTATGCGAGTACGTGCGAGCAAAGGATTCGCGCTCCAGAAGTTTTATTTCATCGAGTGTGAGAAAAGTTCAAGTAGGAAACGTGGCGCACTTTCTGTAGTGCGGGTTTTCGCGAAGATGTTGGATGGCATTTTTCAAGAATCGAGGGCTAAACACTAAGAAACGTGGCATAAATTGAATGTAACAAGGTGGTAAACTAGTGCTGGGTCTACACTGTTTTGCGTGAGAAACGAGGCAAAAAGGTTAAAAAATGTTCAATTAGAGTCAAACATTTTGTGGTCTAATGAGTACAAGACTATGTTACACGGAGAAAAAAACTTCGTGCGTGAGACCCAAAGTTTAGGTCATATGGATCTCTGAAGTTTTCGGATTGAGCATCTGAACACTTAAGGTCTAGCTGCCGATGTTCAGATCAGACATGTGAAACTTCAGTTCTTACATCTGAAGTACTTCAGATGTAAGAACCGAAGTTTTTTGGATGTGAAAACCGAAGTATTTCAGACGTAAGAACTAAAGTTTCAGACGTGTGATCCGAACCTCTACAGCTAGACCTTAAGTGTTCAGATGCTCAATCTGAAAACTTCTGAGATCCATATGACCTTAACTTCAGGTCCCACGCTCGAGGTTTTTTCTCCGTGTAGGGGACAGAGTGTTCAGCTCAGGCAGCTTATTGTGGAATATCAAGTTGAGGTCACGCCGAGGGATCTGTAAAGTTTGGGGTCTTTCTAGACCTCATCAGTAGATGCAGACCAGAGTCCAGACTCTTTAAAAAATGAAGGAAAAAAACTCTGGATTCAATCGGATTTTTGGGTGAATCAAAAAGAAATCCACGTAAATTGAGATGTTTGGCTTTCGATTCAAGCAAAAATCCGATTGAAACAAGAATTTGTTTCTTGTCAAATTTTTAAGAATCTGTACTCTGTATCCAAGAGACTATTTTCCCAATGAGGAGTTGAGCCACACGTAGAAAAAGCTATGGCTTTAGAAACCAATCAGTGGTTCATAGGGAACACCAGTATTAATGCGGTAAATGAACTAATGATTCTCGGTCTGTGAACCACACTAGGTAGTAATGAGGTACATACAGGTACATACTAAGGTGTATTTGTACCATCATTGATAAAGAAACAACTTAAAACGGGGCTAAGGCCGCAAATAATAAACATAAAATAAAATAAAAAACCCGGTTCGTTTCGCAGGGATCACACCCGCATTTTCAACCGGCAAAAACAAGAAAATTATAAGAAGGACACTATGAGCCTCACCGTTGTTATTGTGAGACAGAATGAGGCTCATAGTATCCTTCTTATAATTTTCTTGTTTTTGCCGGTTGAAAATGCGGGTGTGATCCCTGCGAAACGACCCGGGTTTTTTTATTTTATTTTATGTTTATTATTTGCGGCCTTAGCCCCGTTTTGAGTCGTTTCTTTATAAGTGTTTCGGGCCGATTAAGTTGTTTTTTCTACCATCATTGAGATATGAATGCTATTATTATACACTGTATTTCACCTATTAGTGGTGTTCCATATGAACCACCAATTGGTTTATAAGCCATAGATTTTTCTCGGTGCGCAAAGAGGCCAGAAGACCCTCCTTCCTAGTTCATTCGTGCTGAAGCTCCCTCTTTAAACCATCAGTCAAGTCACAGTATCTAGCTCCTCAGCCGTATAACGGGGAGGGATCGGAGCTTGATGTCAGTGGCAGCCAATGATTTCATCGCGAACTTTCAACGCGAGCCCATTGATTAAACAATTAGTTGGAGGCTTGACAAGACATCCAATCCCCTCGGCTCCCTCCCCTGGATGTTCATGTCATGTCGCTCGGTTAAGCGGCTAATAATAGGTCGCGGTTTAAGAATTGTCGATCCGGATGAACGGCAATTTTCCAAATTGTTTGGCTTTTTCTGGAAAGGGGGGGGGGTGCTCGCGAAAGACGAGGACGCGGTTGGACGCGAAGCGGCGGGTGTTGAGAGATGAAAATGCCGCGAGTTGCTGCTCGGCGGTGACAGGCACAATGTATGGAAGATCTACGACTCAAGATTGGTGATATTGAACGAGGTTAGGGTAGAACGGCAATTTTCACCTTGGATTCTAATTTAACCGTCTGTAAATATAGTTAGGAACAATTTGTAAGAGGCTTTAGTAATTCAATCAGGGACAAAATTTTAGTTAACGCTTTAGGGGAGCAACTTCTTTTCGTGTGAAGGAGCAAGGATATAGAACTTAGGGAAGTCACACAGATTTTTCTGGGAAAATGTCCCTGGAAAGGATTTTTTGTGAAATTTTAAAGGGTGTGACTCTCTTCACTGTCCCCTCAATTGCCACCCTCAAGTAAGTTCTTACAAGGAAATTTTGCAAATCTCCTGTCAGTTTAGCTGTCCTGAGTCACTGACCCTCTCACTAACTTTGAATCACTAATATCTTCAATAATCAAATTTTCCGGAGGAGTACCCACCCTTTTCCGGCCGGGGCTTCCTTCCAGCCCACCCGCCCTTCAAAAAAAACCCCCGTTACCTTTATTTTTCCCGGGGCCCATATTTTGTTAGGACGGCCCTGATAAGTGTAATAATAGGACCGTGAGGCTGCGAAATCTTGTAGCAGACGCCGCCGCACACTTATGTGTGCTTTTTTTCAAATCGGTCATCAAATGAGTATCAAAATTCGAACCTGCTGTTCGGTTTGGCCGAAAACAGAATTTATGAAAAATGTAGCTCTTTCTTCTCCATCGCGCACAGATTTTAGACGTTGTGCACTTGAGCGTCACCCGGCTGCGGCTGGAAGTTGCGTTAGTTGCAGCGAACCCATTCACTGGACGGGCAAAATTAGTGCGGGGCATTCTTTGGTTGGGATTCAACAATCCAGCTAAGAATACCATTCAGAAGTGGCGGATGAATGGAGCGAAATTAGCGGCCTCCGCTGCCAACACGTGACCCATCAAATCGGCCAACAGCCCGGCAACCTCTCATTACCACCTCCTCCCTCCCCCTCCCCTCGCCCTATGGAAACTTGGCACTCGGATCGGCCTCGGCTCGAAAAAGACTACTTTTTTCTGACTTTTTTTTCTTGTGGTTGATTTGTTAACGAGCTTGCGGCGAAGAAGAACGAGTGTTGCGCATGCTCCTTGTTTCCTTTTTTTTTATTTTTGTTAGGTGACGAAATTATTGAGCCCATGACGAAACGGTCCAGGCCTACAACATTATCAGATCCATCCACCCTGTTTCCGAGGATGAGGAAAATGTTTGGCCTAAAACATGATCTCACTCTTTTCTCCAATATTTTCCATAGCACCCGGACCCATAATCTGGCTCAGGGAAAAGGGATGTTGAAAAGCAGAGTTACCAAAAGAGAGTTAAAAGCACAGATGATGTCATTGGAAGTTATTTTAAGCATGAAACCATTCAGGATTCATTTTCCTCCTAATTAAATTTTTTATACAAATTTTAACCATCCCTACCTCTGATTTGTTAATGGGACTGCATTTTTCAATAAGGAACTAAAATTTCTGACTCCTTCTAGAAACAACGTCTCCCTACGCTGATAAGTGCTTTCATTTATGAGCCAAAAATTGTAGTTTCTCATCCCAAAATTTAATCCAATTAGTCTGTCGTTTCCGAGAAATTGACCCAGAGCAAGTCCTGAGAGAAATCATCAACAAAGTCCATCTTTGCCTTTCAAGTTAGCGTTGCATCCGAAGAAATTTTCCTCTAAAACTTTTCCCTATCATGAATTTCGACTGCGAGGGGCCGAAAATCTTCTCATCCTCAAATCCACTACCGACCGGTGCGACGGATCAACCTCCTCACGGAGGCATGCAGGCGGGTCAAAATAACAGCGATTTTTCTTCCCCAGGCGACTATTTTGGTTGCCCCCGCCGCCGCCCCTTCAAGGCGCAATTATGTCAACCCGCGATGAGCGTCAGCATGTGTCTCTCATTAGGAATTGGTCCTTTGATCAGATTACGGTGAATGCGGCTCGCGATCCTGTTACGTTACGTCGCCCCGGTCCCGCTGCGTTTTTTCGTATCAATCATACAACCTGATCTCCGATTCGAACCTCGTCAAAACTAGCGCGCGTCCCCGAGGACCCGGAGAAGGGGGGCCCCTCCCCGGGATTTGGCCCCTCGTCGGATTTCGAAACGTCTTGTCTTGTTGGGATGTTCTCCAAAGTTCTTCACCTTGCGCCTCCCTCCACTCCCCTCCTCGGTGCTTCGTCGTGTTAAGGAGAAATGTCGTGTGAACATTTAGACGTTGGTAAATTTCTCACGTTAAACATCAAATTTTCGTCAGAGGTTTAGAAACGGCCAGGACTATCATTTAGGGAGGACATTTTCTCTCTACATTTTAGATTTGGCCAGGTTTTAAGGGCTGTTCTAGTCAATATTTATCAAATTGTTGTACCCATAAATGAAGGAACGTATAACTTAATTCCTAAGTTGCTAAATTGAGACGGTATGTTTTCAAAAGAATGTGACTGCGCAGTTTCCGTTCAAAATTTTTCTAATTTTTGCGTTTAATCCGCAGGAATACCGGCAAAATTTTCGATCAGTAGTGCGTAACAGTTTCTTCCTGAAAATACATTTTGCAAGTAGAGATTATGTTATGTCGTGTTGTAAATACATTCTTCGTCTGGGAAACGACTTTTAGGCCATTATTCGA
The DNA here is from genome assembly GCF_001854935.1 of Bemisia tabaci. NCBI lineage: Eukaryota > Metazoa > Arthropoda > Insecta > Hemiptera > Aleyrodidae > Bemisia > Bemisia tabaci. The sequence continues at coordinate 1,386,919 of NW_017566682.1, forward strand.
GAGGGACATCTGGAAATTTTGCTCCCTTCTCCGTCAAACAAATTTTCCTTCTCTCAAACATGTCTTCTCTTTTCCTATAAAATTTGCCTGTTATGACGCTGCTGTTAATTTATCCGAGAATTTCATTCGCAACTTAATTTGTGTATCAAAAAATATTAAGAACCAAAAAACATGAATTCTGTAAAATAAATGTTCTATCACTTCTATCGATGTAAATATGGCAACATTTCGATGCTCTGACTGCGCCCCACCTTAGCAATGCATCATAATTATGAGGTGATATTTTCTGAAAAAGGGACACATCCGTTTTTAAGTGATCCCCAAGGACCGCCAAGATACAAACACTTCATGGCCCACGTGGAAATTAACATGTGCTCCTTTTTAAAAAGGTGATTGTGATTGAAAAACGAAATAAGGGCTGAAGACACGTGAATTCTCTCCCCGCCCTTCCTTCCCTCGTAAATTTGTTTTTTCACTTGTTTATCTGTGTTTTTAACACAACCATAGAGGAACGAAATGAGAGAAGGGTCTCGGCGCATGTCACTGATACTTCCTTGTCAAAGTGTTGGATTTATGCTCCATGGTGTCTTTTCGCACATTTAGGGAGCAGGGTTGGTTTTTTCATCCTTTCTTTCTCATACTTTGGGGTGTGTCTTATTACTGGCTTAAGCAAATTACGGAAACGTAATGTCCGTAGTATGGTTGACCTGTATTTGCCGTTCCGTATTTTTGAGAAGTGAAAATGACACCAAACCGGTATCAGGTTATCTTTGGGCACCTGTTTTTACCCTATTTGGTTCAATGATTTTTCCAAGTTGGCGTTGAGAAGGTCTAAATTACTTCATTATTCGATGGCATATCCGGAGCTTGCTCACGTAGTCTTCTTGTCAGGAAACCTCTTGCAAATACTTTAAAACTAGGACATATTACATGGGACAAGTACATAGGCTGTCCCAAAACAACTGAGAGTAAGTCTGTATTTCAGAAACAATAATAGATATTGAAATACGGTTTGTAGAAGGTTGTAGCTCATATCCTTAGCTATCCAACGAGCCCAAGATCAGCTCAATTGGTCAAAATTTCGCTGAGTTACAGCAATTTTCAGGAGGCGTGTAAACAATAACCCTACAGGATTTTTGAGTATTTTTTTCCTTATCTGAACTGTTGTTCCGAAAGTCGTGCAGTTGATCGCAACTTTGCGGATCACGTTGGCACTGGTCTAGGCGCAAGTTCTAATATGTTTGCATGTGCTTTCATCGCATATCAGAGTTTTCTTCAACTTCCCAGCTCAGTGAAGCCAACATTGTCTAACGTTAATGACACGTGTTCTCGTTTGGTGCAATGAGTTCGCCCGCGGAGCTGAAACAAGAGCAACGCTATGCCATCCGTTGCTGTGTTCGCCGAGGTTTAACTGCCTCTGATACCGTGAAAGAGATGTTAGTTGCTTATGGAGAAGATCGACTTGGGGAGAGCACCATTTATCTGTGGCATGCAGCTTTTTCCGAGGGTCGCAAGTCGGCGACTTTGATTCCGCATGGCGGCCGGCCGTCAACTTCTGCGGCAGAGGAAAGTGTCATTGACGCTAGACAATGTTGGCTTCACTGAGCTGGGAAGTTGAAGGAAACTCTGATATGCGATGAAAGCACATGCAAACATATTAGAACTTGCACCTAGACCAGTGCCAACGTGATCCGCAAAGTTGCGATCAACTGCACGACTTTCGGAACAACAGTTCAGACAAGGAAAAAAATACTCAAAAATCCTGTAGGGTTATTGTTTACACGCCTCCGGAAAATTGCTGTAACTCAGCGAAATTTTGACCAATTGAGCTGATCTTGGGCTCGTTGGATAGCTAAGGATATGAGCTACAACCTTCTACAAACCGCATTTCAATATCTATTATTGTTTCTGAAATACAGACTTACTCTCAGTTGTTTTGGGACAGCCTATGTAGTTACCGAAGACAATTGTAGTATAAAACCTTTACATCCCGATTAATACCGATTTTACCCAAATTCATCTCGAATTATCCCTATTAATCCCGATTTATTACAGTTACATCCCTATATTGTGTGACTTTCAGTGGGCCTATTGCAAAATTTTGCTAGAGCAAAAATAAAAGTTGTTCTGTATAGATAATGCATCAAAAATCACGATGAGCGCAACTCTGAAATGTACTGCTAATTTCACAATCTTCGTAAGAATTTTTGCATTTTTTTCAGCTTCCCGCTTCAAAAAGGCCACTACGGCACAGGTAAAAATTTTGTTAGAGGAGTCAGCGAGGAGTCAGTTGAAGCGAGAAGCTCGGAATAACGCAAATTTCTTATGCAAATTGTGAAGTAAGGAGTTTATTTCAGACTTTGCCCATGCGCTCCTCGTAATTTTTGAGACATTTTCTATGAGTGACAACTCTTAATTTTGCTCTAGCTAAAGTTTGCAACAGACAGATTGCGTAAGCTGTTCGAGGCCGCTCCAGCTTAGAGAGTAGCTTTTTTGCCATGTCTATACTACAAGAACAAAACGGAGATCGGACACATGTATAGTGAAGAGTTATACGATATAACCGTGACGCATATGGCACATTGACCATCATCAATATTGGGATTTGCACAATAATGACGCTCTCACCGCTACTGACCATTCGAGTCGTGTGATGTATTACTCCTGAGATCGTGAGTACACGACGACGTATTTGAAAAAGTTTCCCGTTGCCAAGACGTGAAAGGTTAGTCTTCAGACAAAATAACTTGTTAAGGAATGGGAGAAAAATTACTTTTGGCATTTTGTATGCGAACCTGTAATTTCAGTTAATTTAATCCCGAAGAATTCATGGGTAGGACTCCATTGCTGCCATGTCGTGACGGAGCTCTGAAGCAGTGAGCTGACTATCAGTTCCCATAAATTAAAGGTTTTGGTGTTACTCAGAGTGAAGAAATGTTCAATGAAATTAGAATTTTCATCGCTCAAAAGTATGACCCGCCGCGGCCGGTGTTGCGTTGAAAAATTAATATTATCAAGACAATCATGACACCAGTTTGACTAACAATTGCATTGTTTCAGAAATTATCTTATTATTCCTTAAACCTGTTGGTATCCTACAAATGTATAACTCGGCTGGTTTTTAGGAGAAAGACCGTGCTATTTTATTGATATGGTAAAACACGTTATAGAGTTTTCATTGCCATCATTTTTTACGAGTTCTCCGAAAAATTTGCATATTAGCACGACCAAAAAAATATATTGTGGGCAAACAAATTATGTGATCAAACACATTCTCAGGGTGACCATATCACAAGGCCTTAAATAGGCAGGGAATTTTGTCCAAACCTATAGGGGTAAGGACATTTTTCTGCGGGACCGTGCGGGGAACTTACTTTTCGAAAATTTTAGGAACTTTCGGAAAATTCAGGTAATTTGGATGTCCTGGAAAACCAGTCACCCTTATTTTTCTCAATTCAAAATCAAGGACAGTTTTTCTCCGGCTAAAGATCCCCTTCTATTCAAGAATTTAACTTTAAAGTTATAACTTAAACACTTTAACTTTTAACTTAAAACACAAAATTTTTCCACTATCCAAAAAACATACTTCTACATTTTGCAGACCAAAATTTATTGAAAATTACAATCCCCAGTGCTCGAGATACCTCTCGAAAAGCCCCATCGTGCGACGAGATCGCGTCTAATTTATTCCCGACGCTTTTAATCGAATCAGGCACCGGAGGGAATTTGGTTCCACCGGGGGCGATTTCGCCAGATCCTGATTTTTCTAGGGAGTGCCCCGTGTCCGAGCGAGGGCCGGGGGATTTCGACGAGATGGAGAGCCCCGATAGGGCACAAAAAACTGAAAAAACGAGAGTTCCGATGCGCATCGTTTCTGAAGACGAAGAGCCTGCCACCAGGCGATCGATAGCACATCTGATAAGCTGTCTCTGCTCCGAACCTCGGGCCCACTGGTCTGAGAAAGACAGTGATAATTCGAATCAGTCCGTCTCTCTAGAGCTTGTGTGTTAAAAGAGGAGCTCTAGATTGATGGGTAGGATAGATTTGCTGAAGAGGAGCTTCGGTGCACTATAGGGAAGCTGTGGATAAATAGGACGATAATGCACTATGGTCGCTGCCTGACGAGGTCTCTTATTAGCGGCACGATAATCGAAGTGATCCAGAGGTTGCCTCAATTTCGCTCGGTGACTTCATAGAAAGAGCGCACTTATGGTTCGTTCACCGTGCGCCATCTTCACAAGTTCAAAATCTTCGCAACAGGTGATCGATGCCATTTTCTGCCTTTGTACCGTCCAAAGATTCAAACTTGGATGCTCAATAATCGAAACGCTACGCTGGAAAAAAATACATTGGATCAAGAGTCCGGCCTCTGAAAAACATCGACAAGAAAAAATACTCTTGATTCAATCGGATTTTTGCTTAAATCAAGAACCAAGCCTCTTAATTTGAGCGGATTTCCTTTTGATTTAAGCAAAAATCTGATTGAATCAAGAGTATGTTTTCTTGTCGATGTTTTCAAGAGTCTGAACTCTAGATCCAATGTGTTTTTTTCCCAGTGTAGGTGTAGAATCAGCATTTCTTGGATGAGTTGTTTCAAAATCTCCGCTAACGATTCATCCATCCATTCATCCATGCTGAAAACGTAAAATTTCAGAAAATTCCCCCAATAGTTAATGACAAAAATGGAGAATGATAGCGAGCAATGGCAAGCGAGAATAATGGTTTATCGATGGTGAAGAATCGATTATTAAGGTGTTCTAAACTTCGCATCCTTCCTCCGCGATAACCGTCATGCTTCCTCAATATCACCGGGATATGCAACCTACTTTACATACATGCTCAGAAAAAATCTGTATTCTTGCGTAAAATCACTTTTAATACGAAAAATCAATATCAAAAGTTAGTTTATCACATTAATAGTAAGAAAAAAGCACCTATTACTTTTCAAGATGCTGAACCACTAAACTCTCCAGTGATGAGACGTGAATGATCGATTCTTGATGTATCCCCATTTGGAGCTAATGGTGAAGAATCGATTATTAAGGTGTTTATTGCGGACACCCCATTTATCGATCCTTCTCCATGGGTTTGAAAGGCAGATCAATCGATACATGGCAAAGCTCGCCACGCGACTGACAGCGAGTCTGAAACATCGCAAACGAAGATACGTGGTTTCCCACTTTAGCCATCGATTTATTGACTCGAAACACAAAAACAAAACAAAATTAGTGGGGAACAAGGCTCAAATTACCTCGAACTCCTCGAACTTGTTACCTTGTTTATATTGATACCTCGCAGAGCCACAGGCTACGCCATTCAACAAAGCCTCAAACAGAGGCGGCACCACCCTCTCTCCATCCTCCTCGCACCCGAAGCTCCGAAGGCGCGAAGAGAGACGGACGACAGACATCGAGCAGCGGGGAGTGGCGGCCCGGTGGCGCGGCTGCGGATGACCGGACGATAAAGCTCCGTCCGGTGAAGGGAAAGGCTAGACGAATTTTTCCCGGGCTAACTAGCCGTGTAACGCCGCTATCAACAAATTATCGAGCGGATCGCCCGTGTTTACATAATGACGTATGTCCGAAACCATGTCGACAAGCCCCGACAAAAAATAACCAGTTTGGGGGATCCGCGCAACCGGCCCCGCAGAGCCGAGCTTCGAGATCCTCTGCCCACGCTCGGGACCCCACATCCTTGCCAGATTTCAACGGAAATAAGGAAAAGGGAAGAGGGATTAATGTTGATCTAATGCAGGGTGATTCAAAAGTTCTGCATCATGAGTACCAGCGGCTCATTATGGAAGTGGATGGACAAAGCTGTAGACAAAGAAGACAAAATGGATATCGATGGATAACGAACAATATCGCCTATCAGCAAACTGACGATCTTGCAGAAAGAAGAGAAAGCTTCGACATTTTTGTAATTTTTACTTTAAATTTGAACTTTTTTATACATTATAGCGTCATTGCAGCGCTCCTCAACAGAATTGGGAAAAAATAAAATTATCAGCTTGCGTATTTTATATTGTAGAATGCAAAGTCGCTACCTCATTTTTGCTAGAATTACTAGTTAGGCAGCATTGTTCGTCACCTCTCGATCTGGAAGGATCCTACTGGTGGAAGTGGGTGGTTGCAATGGACAAAGGCAGTCAGTAATTGACTAAGTAACGGGAACCGACAAAAGACCCTATAGTAGTTGGTCTATCATTTTCCCTCTTAGTCTGTAAGAACTACCCGTTTCAGCCAATAAAATGGCTGTGTCTTCTTTGTCCACAGCTTTGTCTATCAATTTCACTAATCAGCCTGCAATCATGACCCTTGTAACTTTTGGGAAAATTGATCTAGAGACTTGTAATTTTGGGGGTGCTCCTAGGTCGACTTTAAGAACCTCCTTCATTCGCATTCATACTATTCGCGGTTTTTGGCGCTATATGTATACTCCGGTACCGAATTTCGTTCCTTGATTTTTAACAGCGCATCGAATTTTTTGAAAGAATCACTTCACATTTCACAGCTGAGAAGATTTTCATTTTGAGCTCAGCCACGATCTGACAACGATGCTGTGGAAGCCTGAGATGTCGAAAATTTATCTGGGAACATGATCAGCACTGACTAGTTGGATCGTGGTAGTGAGTGCCCGTGGGTTCTGGGTCTGGCTCCGATCGTACGCAGCACATGATAGAGCGAGCTTCAGCCCGTATGGGTAGTTTGCACGGCTGCGGTCCGCGCCGCTGATGCCGTTTTTACAAAAATCATCGATTTTTCCTGAATATTCCCACTGGAAAGTCAAAAATACATAATTAACAACCATTTGGCATCGGCATGTAAAGGTCTAAGCGTGCTGTGAACCTTCCCCGATCTTCAATTCCCGACAAACGGACTAACTCGTAAACGCCAGTTCCTTAGTCCACGTCAAAGAAGAACCAGGAGAAAATATTAGCTTGGAAAAAGGGCTCGGTAAACGTAAACATCTTGTTCTTGACTGGAGGGAATCAGCAGTCGTATGAAAAATGTAGGTCGTTTACGGACGAAATTGATCGTAGTTGGCATTTTTCGACAGTGGCGGATCTAGCGGGCTGATTGTTGAAATTGATAGACAAAGCGATAGACCAAGAAGACTTTTAGGGGGTATGGGGCGATCCTATTGGTTCAAATGAGTGGTTCTCAAAGATTAAGGGGGTTTTTGATCGACAAACCATAAGGTCCCTCTTGAGTTGCCGTTAGTTAGTCTGTTATCTAGCTCATACGTCTATTGCAACCACCCGCCTGCACCAACAGGATCCCTTTTGTCTCCTTTGTCTATAACTTTGTCCATAAATTTCAACAATCAGCCCGCAGGGGATGCCATACCACTCCCTCCCCCCCCGGAACAAAAAGGGGAAAATGAAAGAAGGAGAGAGGCGGAGAAAGAAAGAGGAAGAGAAAAGAAAGGTTCCTAATTATCTGAAATGATTTTAAGCCGGAACAGTATGACCACAGTTTATCAAACCGAAGGTTACTTAACACCAAAGGAATAAAAAAGCCACATTACTATAATAAAATTATGATAAAGGAAGTATTATTCGTTGATTTTCAACTTTCAAATAATGCACAAATCGTATGCTAAAATGCTTAAAATTCAATCTGGGAGGGGGCTATATTTTTAAAAATTCCCCCCAGCTCCCCCTTGCCGCGGGGGGATGATGATTATCAGCATCATACCTCGATTAGGTAAATCCCTTAACCTGAAATCCCACATTAATAAACCGTCATCTGTAAAATTATGATGCGTCCGCTGAAGTTTGGTCGTGCCACTAAGATTCTATACTCATTGTTAAAAACAGTAATTTTTCTTCTAACATCCACACTATGTTCGACGCTATTTCTTACATCTACTCTACCCCAACCGTCTCCCTTGGGGTAGTCGAACGGATTGCTTTTAAGACGGCGGGCGGGTGTACCAGTAATCCCATTCAAAATGTCCTCTCATCACGGCAGGAAGCCGTCTCGATCTCAATACCAGACTGGGCTTTCGATACAGTCTAATTCAACCACTTATTCATTCCATGCCCTCAGACAATGTTCACAACCTCGAAAATCTCACTTTTCTCGCCTCCTCGCCTGATTCAGCGCCGCAAACATAACTCAAAAATTCAAGAGCGCAGAGCACCCGCAAAGTACCTGTCACGTTTTCTTAAACCCAATTACCGAGCGCAGTTGTCACACGATGCGTGCTTGGAACCAGTATATCTCATCCGGACCGAAACCCATGCGGGCACAGGCACAACCCCCCCCCCCCCCCCCCCCCCCCCCCCAGCGACCTCCCCCACCGCTCCGCAATAACTCACGCCCTAATTTAGACCTATACTCGCTGAAAGGGCTCGTGATAATTTCCAGATGGGCCCTATACAGCTCGTACTTTATGCGGCTCGGGGTTCATCTAAAAATGAAGATGTTTGTTTTTGACAATTAAGGGTTCATTTATACGATGGTGGAATGCAGCGTGCAGTGCTGCCGTGTTAGGTTGAAAACACCGTATGAACATTTCAATGTTGTCAAATTTTCTCTCGGAAAAGAATTATTTTTGAAGGAATGCTTGAATATTATTCTTTGAAATTTTCAAACTTTTTAGATCAAATTACGAACGAATTCCTTTGAAAAATTGGATGAGAAATATTCTCAATTTTTCCTGGAAATTTGTGATTTGTCGACGGAAATTTGGCAACGTCTGATGGCTTATAAGGTGTTTTTAAAACACAGCATGGCGGAGCGTGCATCGTGCATCTTTCCTACCCCTATGCGAAGAGAAACGAGTCCACGTTTCCTAGGGGTGTTTAGGGGAATTAAAATGGGTCGAAGATAGGTTAAACGCTTTTGTGTATCGGTTTAAGGAGTCAAGGGATCATAAACGTCAAGGCCCAACGAGAATGGGCCCCGTAAATTTGTTTAGACTGTCTCTCTTCCCGCGGCGTGTTTACTTAAGCAGAGCCACATACTCCGTGATTGACGGCTCTTTATATTTTCTCACCCCGGGTCGACCCGCGAGCCCGGTCGATCCATGTGGTTCGTCTCACTCTTTTTTATGCTTCCTTCCGAGGTTTCGGGTGGCGAAACAACTGGTTCTATTTTGCTTCCCCTGCGAGTTTGCGTTTTTATCTATTTTGAATCGGGTTTTTTCGGGGTTTCATGCGGTTGTGATCACTTTGGAATTAATTATGTCTTATTTTAAAGTGTTACATTGCGTAGTCCAGCTTAGCTCACGATTTTCACCCTTATTTGTTTTCCCCGTGAATTTTGTACCAGGGGTATTTTTTTTTCGGAATTTTATGCGGCTATAATCCCTGAGGATTATTTCTTATTTTTGAAGCGTTACTTTTTGTGCAATGTGTACGATTTTCACCCTTATTTGTTTCCTCTATGAATTTTGATGATTCCTGAGTGTCGAGATCACTGAAAAGTTCTCTGATTGATCTCTTGCTGTTGGATACGTTGAAAAAAAGTATCTTGGATCTAGAGGCCAGACACTTAGAAAAATGGACAAGAAAAACTACCGTTTATTCAAGCAGATTTTTTCTTGAACAGAGAGTCAAGCCTCTAAATTTAAGCAGATTTCCTTCTGATTCAAGCAAAAATCCGATTGAATCAAGAGTATTTTATCTTGTCAAATTGTTTAAGAGTCTAGCTCCTGGATTCAAAAAAAAAATGTCCAGTTTAATAGTAAAAAAACCGATGGAAAATGTACAAATTCACTTATTTTTATGGGAAAACTGGTTTAGTGATCATGCTTAGAGAGCCAGGTCTAAAGGTATCACGTAGACATTTTTGTCACGTAGACATCAGTGTCTCACGCAATGGGTCAGTTGCACGGGTCACAGAATCGAGTTTTGATGCTTGAGTCTTGTAGATTAGCTGAAAATAATAAGATCCGTCCAAACCGCAACTTTCTACGTTCAATATTAACCGAGATATCGCCCTTTGAAAAGTCGGGTTTTTGACGTCATCCGCACCACGTTAATGACACCCTTGGTTTCTTCCACCTTGGTTTTAAGAGTCAGGGAGACACGCATTAGCACTGGTTACTCACCGTTAAACTTGGATGAAAGTAAGGTGCACTTAAAAAAAAAACACATTGGATCTAGAATCCAGAATTTTAAAAACATCGACAAGAAAAAATACTCTTGATTCAATCGGATATTTGCTTAAATCAAGAACGAAGCCTCTTAATTTGAGCGGATTTCCTTTTGATTTAAGCAAAAATCTGATTGAATCAAGAGTATTTTTTCTTGTCAATGTTTTCAAGAGTCTGGACTCTAGATCCAATGAGTTTTTTTTCCAGTGTGGGAAAAACCGAGGGTGTCACAGTGTCACTATCGCGGTGGATGAAGTCAAAAACCCGACTTTTCAAAGGGCGATATCTCGGTTATTATTGAACGTAGAAAGTTGCGGTTTGGACAGATCTTAATATTTTTAGCAATTCTACAAGAATCAAGCATTAAAACAAGATTCTGTGACCAGCGCGACTGACCCATTCACAGCTATCAAACACCGCAAAAATGCATAAAAAAGTATCCTTGCATTCCAGCTCTCCTATGCCCTTGTAGTCCCCCGCGCTAGGACGTGAAAAACCCCTTTCACCGTAAGCCATGGGTATAAATCCCTGAAAATACAGGTAAAATTCCCAGCAGACCTAGACTCCCCCGTTCCAGCGGAGAACTTCTCAATTGCACACGTGAAAAGCCATATTTCCTCAAAACCCGAGCCGCGTGACCTGTGATTGAAGCGCAACTTTCCCGACGAAAGTTTCAGAGCTCATTATTGTTTCAAGTAGAGCAGGGTTGCCGTGTCTCGCCGTTAATCCTGCGAAGATCCCGTTGGGAATTGCGGGGTGTGTGTTCGATTTGGCAATCGTGCCGTGTGGGGGGCGAAACCGGGAACTCCTCACAGGCATTTCCGCTTTGCATCCTGCATCCTTCCATCAAATGCAGAAAACTGAACCGGAAACCCCGTACCCGGGCCAGGTTGCAATGCTGATGTGAGGAACGCTGAGTTTTTCGCGCTCGTAAAAGCTGCTGTGAATCTCGATACTCATTAGTGAAGTTACTTGGAAGCTTTAAGTAGGATGGACGCGAATTTTTAGCTTCTGCATTTCAGACGCGGAGGAGTCGTTGCAGTTAAATTGAAGCGTTAGGGAGAAGGGGACACAACTGTAGAAAATCTCGGAAAATTACCTGTAATTTATTAAAATCTATTAAAATGCCCAAAAAAGAAGGTCAAACTGAAAAGCACCTCATCAAGTGGACTGCCTTTGCAATTTGGAACTATATATTCTGGCTCATCTGAAAAAACACTCATGTGCATACGGAAGCTAATGGCACGTACGTTGTTTTTAAACCGGGCCAGAATTTATAGTTCCAAATTGCAAAATGCAGTCCAAGTACCTAACGTTTCTGTTGTAACGTACGCACACAGAGTCCCTTTGCAGTCCTGAGAAATACAGTCAAAACGTCAATAATTATCTACGCTACAGATAATTTTTCAGTCTTTCCTCATGGATGTGTTTTCAGGGAGAATACCGAACGTTTTCTCATCATATCGACCCAAAGGTCAATTTTCAGAGGTTTGAGTTTCTCATCGATGAGAAAATCTTCTATGCAGGGAAACTTCTGGAGAATACCTAACTTGACCAAAAAACGCACCTCCTTTTAACTTGATGCAGTCCATTAGTATGGTGTTCATGAAATACATAACGTTAAATTTAGGATTTTTCGACCCCCACCTCCAACCCCCCCTCCCTTCGGAAAACGATTTTTTGAGAAGGCCTCTATCTTTCAGCACGTGAAGACAAAAATTGAACCGAGTTCTTCAGAAAGAAACTAACCCACACAAAGTTGAAACTGAGCAAAAGAGGTTTGAAGTTTTACTCCTGCATAAGGCCCAATACTAAACTTTCACCCCTTTCTCACAAACTAATTTCTTTTTTTCGACTCTCAGTTTTGAGCAGGAGAAAATATACGGCTAGTGGAACTCGACAACATTCTTAACTCAATTTTTTCGAAAATGTGGGTTGGTTCTTTTCTGACAAAATCTGTGCAATTGGCGTAACGCTCTTCTTGGCTCCCCCTTTCTCCCCCTGGAGTCGAGTGTTACTTATTTTATGAACCGGACGGGGTGGCAAATTTTGCCCGGGACTAAAATCTCTATTCCACACCAAATTCCACGTTCTTCACCAAAATTGGCGACCCCGCAGCCAGACGCTCTCCAGCTCAAAGGCAGTGGCATGTTAACCCTGCTAAAACATCGCGTTAGAGGTCCGCTGAAGGTGTGTTTTTTCCCCGTCCGACTTTTTTTCTTTTTTTTTTTCGCGTCCGACGCGACGCGACGTGAGCAGCCAAAGGATTTAGGCAAACTGCGCGCGATTATAATCCGCGGAGTTGCTCTTGTTTGCACATGCCGGAACTCTTGTTTGCTCAACCGCCGTTAGCGGGCCGGGGCCCCGTCGGAAAAGTTCCATCGAATTTCCTACGCGGGAATCTGAGCTTATTGTTTTATTCAATGTTTGAAATTACCGGCTAACTCCCCCGTACCGCGCCCCTTCTCTCCCACACTCCTCTCGCTGCGAACAAAGTGATTAAAAAGTAATCTTGAGCTCCGGACATGGGGGCCCCCGAGTGTATTGAGCAAACATAAAAAAAACAACAAGTGCAAAGCCCGGTTCCGGACTCGATTGCAACTGCAGCGACTCGTTTCATCCAAGTTCGAAACGGATTCAACGTTCAAACGCTCATTTGCACGTATTTCTGCCAAACGGAACTAAATGCATCAAGACATGAGCCCTGGGACCCATAAGAATATATGCATAACAGGGTTCACATCACAATGCACATAGTTCCGTTTGGCAGAAATACGTCCATTTGTGATGATCCGTTCCATTGGCGTGGCAAACTTTGCGATATACCGATTGATCTGCCGTTTAAACCTATGGAAAAGGATCGATAAATAGGGTCTTCGCAACGAACAGCTTAATAATCGATTCTTTACCACAGCTTCAAATGGAGGAAATATCGATTACCGATCATTCACGCCTCGCCACTGATCCGATTCATCCCCGGAGATGAAATTAGAACTTTTTATATCCTCATCGTGGATTTGTTTGTCGCGCGTTTCGTCGTTTCCCGAACGAAGGAACGTAACTCCATTCCAAGGTTGCAACATTGGCTCAAATACTTCGATTTAATACAAAAATGTACCAGGCCAATTTTCCCCCAAAAATTTTCTGATATTTGCGTGAGATGAGAGGAAAAATCGATGAAATTTTCAGTAAAGAATGATCTCGATTTTCCTCGTAAGAATTCAGTATGCGAGAGGAAATTTGGCAACATTAAAATGTAGTTACGTTCTTTTGTGAGACGAACGACGGATTTTCCAGTCAATCGACATTCCGACGAATTGAAATGTAATAATAATTGAAACAAAAAGAGTTACGACCCTTGATCGGGGCTTATCGTATGGGATTCATTTAACGAGGATTAATTGTAATAAGTTAATGGTGGAGGGGGGGGGGTGAAGAGTCTGCTTGTAAATTGGTTGGCAGAATTTGTTTAGAGCGCTGGAGTAAATGGAGAATGTGGGATTAATGTGCTCAATTCTATCACGTTTTCATGATCGTGAAATTTTATATTCGGACGTATTAATGCCGAGCTGCACTATCCTGTACGCAAAGCCTATGTTTATAGTTTATTTTGATTTAAATACGCCCATTTGAGCTTCTGAAAGTCGTAAACATTGCGATTTTCCTCTCCAGCGGTTTTTGGAGATGATTTTTCCATGGCATAAAAATTTCATGATGTGTGTGTGACTGTGGATGCGTCATGCTATTACTGATATTTATACTTTTATCAAGAAAGGTGGAAGGTTAGCACCTGTAGAAAGTAACCGATGTAAGCATAGAGAAAAAAAGGAGGTGTTTGCATTTCAGGCATCTTGGAATTTTTTTGATGACGTAGGTCCGTACAGCGACTTTTATCATCGATTTTCTTGGAAATGGTGCAATTTATGGAAAAAATCATTCTATAAAAAGTGCTTGAAAGTATATCATGAGTTGATTTAAGCAAAAAAAAATGGGACGCTATGGTCCGTTTTTCATGCTTTGAATTCCGGATTTTGCTGGCCAGGTTGTACCGACCTACGTCACAGGGTAAACTAAGCCTCAAGATGCAGGTAAACTAAGCCTCAAGATGCAAACACCTCTTTTTTTTCTCTATGCGATGTAAGAACAGAACGGCTCTGGTGCTTTTTAAAAAAAATAATTGTAAGGAACTTTTTGCACAATTTGATGTAAATTCTTGCACCACGAACCAACAAACTCTGTTACAGTCCCCCTTTTAATGTGGCATGATTACACTTCCCTTTAACTGAATGCAGAAATCTTCATGGCAATTCAAGAATGCAAAACCGCCTCTATACGCTAACATAAATAACATCAAGTGTACATAATGTAACTTGAATCCGTTGAATTACATGCTTTTAATAGAAAGCCAAATAGACAAATTAACAATATAGTAGCTCACTCCCTCCCTTAATTTACCATCCTAGCCGTGGAAAAGAAGCAACCGCCATCAAAGAAAATGCGGAATAGATCGCGCAGCATGAATCCATGCACCTTGTAGCCGATTATGTTGACCGTATCAGTTATCACGCCGAAAAGAAATAACTTGGTTAGCTCATTTGAGAAATAACATTTATGCCGTTGGTTTCCCTATGCAGATAAACGCTTTAAAGATGAATCATGGAAAGTAGGTGTTTTTTGCTTCATGTAGACCAATATGATCCCTGCCGGTTAAGCTTACTCTTTACGAGGCAAAATATCAACAGCTCGCACACAAAACCTTCGATTTAAATCGTCCCCGCACTCTATTACCACCTCGCTAAGGAAGAACAACGTAAGAGCTTTAGAATGTTGCCAAATTTCCTTTGATCAAATATTGGTTGTCATCAAAACTACAGACTCATCATCCGGAAAATTTCCAGGTGTTCTAGATTAAATTATGATCGAAATCCTGAAACAAAATACATGAGAAAAAATCAAAGCTTTTTCGAGAAAACCTGCGTTTTATCGGATGAAATTTGGCACCATCTGGACGTTCATACGACGTTTTTCCGAGCACGGCCGATTACCATTTCATTGGGTCCGACTGAAAGAGTTCTTCATCACACTCTCCGTCCCGCCCGGAGGCACGCGAAAGTAGCTTTTAATACGGCAGATGCGGCGGTACCGCACGACGTCAGACCCGCCGTGAGGGGGGGGGGCTGTTCGGGGGCCGGAAAAACGGGGGACAGGTGCGCCGGGGCACAGAGGAGGGGGTAGGTCCCATTCACGAATTGCTTTGTACGGGCTTACTTGCATGAATATCAATTAGAGAGCGCCAACTCCCGTAGACATGAGATAGGTGTTGTTAAATAAGAATCAGTAACGCTTGAATTATACATGAATACATAAATTGTAATCAGTCGAACCTCATGAGCGTAACCCTGCGGGGAGGGCTCCCAGCTGGGATCCCGGGGGAGGGGGGGGGCAAAAGTTTTCTTGAAGCTCAGTCTGCTCTGCAATTTGCATCCGAGTGAGATCTGTCCCCCTGCCCTCCCCCCCTCCAGCGACTCGACGCGACTTGCACCCCCGCGTCATTGTTGCTGTGTCTCCTACTACTTAGTGTTGAGTAAGAACAACGTAACTGCAGGGTAGAATTTACGTAAATTCGGCGTTTTTGGTTCAGAACCCCGCACCGCATTGACAGCGGCTTGCGTAATGATAGCTCGGATCTGAGAGCTTAAAATATCTTGTCTTCTAATACCTACCCTTGTGAAACCGTCTGCAAGTCGATTGATAAATCGATGTAAATCGAATGATATTGATAGATGGATTCCTATATTAGTGATGATATGTATCGATTATGGGCAATCGATAAGGATTCAACCAGTCTAGCGCTGCCTGGGGATCGTCCCTCCAATGTCATTTGAGAGGACTTCATGTCTATCTTGTTCTAGGGAGATCACGAAGTGGGCATCTACGAGAATAGACTTAACTTTGGGATTTTTCTTGGGGTATGCGTTCTCGGGGACAGAGAATAAAGACGGATTGTAATTTTCTGTTTGAAAAATGTCGAGCCAGAGAATTTGCATCAGCTTAGAATGATTTTCCGTTCATTAATTTTGACGTTTTGCTGATGCGAGGGTATTAGCCCTTGAGGGAGGGTTACTATGGTTTTCCGTAGTACGTCTCTGCATTCACTCAAAGCAGGTTTGTTCCGACGTTTTCATTCAAACTGCAGACAGACTTCTCGGCAATTAAATGGAAACATGTTTATATACTTTTGAAAATTTATCATTCACTGTCTTAAATCCACCGTTTGTTTTTGTTCGCAGGTAAGAAATAGTTTTGTTAAGAATTTTCATGTTCCTCAGCGTGATTGGATTCTGTAAGTCTGAACTTCTTACAATTATATTTGTGTGACTTCGTTTATTTATCCATACAAAACCGTCAATGAAATAATGAAGAATTCTAAGCTTTTTTTGACTACTTTGGGAGCTAAGTATATTATGTATATTAAGTATCCGGCTATGTCTGGTATTGTCTGGTGCTATCTTTATCTAACCCATTCTTTTATCAGATTCTTTTCCTTTCATTCTTTTTTTTAAGAATGCCAGATTTTCATGTGGCGAAGAGGTTATGAAAACATGTATTTATACTGAATGAAGAAAAAGAAAAGATGCTAGTAGAGAAATCGATTTTTTAGAGCTTAAAATAATTTCGATCCAATAAGGATCGCGCTGATTTGTACTGATAAACACAAAAGTCAGCCATTTACTAATCCCGCTCATAATCAAACTTCAGTAGTATTCTTTTAGAACAATACATATACAAATGAGAAGCAAGCAGTCAGCGGTGACTCTCACTAATTGACAACATCCTTCTTTTGAAATCCATTATAAGTATATATTCCAGATTCTAGAATGTATCGATCCTAGAACTTAGGATCGATAGTTTTACATTAATTTAAATGGAGAAAAGCGATGTTGCCAAATTGCAAGAGGCATTATTGGGACCAGGCCCACGAATTCTGTCCGCACTATTATCTGCGAATGGAAACCTCCGCAACACAACAAAACAAAACCCCTCGGTACGAGACTTCGGCCAATCGATAAAACAATTCCCTTCGCCTCCGCTCAATCTCCTTTTTTATTACAACTCCATCTTCCTTCTCTTATTTTTTATTGTTTCCCCGAGTTAGTGAGACTGCTCTAATAAATATCTGAGATAAAAATGTACAAAAGAGCGGGAAAAGGAAGAGCCCGGACTGATACTTATGTAAATTCGACTTGTAGCAAGATTTATCGGGAGCCTCCACATTTTCTCCCGCTTTTCCACGCCGACCCGAGTTGGGCAGATTTATTCCCGTTCCTCATTTCAATCGGGAAATAAGTCGGGAGCTGTTGCTTTCCCGAGCCACCACCCCCCTCCCTCCTCCCTACCGTCCCGCACTCGTATGCGTTCTTAGCAAACGTTTTGACTCTTGACGATCGGATCAGTGTGTTTTCATGGAATTTTGACGCATAAAAACTTAAACACCACTTAATCCTTGAAGTTTTATTTTTCAAGAGGAAAGCTTTCAAGCGAGATTAGGGGTGAGTTTTTGTGTGTTGTGTCCAAATTGGTGGAACCGGTTCGCGTGTAACAAAAAATTCATTGTTTTGTTTCTATATCCCCACGATCAAAATGGGACATCGATGTGACTGGTGAATGTTGCCCATCAAAATTAAGAGGCATCTCAAATTTCTGGTCCACATAAATCAGGAACAGATTGCCAATCTCTATTCATACTCTGTGTCAAGAGGTAAGTGAACGCAGGTTGAATTCTATTCAACTTTTCTTCGCCTAGAGACCATTCTCGTCGATCAAAAATCGATTGTTTCCTGTAAAAGGAACCGAATTTCGTCGGTCCATCCACCGCACTTAAGTATACTTTGGGGCGAGTCTCGAATGCACTTAAGTCCGGCTTCGCGCTTCTGATTGGTCGGTGGTGCGGTTTGGACTCATCGATGGATGTTGCACCTTTATGTTAAGGAGCCGACGAAATTCGGCCCGAGGAGATATCGGCTTGTGTGTAAATTGTAACATCTGTTTTTACTGATGGATTGACATGATTTGTAAACTTCCTAGGTCGTAACAGGATAAAAAAATAAATTCTCAGCTCAAACCAAGTTCTGAGTGATGCATACGATTTTTCAGGAAAATAAGTAACTTACACCAAAATGTTCTTATCTCGCAAAGCACGGCTTTCTAAAAAAGTGAGCATATGCTGGTCGAGAAATAAATTGAAACAATTTCCGACAAACCAGAGGAGGGGTCTTGCGAGGGTGCAGCATAGGAGAGGGCCGAGGGGCTTTGTGGGGTTGGTCAATCAATAGTTGCCGGTAAGTGGGAAAGTAGGAAAATGGAAAATATGACACAGCGAATAAAAATTGGAAAGGCCATTATTCATTGATGGGGGAAACAGATGGGATGTTGAGTCTATTTTACAGGCTCAAATACCAGCGTTGCCCTCTCTCGCGACTCGCAAGTTTTGGTGGGAAGTTGCGAAGGCTTTAGTCAGCCTGTTGATTTCACTCGGGAAAAGTTAGCAGTCCAAAAACATGTTTTTGATAAGAATTGTTACTTCATTGTGTAATTTAGATTTTTAGTTTTTTGCACTCAAATCCCTCTTTTGTGATCGCGATCGAGAAATTGATCCTCTCATCAAATCATCAGAAAGAACGGAAACTGGGAGGAAGTCGTTACACCTCTACTTCTTTTCAAGCCCAACTTACCCATTTCGCTCCGTCAACTTCAAATTAGTTAATTTTCTTCCTAACGAAAGTTTTCTTTTTTCCATCCCTCGCTTTTTCCACCAAAAATATCAAAGAGAGCGGACTCGCAAAGCGGAAGTTGGCATCCCAAGTGGTCTTTGAAGGTTCACAACCTTTCAAGATGCTGGGTTTATTTTTTACATTTATTATTTTGCCCTTATTCTAACGTATTTCAACGTCGAACTGAAAAAGTCATCGTGAAGTACTCGTATGTAAAGCCACCAAGTGATCGGTCTACGTTACCGAACATTTTAAGAAAAATGTCGAAACGTTTTTTTAATCATATCCGATGTCCTTTCACAAATTATTTGCCAATTGAATATTTTCGACTAAATTGTCCTCCAAAACAACTTCGATCCAATAGCCGAGCTAATTTCTAAAGTATCCACAAAAGAGAAAACCGTACAATTTCATCGAAATAACTGAAGGATGCCTTTCATTTCTCTTTTTATTGTGCAATTTTGCAACCATGGAGACGGCAGCGCAGTGCAGCGAAAATGTTTTCAGGTAAAGTCCGACTGCGATTTTTCGAACACGGTCCGATCAGGGAGGGACTCACGCACCTGACGTAACACCCCCATCCTCCACTTCATCCCCCGCCCCCTCCCTCCCGTTTCGACAGATGAACTTCCCTGAAATGAATATTTCACGGGGGGTTGCATGCCTGGATCCAGCCACTCACCGCGCTTTTGATGGATGTGCTCGGGAAAGCTCCGGACCTGGGAATCGTCGCTGCGTCGACAAAAACGCGGAAATCCACTTTCGAATGAGCCGTGAAATGCATGGAGTGCAAGCCCGATAGAGGTCCGTTCCAACGTGTAGTTGAGTCGTTTTGGGGCGCGGTGATGAAATGCTGCATTTACTCGACTTCTAGACGCGTTATTTACTTTTGAGTGGTGCGCCCGGCGCCTGAAACGGATTTAATGAGATTTCTGGATACTCGCGATCCCGCCACGGTATCTTGTGCCGCCGTGCTTAGTGAAAACGCCGTATGAGCATTCGAATGTTGCAAAATTTCCTCTCAGAAAAAGTTTATTATTGAAGAAAGCCATGACTATTTTTCCTTCAAATTTGCAGACGTTTTAGATCAAATCAAGAACGAAAACCTCTGAAAAATTGGAAGAGAAGTGTTCAAAAATTTTCCTGAAAATTCATGATTTTTCGAAAGAAGTTTGGCAACTTTTAATGGCTCATACGGCGTTCTTACGTTGCACGGCGGTGTGTGTCGGCACACGGGAACGTTTCCCGACGGCGGAATATCCGACCCTTGAAAATGGATCGGTTTTCGGGGTGGAATATTTCTGAGAGCCCTTACTAACTTCAGTTATTTTGCACGCTGGAAGTTGGGGATGGGTCATTCATGAATTACGTCACGTCACTACTCAGAATTTTAGCCCCCGTCACGCATGGTTCCCCTTAAAAATTACGTCACACTCAGCTAGACCCTGTTAGGGTGATGAAAATTGCCTAAATTTCGATATTTCTACAAAAAATATCGAACAAATTTCAAGAATCGGACAACTGCGCAGATTTAAGTTTCCTGCAGATTGATGATGGAAAAATTGTAGCTGATTTTTAAAACGAGTTGACTGAGTTTTTAATCGGACGTAAAGTCACCTTATGGACGACTCTATCTTCCTCCTCACTTAACAGAGCCCCGTTCATATTGAAAATGATGACAGTGGTCTATTTTCAACCCTCAACCCCCCAATAATTATATTCCTGGCTCGATTATTTGCGCTTATTCCAAAATGAGACCTTTCTGGTGCTATCAGTTTTTTTTCTGGTAAAAAATGTTAGTTTATCAAACATTTGATTTCTCGGAAAGTGGTGCATAGTCCGAACCTCTTTCGGCTCAAAATATTTGCTCCAGAGAGTTTTCAACCGTTTGTGATCTACTGGTGCAAATTTTTGTTTTTAACCACCACAATAGATCATTGGCTGGTCTTCGAATCTAAACACTATGAGACGTGAAGCTTCATTAAAATTTCACGCAGAATACAAGAAATATCAGAAAACTTCGCAGTAGAATCATATTTTACACACTTTCTCATTTAGGGGCTCTATCCGCTCGAATCACGCTTTGACAATATAATTCTGACTTCTTTCCTCTTGCATTCAAGCGAGACACCATTTCAGCATCTCTTTTGCTTCGACGTTCGTTGTTTCGGTGAACCGACATTGACGGGAGACAGGACTTTTAACCTTCTCCTAACAAGACTCGTCATGTTCCCTGCAGTCCGCTTTACATGATATCCACACTAAAACACTCGTTCATTGCTTTTGATCATCGAGAGAAAAGATCTCTCGCCAAGTGAAAGACATGTGGTGACGATAATTTCAAATCAGGCGTGGAGACATGAGATCACTCGGCGAGACGATTACGGCTCAAATTAACGACAGTTTGAAAAGCGAGAGTGACATATTTTCCGCGACTCCGACATCCGCAGCGACGGTGATTAGGCCGGTTTTTACGGCTTTCCGTACAAGTGCGACCTGCAATTTGCGATTAAGTTACCGTGTTAGCTGCATTCCCCGAAGTTCTCTGGGACTGGCGAGCATAAAAAACAAAACAACGTCGGGCCCCCTGAAGGTCACACTAACAGGGGCGATAAACATATTTCAGGCGCTTTATGGAGTTATCGCGTAATTATTTTCGCAGATGAGGGAGATAAAAACGCATTTTTCCCAGACGAAGGAACGTAACGCTCTCCGAACACTGCTAAATTGAACCAGACATTTCAATTTTTTCCACAGAAGACTGCGCGACTTCCGCCCGGATTTCGATTAATTTTTACGTGTGATAAAGTGGTAAAATCAGACAATTTTTTTCTGTTGTAAAAACCTAATAATTCCCTGGTAATAATACAATTTGTGAGCGAAAGTTCGGCAACGTTGAAAGTTGGTTACGTTCTTTCGCCTGGGGAACTACGCGAGAACGGCGGACCAAGCGAGAGGGTATTAAAAATTCAATGTAAGCCATATTAGAAAAATATACTGCCAATATTTACATAATTACCCTAATAAACCACCTTCTGGTAGGGATTATATTATTCATAAATATGCCATTCCAATCGTGTTTATTTCTCCCGGGTCCCCCGTTCCTCGTCGTTTCGCATTTCTGCCCCGATTAAAATGTCGACCTGCCGGCAAGCTTGTTAACGCAGTGGGCATCGCTGACAGCCCGAAAATACCTCCGGAGATCCGAGATGGAGATAGTCGTTGCACGGGTCAACTCTTTTCAACAAACCCGTAAACTAGTGTGATGAGACCGGTGTGGACAGCATCTACGTTTCCACCGGCCGGAGACGAGTTTTTTTCGTTTACTTTCCTTGCGCATTATATCACATATCACATGCTCTTTTCCCCACACCTCTCGGATATTGAACTTTGGTTCATTCATGAAGACAGTGTGCGATACTTACTCGAGGCAAATTTTTTCGATCGAATACGAATACATTTTCTTGAATGAGATGTGACCTTTGCGAGCAAGACAGCCAACAGGAGTCAAATAGAGGTATCTATTTTTCGAGCGCCGCACAGTGGATCGAGTCAGAAGGAGAGGTCGGACAGAATTTAGCAACTTTAAATGTTTATAACTTTGTTTATACAAAACTATGAGGCTCTAAAAGTGGTTTCATTGGTTTACTTGTGAAATTTTCTTCTTAGAGCACCCCTTGAAATGTAAAATGTGACGAAATGAACACCATTTATACACTAATTATCTAAAAAAATTGGGAGGAAAATATTCATGAATTCACAAGGAAATTCGCGTTTTATGAAAGGAAATTTGGCAACGCCTGAAGGTTCATACGTCGTTTTTCCACAGCACGGCAGCGGGGGTCGCGCTGCGTAGCGACTAGAGGTAGCCCCCCCTAGAATTTCTCACTTATGTGTCACACAGAGAATAAACCTTTGAACCAACAGCTTGCGTGGAGATTTTTCGTGTGGGAATCTCTAAAATATCTCTTCTCCGCCTATGACCACAAGACCGCTACTGAATAGCGCCTGTCATTCGCGGCTGTTGCTTTAATGTCCGACCCGAGCTGTCTCACACCAACACCAACAAAACTACTCGCGCGAAGGCTTGGCCATCGCTCGCGATCCAACGGATAGAGCTATCAATCGCATTTGAACCCGCGACCTTTGAGATGTCACGCTGCCCGCCGCGGACTACCGGGCAAACTTTAGAACGGCCGAATTACTACCGTGCTACGCAAGAGAACAGTAACTCCATATTGGGGTGACCCACGAGGCGCATTAGAACATGTCCGAACCACAAGTCATATTCAAATGGAGTTACTGCTATATCAGCAGGTCACAGATCTACCAGCAGTAAACGACACGTTGAAATGAAGCTACTCCGGCGTGTTATGGACAAACGCCGTATGAGCCCACAGACGTTGTCATATTACCTTTAATAACAAGCGTATCTTCTGGGGAACTCGTAAATATGTTCTCCCCGTTTTTCAGACGCTTTCTTTTGCAATTTGATGTTCAGTATCTGAAAATTTCAAGGTTCTTTGGACCGCGTCAAGCAGAAAGGAACCAGGGCAAGTCGGCTATCGCCGAATTTAATTGGGCAATTTAATTTTTTACCTAAAAACGGTTGTACGGATTTTTCTGCAAATTTCAGTGAAGTTACTGCAATACGAAGTAGATTCCTGAAAATGTTTAAAGGAATCCGCACAAACGTTCTCTTGTAAGTAAAATTAAATTCACGAATTATATTTGGCAATATTTGATGTAGCTTCGTTCTTCTTTGCTGTACGCGGTCCAAATATGCTTAATTTTTTTCAGAAATTAATGTTTTATCGGGCGCAAATATGGCAAAATTTGAATGCCCATACGGCGTTCTTCCTTACACTGAGAAAAAACTATGGCTTATAAACCTATTAGAGGTAAATATGGAACACCACTAATAGTAGTACCTCTACATATAATAATAGCACATATACCTTAGTTATGGTACGGGGTACCTTAATTAGGTACAGAGACCTTAGTATGGTTCACAGACCGAGAATCATTAGTTTATTTACGACTATTATAGGTGTTCCATATTTACCTCTAATAGGTTTATAAACCATAGTTTTTTCTCAGTGACCACGGTAGCACTGCTCGCCTAGTAGGTCAAAGTTCTACTGTGCAACGGAAGAGAACAGTAACTCCATTCTGGAGTGAGCCTCAAAGCGTATAAGAACACTCTATAATCGCGGTTTCTGTTAGAATGGAGTAAAACTGCTACTATATATCTTGCGTAGCACGGTAGATTAATAAGTCTCGGGCTTACCGACGCATTAAAAGGAACCCGGATTCCGCATCGCGGGTACGGACGCAAGGACGCACGCTTTTGACTCCGGCGGTAAAAGTTTCGACTCGCGTATTTGTCTCCGCAAACGAAGACGAATGGGCAGCACTTCATTTTCTCGAATCCGCGACCTCTCGGCCGCTCCCCGGTGCCAGGTCTCGCTTCGGGTCGCGGAGAGAGTTGTCGGCTGCCTGGCAGGGCGAATTCCGGACTGGTGGCAAATAGTCCGAAAATGTGACAGTCAACGGGAAAAGTCCCTAAATACTTACTCAAAATAGAGTTGATGATACTGTAGTTTAAGAGAGTGTCCTGCGGACATAGTGGGATAAAAATCTCCCAAAAATAAGACGGTATATTCGAAGCGGAGCCAAGCGCGTTTGTTTGTTTCTTGGAGGCGATGAGAAATACGTTTATCACAATGGGTCATGAGTCATAAACCGGGTGCTCTTTTTATTTACGTCTCTGATATCTCTCAGAGATATTGTTGAAATCTCTACATCTTCGTCAGTATTTGCTGTGGAAACTTGGTACTCCTATTTTGACTAATCTCATTATGTCTGGCTGATCAAGGTCATCAAAAAACTAACCTCTGACTCATAGAACTGACTCATTGCGATTATAGGATGGAGTTCTTGCATCTGGGTCCTAAAATTTGTGCAGTAAGTCAGTTGAGTCATAATTTTTCAGACGACATTTTCACGGTGCATTTTTAATGGACATTTCCGAGCTCAGTTCACTTTTGTGACTCATCTTTCGATGTTACTCGGTGACAACCCCTCTACCCCTCCGATCATCCGCGCTAAATCCGAAAAGTCTACGAGGCTGCCTGTTTATCAGTTGCAAGTGAAATAACTTTTCCGCAAAAGCCAACTCGGCGTAAAAGCGACTGCTCTTTGCTCAGCCAAGAATTTCAAGATGCCTTTAAAACACTTGACGCTCATTCAAACCGCTAATGACGCGACGAGGAGAAATGAGCGAATAAAAATCGAGCTCAATGTGCTGAGGGTTACTATCGCACTCAGTCATCTGCGTCATTGTCAAATTTCCGCATTTTTTCTGAAGTGTCCAAAACAGCGCACGTCCTTATGAAAAAAACAAGGGGTACTCAGAAGATAAAGTAACATACTTTTTGTTTTATTGTGGGAAGTAGAACACGATGTGGCCTAAACTTTCGGTTAGTTTTTCTTTGGGTATTTGACCAATTCTTTTGATACTTTAACCAAATCTTTGCGTTGAAACCTCGTTGTACATTAGGCATGAACCAGGAACCACCAGGATCGAACCTGGAATACATCGGTGATAGTCCAATCCGCTGGCCAGTGGCCACTCGCAAGTAGCAACCTTAAAGTTGGAGGAAGAAAGAGTACATTAGATCAGCAGACTGCAGAACACTTTCTGAATCCCTATATGCTTAGGAGAACCCACGATCTCAGTTGGTGTAGCTAATAATCGTGTTGAGCGATAAAATCGGTTAGGCGGACCTAACCAAAAGAAAACCAACCCTAAGAAACCTTAACCACGGAAATTGCGCTCCTTCCGATGAAAATTCTCCACAACCAATGACTCTCTGTAAAATAGTCTCAATAGTTGATGACCTTGTCTTTAAAGGAATATATCTGAAGCCAAGAAGTTCAAAAATAACCAAAACCATTTATAATTTCGGTTGAAAAATACTAAAGTGTCCTTAGATATCCACATTGTGCACAATCTTCATGCAGCACGAATCGGTGCCATTTTCCCGAACTTTCTGCAGAAAGACCTGAAATTTGACAGGTGCCCTTTTACTCAAAACTTCGCTTCTAATGCCCTGCAATTTTAATGAACCATTTGGCAGCTATGCTCATGACCGTGCCAGGCGCAAAAGAGCGTTTAGGGGATGAAAGGTGGCCACACAGCATTGACAGCGAGCGCGAGGTTGGCAGCTTCGCAAAAAGGAGCTGGAGAAGTCATTAAATCCGAGAAAAAGCACAAAAAATAAAAAGACTCGGACGACGGAGGGGGGGAGGGGGTCGGAGAAGGAGGGGGTGTAAGGAGAGAGCGAGACTCCAAATAGCGCCGGATAACGGCGAGATACTACCTGCAACTCTTGTCGGTGAACAAAGGCAAGACGGGGCTCTTGACTGCAGTCGGAGCGCTGTTGCCGAACTCCTCGATTCCTACGGGAAAGTTCGAATTCCACCGGGGGATTTCGGCAACGCCGGGGGCGTAATGAGAGAAAGGGCGTCCGTTTTGGTCCTTTGAATCCTGTCTGAGCACAAAAGGGATTCGTTAAACGGGACGGAGTCGGGGCGGGCGCGGGCCCGAAGGGGGGGAGGGAGAAGGAGAGAAATGGAATGAATGATTGACTTGTCATGTTCTTTTCTGTTCGAATGTTTTGCCGAATGATCCGTTAAGCTCCTTACGCCCAACTTTCCTCGGCTGAAATCTCTCCGCTCGATGCTCGCTGGTTAATATCTGACTGCGGGGAGCTGAAGTTCTATGGGGCTGAAACCCGCTGAAACCCGCGGAACAAATCTCGTCTAACTGCCTCAAAGGAAAGAGTAAGGAGGCTCCCGCTAATGACGGTTTCGGTTTGAATGCAAAAACACCGAGTTGTTTCAAAGAGGTGTTTGAAAGGATACAGCTTCACACGAACCAAGTTTCTTTATCGCGCNGGGGGGGGGGGGGGGGTGTAGGTGGTATAACTTGACGATTATAAGTGGCATGAACAGGATACAGACTTCTCTAATCAATGTTACTCCATAACTTTCAAGAGGAAAATGAAGAAAAAAATTGAAAATTATAAAGATTTAAATAAAATGATAATATCCTGCTCGTCGAGGGGTCTCCTGCCTTCAGACGGCATAGAGCAAACAAAGGAGGTGTTTGCATCTTAAAGATTGTTTACCTCGTGACGTAGGTCAGTATAGGTACTCTAGAAAAATCCAGAATTCGAAGTATGAAAAATAGATCATAACGGCCGATTTTTTGCTTACATCAACTCATAATATAATCTCAAACACTTAATAAAATATGAATTTTTTTCTATAAACTATACACCATTTCCAAGAAAATCGATGATGAAATCGTCCGTACCGACCTGCGTCATCAAAAAAAGCAAGATGCCTGAAATGCGAACACCTCCTTTTTTTCTCCATGTTCCGATGGTAAAATTTTCTACACTGGAAAAAAAAACCATTGGATCAAACACATTGGATCTAGAGTCCAGACTCTTAGAAACATCGACAAGAAAAAGTACTCTTGATTCAATCAGAATCTAGCTTAAATCAAGAACCAAGCCTCTTAATCTAAGCGGATTTCGTTTTGATTGAAGCATAAATCCGATTGAATCAAGAGTATTTTTTCTTGTCGATGTTTTTGAGAGTCTGGACTCTAGATCCAATGTGTTTTTTTTCCAGTGTATTCGACTTGATAAGTGTGTAAGACGTGTATAAGTGGCATGAACATAACATAATCTTGACGCTTCTAACCAATGTTACTATATCTGTTATGAAGAAATATTAGGTAAATGAAGTAAAAAAAATTATAATCGTGAGGATCTACTCAAATTGCCAGTATCCTGCTCATCAAAATGTCTATCCGTTAGACGGCGAAAATGTATTATCTGTTCAGAGAGCGACCATATTTGGTGCCGAAATTTAGAAAATTTACCAAATTTCCTCGATGAACTAAGAGTACTGCAAAGAGCAGTAAACTGTCTTTGCATCCAGGAAAGACTTTAATCGACCGCACAGAACAAGGATCATTCTGAAAACATCGTTACCACGGGCAAAGGCAAAGGGGTTGGCTGCATTATACTTTATCTTGTACTGCGCGTCTAGAAGCTGAGCGCCGGCGCGCTTAATGTTGCAATTATGCCTCACGTGAAGTACTTAAGACGTGGACGGTAATGGCTTAATTCTATTGTTCGAGTTATCTGAATCAATCGGACGTTGATTCAAGCGTCAAAGGACTCCGCCTTTCCAGCCGCCAAGCCGCCACCACTTCGCTCGCCGCCACGAGCGCCGAACGCCTTATTCGCTTTAACGTGGAACTTCGGTGCGGTGGAAGCAAGAGCAACCTAGTGAAGCCTCTTGAAGAGCTTTTGAACAAAACTGCCGTACTAAGGAAAAACGCCGTATGAACCTTCAGGCGTTGCCAAATTTCCTCCGATAGAATACGAATTTCTTGGGGAAATTGTAAATATTTTTCCTTCAACTTTTCAGACTATTTTGTTCGCAATTTAATCTGAAATATCTGAAAATTTCAAGGAAAAATATGCATTAATTTCGTCAAAAATACATGTTATATCCGGAGAAATTTGGCAACTCTCGAATGTTCATACGGCGTTTTTCCTTAGCACGGCAGAAAAGCTCGCGTGTCCCGGTCCGTCGTGCTGAAGAAAAACGTCCTATGAAACTGTTGACGTCGCCAACTTTCTTCTGATGAAAAGTTCGATTTTTAGAATAGTTATGAATGTTTTTTCTTCAAATTTTGCGATACTAAAAAGTAAATTGCCTATAAAATTTGCTGAAAAATTGGGAGGAAAATATTAAGGAAATTTCACTAATTCGAGTTATTTTCATCCAAATGTGTATCAAATCTATTCGAATAGCTCAGACAAATCCGACATTATCCGATGGTCGCTGAGAATCGTTGCCACTGTTAATAATGTCACTCTTAATCGATTTTCCTCATTTCATTTCATTTTTCCGTTTTTAATTATATTTTTAATTTTCACTTCCGTTGTTAACTTTATCGGTCATACTTTATCAAATTTTGAAATTTTTAATTTCAATTCATTTGGTTTTTCTCCATGTCTATGGGTCCAATAATCCTTTAGGGTTAGTCGGGTCTTATGATAAAATTTTTTTAGGCATCGGGCCGATGACTTCCACATTCAAGCCACATTCAGCTCCTAGATTCAGCGTGTAACTGCGGCGTTAGGTGTGATTTTGAACCAGGAACCTAGCTAATTTTGCCGCTTTCCTTTATTCACTTCAACCATTTTTCTTCTTCTTTCTTTTATTGTTGGTCGGTTGAGCTCTCTCTAATTTCATAACAATAAGCAATCGTCGCAAGAGTCCGAGGAGAGATCTGAACAGAGGTCGTGTTAGAACGAAGCAGAACCTCATTGTTCGCGCGCGCTGAGCCTGGATCTCACGCTGAGTGTCGCCAACTCCGGAGTTCAAGTCGCGAGCCGATCGCCGATCCGCCAATCCGAGCATCGCATTCATAATATGATAAATCAGCCCAACTCGAGCTCACCACACGCCAACGAACACAGCCAAACGCACACGAACACAGTCACAAGCGTGGATCCAAGTGCATCTCTCTCCTCTCATTTTCCCTCGAACACAAACGCTGATTGTCGACTCTCTCCAGGCCCATTAATTTATCACCGTCCGCCACTGCCTCGTTGTTGACGAAAATCTCACCATTATTTTCGGCAATTACACTGTTAAAACTCGCAACTGTTGCACTCGAACTCTACCGGATTGAGGAAAGTGCGATTTGGACAGTCTTAAGAATGGCAACATTAATTTGGCAACGTCGGACGAAAAGCGACGGAGTAAGCAAACATGACAGAATAGGACATAAATTAAACCGGAGGTTCATTTTAATGAACGGTGACGGAGACGTGTTGATGGGAGCTCAATCGTGGCCCCCCTGTGCCCCCTCAAGCTGACCCCTACGCCAGCGCCGTAGTTTTTTCCCATTCATATGGTTCCACTCGAAGCTCTGTTTCCAGAGCAAGATGTGCGCTTGACCTCCGAGAGGAGCTGAATGATCGATTATCGATATCTCGCCATTTGAAGCTATGGTAAAGAATCGATTAATAAGGTGTTCGCTGCGAACACCCTGATAATCGATCTTTTTTCATAGGTTTGAGTGGCACTGCTCCGATCCAGTAAGTGTTCTCGATCTCACAATCAGCCCGATGTGGACTCGAGATTTCGTGCATGCTCTTTTCTGATATGAAGATCCTTTAAAAATGCATCACGTCAAAATCAGTGCTATTAAATAAGAGTTTAATTAAAAGAAATAAGCCGTTTTGGCTATTTTTGTCTGTTTTTCTCCCAAAAAGACGAATCTATCATATTTTGATCATCCTCTGCAGATAGTTGTTTTCATGACTGAGCGTGCGGTCTCGTCTTGATGAACATAATTCCAATATAACAGTAGCGATTCTTAAGAGTTGGCAATATTGTTTTTTCTTCCTTTAAATACATGAAAAAAATCGATCCTCGGTTCGACAGCCTGCGTCACCTAAAATCGATATTTCCAATGAATTTAAATGGAGGAAAATAAGTGTTGCCAACTTGCAAAATCACCACTGTTCATGCATGATTAATTTATTAGTGAGAGACTTTAACGCGAGGGCAGAAAAATAGCAGATAGTAATATCAGCACATATCACAATCGTGTCAAAGTGACAAATTTTTTTCTGTAGTGAAACGTCTCTAAATTGAAGAAACTTGCTTCTTTTATTCATAAAATAAGTTAAACTCCTCAGTATATGGTTACTTGTGGTGGACTTATTGAGGAGTATCGGATTTTCAGACCATTCACCAATACAGCGTTGTAGTTTAGTGGTTTACCAACTCTGTGCGAAAATGAAAAATTGAGTGAGAAAACCCATTGTTGGCGTCAAAAAGGTGAAATGTCATTTTCACTTGACCCCGAGACAGCCCGGATATATTCGCGCAAAAGGGGTCATCGTAGAAATCAGTCGAGTCTTTTTATCTATAACGCGATACCTTATACCAAACCATCCGTAGAATGACTTTGAGAGAAGAGCTCCCTGAACGATTCTGCCGTGCTAAGGAAGAACGCCGGATGAACATTCGAGAGTTGCCAAATTTCCCGTAATAAACGTGTATTATCGACAACATTCATGCATATTTTTCCTTGAAATGTTCAAATTTTTTGGATGAAATTACAAACAAAACCGTCTGAAAAATTTGAGGTAAATTATTCAAAACTTTCCCAATAAATTTGTATTCTATCCAGGGAAATTCAGCAGCGTCTGAAGGTTCTTACGGTGTTCTTCCTGAGCATGACAGAATAGGCGTTATACAGTATAAGAGAAGAAGTCTATCTACAAAAAGCGTTAGAGAGAAACACTTATCTGTAATTTAAATTCAATGCACCTAATGTTTTTTTTAAAAACACACCAAGCTAGATAGACCCTTCCTGATAATGAAGACGAATTTGACATCGAATGACACCGACCACAGTTCAGAAACTGCCACCGATGCTGCTGTTTTATTTGAATTTCATTCTCATTGCGACCACAAAATCGGACCCGCTGCGGTTTCACTTGTTCGGATCTCCTCCGGTCTTAAGCACTGCGTCATCAAGTTACTCTGCTCGCTGCGTAAGCCCAACAACTAAAATTTCAGGAGTTGTGTACGAGCGCTGTTTTTTCCCACATTTCCAGTTTGGAATGGAGAATTTTAAGTTACGTTGACCCGCACCGTCCCGTAGGTATCAGTTGCGCCGACCAACTGCAGTATCTCATAAGCACGTATCGGTTCCAACAGGTTTTCCTCTTCTCTCTCTGCGTCTATCTTGCCTTCGTTCGCGCTTGATCTAAGTTTCTTGCTCTAACATGAGCTTGACATGTCTGGGGAGAGCTTAGAGAGAGGGAAGCTGCGCGGCAAAAATTATACAAATCTTAAATCTTGTAGTGTGGTCGATATTTCTTTGACCAATTGATCACAGGATTCATGCCTTTTTATATGATGGCAGATTTCATCTATGAAATGAATGACCTTTATGCATGTAAAGGGAAACTGTGCTGACGATTATAACACACAAGTAGGGCCGGACTAACTATTATGAAGGAGTGGCGTTCCCCACCCAGGCCTCGCAGTCTGCGGGACCCTGCGCCCAAGTAATGCTAAGGGTGAACAGGTGCAAGTGCAAAAATATAGAGCAGAATAAAGTGACAAACAAAATCACCGGAATATCTGTCAAACTCATTCTGATTAAAAATTGCTACTTGCACGGAGAGCCCAGGCCCAACCAAGAGAAAATTAGACAAAAATCTTACTACTTTCATGAATAAATTGCAATAATGCATTTAAATTAATTGCATTTGTATTAATTTGTGTAGTGGAAAACAAAGGGTATGTAAAAGCAGCCCGAAACGGAAACGACAATCGAAAACACAGGTAAAAGCGGAAACAAGGCTAAAAATACACAATATAAAGGCAGGACGTTTCGGTACCTTACGGCACCATTATCAACTGCAAAAAGAATTAAAAATAAAAAGAAATTAAAATATAAACCAGCAAACGGCGTTACATCGTGAAATTGGTAAATGAGACTGCAATGATAACAGAATAAATTGAATAAATTTAATAATAAATTTTTGTATATGTTAATTGGTTCTAAATCATACTAATATCTCGATATGACAGACGACTACGAAAATTCAGGTTAAAAAATGATCCCTTAAGACCGATTTCAAAGTGATAAACTGCAAAATATCTCGCAAAAATGAAAAAATACAAGGTAGAGTCACCGTTCCATGTTAAACGTTCTGGTTGGCCTTTTGGTGAATTAATCCGGCTTTTTTCCTCGATCAATTGTGACACCTGAGAGTAATACCACTATTCGGCCACGTGGGAGCTCAGATTGCCTACACTGAAACCTGAAGGTGAACTGACAGTGAGATAAAGTCACCCCTCTTTTTTTTTTTTAGAAAAAGTTTTAATCATGGAATTGTCTTTAATATTTGACACATCAAGCAGGCGTTTTATCGCTCAGATTGTATCGATATCGATTGGCTCATCATGTAGACATAGCCTCAAAAGTCAATCAAGTAATCCGTGGGAACAAGTTTTTGCAATGGATTTTTTATACTTATGAGTTACAAATCACAATGAAACTGAAATTGCTAGGAAATTTCCTCTTTCTCAGTTTTTCTAACTTAAAGAATCGTAAAATTTTCGGTCGAGGTTATTCTCTGTTGTTTTGAACCAAACGATTCATCGAACCACTGTCTAATATGCTCCATTCAGGTCAGAAATAATCTACATAGGGTGCTCAAAAAGTTTTGCTCACTTCCGGATTTTGAGCAAACAAAAGCAGCTATCGATTTGCAGTTTACGTGTGCTTAAAGTAGACGTAATTACCAATAAAACAAGACCAAGAACAACTCTCTAGCTTAAAAAATGACAGAGATACAGGGTTTTGAAAATGACACGTAGCGTGACCGCCTCCAGGATTTTTAGGTACATGTCATTTTCAAAACCCTGTATCTCTGTCATTTTTTAAGCTAGAGAGTTATTCTTGGTCTTGTATTATTGGTAATTACGTCTACTTTAAGCACACATAAATTGCAAATCGATAGCTGCTTTCGTTTGCTCAAAATTCAGAAGTGTGCCAAAATCTTTGAACACCTTATGTAATTCCGTGCACAGACATCATTTCCACACTGTTGGTCCTCTTTTTCAGATTTCCCAACTTAAATCCTAAAATTTTCGTTCTAGGTCATTTTCCATTGTTTTGACCCAAACGATACATCTATCCACAATCAAATATGGTCAATTCAAGTCAGAAACAATCTAATACCGTGCACGGACATCATTTCCACACCCCGGGCTCCACATTCAAACGCGAAAACCGTTGAACGATTTTAGCAGCCCCGTTTCCCAACGGAGCCCCATTGTCTCTTTTTATCGATACTGATCCCGATGCACTTTCGCTCCCTCCGCTGCGCAAAGGCCAAAGGAAGGATTCGGGAATAAATCTGAAAAAAACCCCGTCAAGTGGGCGGAGAGTGCCAAACGGACCGCACAAAGGCCCAGCTTCGTTCCCGACCGCGACCCCTATTAATATGCCTCCACTGACAACTCGAAACAATGGTGCGAAGCGAAACCAGCGGAATCGACTCCGAAAAGGAAAAAAGGCCCGTCTCATTATGGCGTTTTTTCCGCCGCTTTTGTAACCTATTAGCCTCGCACAGAAGCTAGGTCAGGTTTCGGAGGTGCGACCGTGGAATCGGCTTTCAGGTTTGCGGGTGGGACGCTCCGCAAGAACGCCGTATGGACCTCACAATGTTGCCAAATGTTCAACCGTGAAATCAACTCTTTTGAAGAAAGTTATGAAAAAGTGAAATATCAGTGCTTCGAGTTTGAAAGTCACAGTAGATGACCCGTGAAATCTGCGAGTTGCCAGAAAAATTGGTTGTTCTTAGAGAGCCGTGGAAAACCACGGAAAAGTCAAGACGTTTCACCGTTGAACATTAAATTTTCTTATCCCTTCAAAATTTTGCGCAGCTCTGACCCGCACTCTGTTAATCCATCGGCAGGGCTTGACTTTTTTTTTTTTATATTTTTTTATTTGTAACTCAGAGATACATAATTTTACAAATAATTTACAAGTCTTATCATTTAAATATCATTCATATCAAGGGCTTGACTTTAGCCATAAATATGTCGCAGAACACGCATTTAGAATGTTCAATATCTCTGACGAGTCGGTTGAAAGTAAGGACATCTTTTATTCAAGAACCTTGAGGAGTCAGAATAACTTTCAGGAAATTTTGATGTTCAAAGAGACTTGTGCAATTAAAATTCAAGGAGAATTTGGGAATAGAAGGCAGTCATTTTGACCACACAACCTTTTCTGTCTTGTCAAAATTTTAAATAGCTCCGACTACTTTACTCATTGACAGTATTTGGGCTAAACTCTAATTTTGCACCTTACCTCTTTAAAAGCCTTCTCATGACAAAATCATTTAAATGTCATTTAAATCTGAAAATCAGGAATTTTCCGTTTAAAAATTCTAAAATTTTGGGAATAAACCCAGGAATTCTCGAAATTCACAGTTAAAGGCTTGTCAACATGTGCGAATTATTTTCATTGAAATCTTCAAGTACACGCCCTGAGATTGCGATTGTAATTCTTTGAAAAATTTCAACTTTTCCAGATAAGTGTGTTTTTTCAGAAGAAATTTGGCAACCTTAAAGGTCCATACGGTGTTTATCTCTAGGGCGGCAGCGCTCCAGAATCAGGCTGCGGAGGGTCCCAGACACAGAGGCTCGTGAATGACAACTGAGCGTACGATTGCTCGGCGAAAATATTTCCTAATTTCCACAGCTGTTCCGGTCCGCCAACTCGAAACCTCCTAACTCCTTACCAAATTCCTTGCAGATAGGTTGTTTCTACCGAGGACAGTGGTGTTGGGGTCATTTGTCATAGCTCCGTCTCCCAAATTAGAGCATCCAGTGCGAATTCATTGTGCTCCGGCCCCTCCACGGCTGCTAGTTCTCCGGTGGGCCGCTGGAGCGCGGTAGCGTTCGGGAGAGGGGTCGACCACTTGCAGATGCCGTAGCCGTTCCTTTTCCAGCCAGTTTGTTTTCACGCGGCGGCGAGGCGTGGTGTATCAGTCGAAGTGCGTTTTGTTTACGACGTGATACGGTTTCGGATTCGACTGGATTTTATTCTCCTCGCGATTTCCTTAAATCGGCCGTTACTTTCCACGATATTTCTCTCCGATTCTACGAAGGTTCATTGTTGTGTTTTCTCTTATTAATTGTCGGGTTATCAAGTGTTCAATCGTTTCCTCGGCGCATTTTGGCGTTCTCAGCCTATGCTGTAAGGATTACCGATCACCGACGAATTGGATTAATTCTGTGCCGGATTATACGTTTTCAAAATTGTGCTCAAATTCTATGATATTCACCCAATCTAAAATGTGACAAAATTGTGTGTTTTATGTGTTTTTATCAACACGGCTGAGCTGTAATCGTAACCGAATCATTTGCCTATTCGATGTTCCCAGCTTTACGGAAAGCGATTGATGTGCCCGTTTATCCTACCGGATCCATATTTTCGGAAAATCTCTTTTACTAAATAGCCAACATTGTTATATGGCCTCAGTGCATAATCTTTGCCAAAATTTCAGCCAGTGAATTTCATTTTGTGTCTGCAACGCGTTAGGTATTGTGATTCTCACGGAGGAGTTCTCTTATTATTATCTTCGCTAAGTACGTGTTTTCCCTCGAATTTCAGTGATATTTATCCCTTGGCGTCATCTTGGTTTATCCCGGTGATAAGTGTTCCTTTAAATTTTTTGCTCCCAAAGTTTTTGTGCCCCGAATCTCTGGATTAATTTGTGTTTAGTGTTCTTGAATGGATAAAACTATCTCTTCCTCATGTACGTCAGATGAAATTTCAGTTCCAAGCTTGGTAAGGACGAATTACATTACCGATATTATCTTATCTCATGAAACTGACGACTCAATGTTTTATTTCTCCTCCCACGCTCGCTACTTTATGACTGTTATCGTCTCTCAGGAGGATAACGAAGTAATTCTTATCCAAATATGCAGACCTTTCGCTGACCATAATAACTAGGCAATTAGGCATGAAGTAATATCTGGTTCCTGATACTTATTTTTTGAAATCACAGGGGCTCATATTTGTTGATGATGCCATGACATGAACGTGATCAATTTAGATTCGTGCGGATGTCTTGTCGAACTAGGGATTTTGATGGCCACGGTCGAAACATGCGTAAATATCTTAGATCGACTTTGCAACGGTCCACTCGTGTTTTATTCTTTAAGAAAACGATGTGATAGTTTTTCCAGGAATCCATACCCTAGTAAAAATAAAATGCCCTTAGTGCGTTCGGAGTGCACTCGGAGTGCACTCCGAACGCACTAAGTGTGTAGCGTGAGAGTGGGTGCGCTTCGAGTGCACTCGGGGTGCACTCGAGGTGCGTCCGTGGTGCGTCCGTGGTGTCTGGAGGCACCATATGTCTGGAGTGTGTCCGAATCCACCGACGGATCGAGGATACCTTTCCATTGTATCCGCGCCGGGTTTTTACCTGGCGGCGTGACCCTTGATGATCTACTGGTGGCGAATAATTTGCGAACCAATTTTTTTTTAATATTTGAAAATTGTCCGTTNGTGCACCCCGAGTGCACTCGAAGCGCACCCACTCTCACGCTACACACTTAGTGCGTTCGGAGTGCACTCGGAGTGCACTCCGAACGCACTAAGGGCATTTTATTTTTACTAGGGTAGTGAATTGTGTCCATTCGTTGAAAACTATTTTTGGAAAATAGATGAGATATGAGTAATTTTCCCAGTATTGTTAATCTTATAATCTGAGATTTTCAATCGTCTGGAACGCGGACGAGTAGATACCTACTTATTTCGAGACCTCAGCCATCGATGTATCCCATATAATAACTACTGTAAGTTTGAAGCATTTCTGGGAGCTTGAAATTTTCATTTATCAGGGGAAAATATCGCTGTATCCTCGCGAGTGGTTCATTCAATTTTTTAATGTATTCCAAAGGCAATTATACTATTTTGTATGTGTCCCTTGAGCAACATCAACAGATGATTCTGTAATGAAGTTTCTAGCGTGTCAAATTAAAAAGTTGAATAGGTTTTTCCATAGTAATTACGTTCTCAATACGACAAACCTCAAACCGTCGTAAGTAGCTCCTTCATACTTTCGGGTTGTTTTTTTTTTGCTTCAATACTCACAGTTCCCTAAGCAGTCATACCAGCATCTCAATTTTCGGTCCCCTTTTCTTGTCGACTGTCTAAAATTGTTCTTTAGACTACATTCTGCATTTTGTAACTAAAATTTCTGGTTCATCTGAAAGAATACGTTTGTGCTCAGAACAACTAATGCTACCCATGTTGTTTCTGAACGGAGCCAGAAATTAAAGTTCCTTATTGCAAATTGTAGCTCATATAAAGTCTCGCGAATTTTGTTCTAAACTCTAAAAATTCGAACTTTTAGGATTTTCCTACGAAAATACTTGGAACGTTTCTCGTGTTAAGAAAATGAAAGCTCAGAAATAATCATAGAAATAATGAAACTGCGAAAAATGTAACTTCTTATAATTTTCGCTCTTCACTTCACAATGGAAAAAAAAACACATTGGATCTAGAGTCCAGACTCTTGAAAACATTGACAAGAAAACGGACTCTTGATTCAATCAGATTTAAGCTTAAATCAAAAGGAAATCCGCTCAAATTAAGAGGCTTGGTTCTCGATATAAGCTTAAATCTGATTGAATCAAGAGTATTTTTTCTCGTCGATGTTTTTAAGAGTCTGGACTCTAGATCGAATGTGTTTTTTTTTTCTTTCCAGTGCACAGCCTTATCACTCAGCGAGGCACCATTNGGGGGGGGGGGGGGGGGGTTGATTTTGACATTTGGAGCATTGTCATTATTTTAAGTTTTC
The DNA here is from genome assembly GCF_001854935.1 of Bemisia tabaci. Taxonomy (NCBI): domain Eukaryota; kingdom Metazoa; phylum Arthropoda; class Insecta; order Hemiptera; family Aleyrodidae; genus Bemisia; species Bemisia tabaci. The sequence continues at coordinate 1,425,314 of NW_017566682.1, forward strand.
TACCTTTCTTGTGGGCAAATTTCGAATTCTACCAACGAGTTTCGCAATCCGTCGCGCCTTACTCAACAAAAACGATATCTTACAGCTAGCAGTCCTCGATTCATCTTTCTGAAAGCAGCAATGCCCGTCTAACGCCCATCGTCACGGGTTCTAGGCAAGACACGCTCATGCTTGCTCGATGTCCATGAAGACATTACCAATAACATTCTGTAACATACACGCAAGCCGGGGATGAGCACGTGGACGCAAAGGCCCTCCAATATGAAAATCGAGGGCTGAACGGGTTGAAGGCGTAAAATGCGGACAGAGTTATTGCGCGAGCCGCTCAGCCCTTGCTCTCTCAATCGGAGCTGAATTGTAGTCGGATGTGGGCCCGGTATTGACAGTTATGCGCGCCACGGATACGCGATAAAATAATAGCGCGTGTGATAAAAACGGACGATAAATAAGGCCCGCAAATGAATAAATATCCAAGACGACAGTTATTGATGCATAAACATTCAGCATCCTACAACGGAGTTGGGACCGTATCGGTGGATTGTCGTGTTTGGGTGGGGGGAGGGGGGGGGGCGCTGAAGCGATGGGAGGTGAGGTTAGAACAATGCCCAAAATGAAATCCCTGTGTAATGTGGTCTTTGATGGACTCGGGTTATCGGTCACAGCTCTAAGCTGGCACTAACCTCGATTTGTTTTGATTGCGAAATTTTGGTTGATTCTCGATGTCACCGTACCATGACTGAACTCCAAAATACATTTCTCGAGTGGAAGTTTCCAAAAGGACTACATTTTGAAGTTAGGAACTACAATTTCAGGGTGTCAAGCGACCGGGAAGACGGGGTGAACCGGGAAATGTCAGGGAATTTTTCGGGTGTCAAGGAATCTGCAAAAATTCAACTTTAAGGGAATTTTATTTTGTAAGCAATTTTCACGTCAGAGAAACGTCAGGGAAATCGAATAACACGAATTTTCTGGAAAATGTTTCGCGAATTTTGCTTATGCGGTTTCTATCAGAATTTCTGCAGTTGTCTTAATTTTAAAATTGTATTCTAAAATTAAATTTTTTTTTTTTAAAAACGTGACATCTGCAGAAATTCTGATAGAAATTTCCGCAAGAGTGACATTCGCGAAACATTTCACTTATCCAGGAAATGTCAGGGAATTTTTTTTGGAAATTGGTAGACACCCTGAATTTCAGGCTCGTCCGTCAAAGCATCTACTTACCTGCACAGACAACCTCATATTGACGGTGAAACGGCAAGAATGCGTATCTGGGTCGTGGAGTGGCGTAATCTCCGCCACCATTTTATTTTTGTTCCAGTTAACCTGTTTTAGTTTTAAGTATAAGTTAATATGTAAATTTCCTAATACCTGTACGGTAGGTGAAATTCTTAATAAATTCAAATTCAAAAAAAAAAAAAAAAAAAAAAAAAAAAAAAAAAAAAAAAAAAAAAAAAAAAANAAAAAAAAAAAAAAAAAAAAAAAATTATTTTTCAATTGGAGACCGAACCAACAGAATGGCCTTGAAGTTTTAACAGAATATCCTATACCCACATATAGAGAAGAAAAATCACTGAAATTAACAAAACATGGCGTTCAGTAGTTTTCCATGCAGAAAGTAAAGTATGACAGGAAGTCTGCAACGCCGCAAAGCGAGATACGCATTTCTGCAGTGTTTCACCATCAATATGAATTTGACATGAGCCAGATATTATAGTTACTAATCGTAAAATGCAGTCAAAATGTTAACACGCAATTCTTGTGTCATCGGTGTAAATGTTCTAATCAATGTTGCGGTCGAAAGTTTTCTACGATCTTTCATCATAATTTTGTGATCATTCTCTCAGTATTTCAAAGCAAAACGGTGATTTTTTGCCATTTTCCATTTGAAAAATTTACAAGCGTTGTAATGCTAGACTTCTAATTCCGTCTAGTGGTACATTGTCCACGACTGCAAAATTGCAAGTAGATTGGACCAGAAAGTCTCATGTACCTACTAGGAAGCGTGGCTCGGATTTTCCTGCATGCCATTGCATTGGATCAGGTTTCACGGTCCGCGAAGCTGAGAACTCGTGCACTGAGGAAGCTAAATTAATAAGACTTTGAAAAATACGGCATCCTATTTCATATCCAGGTAGATATTACTTCGCAGCATCCCCTCGTAAATATCGTCCAACACGAACGTTTAAAATTAAATAACGTATCTCGGCAGCGAATCTGCACGTTCCAATAATTCATGCCTTAATTAATCGGTTTCATGACGATTGCTAATTGGTCCGCACGGGGGCAGCTTTGACCTGCGGGGACGTGGCACCTTCAGTACGGTGTTGCCATCTAGTTCATTTTCTTCCAGAAGTAATTTTCTTCGTGTCCAGGATTTGAATCTAATCGGATGCGCATTTATTCAATGATAATTTTCCGATTTGGGTCAGTTGAGACGATAATGAACAATTATCAAGTCGAAATCATTAAATCTGGCATTGGCTTGAGCCTTTTAATTTCATTCTTTCCTCGCTGTATGGTTCTAAGAGGTAGCTTTGAAAATTGACACATTTTGCGGCTTCTTTGCTGTATGCTAAAGCACTGAGAAAAAACGAGTGGATGATTCGTCATTTCTCAGTGAATGTTCTACATTTCAGTGAATTTTCTACATAGTACGAAGCAAATTCCTTAAGATTACTCTACACGGGGAGAAAAAAGTCGTGCGTGGGACCCGAAGTTTAGGTCATATGGTTCTCTGAAGTTTTCAGATTGAGCATCTGAAATTTTTAGGTCTAGCTGTCGAGGTTCGGATCACACATCTGAAACCTCAGTTCTTACATCTGGAGTACTTCAGATGTGAGAACTGAAGTTTTTCGGATGTGAGAACCGAAGTTTTTCGGATGTGAAAACAGAAGTACTTCAGATGTAAGAACTGAAGTTTCAGATGTGTGATGCAAACCTCAGCATTGGACCTAAAGTGTTCAGATGCTCAATCCGAAATCCTCGGAGATCCATATGACCTAAACTTCGGGTCCCACGCACGAGTTTTTTTTTTCTCCGTGTAGAAATTTGCACAGACGTTCTCTTGTAAAAAATTAAATTGCCCAGTTTAATTTGGCAATAGTTGACGTGGCTTGACTCCTTTCTGCTGAGCGGGGTCCAATTTTTTCGAGCTAAAAATCAGAATATTCCATTTATAGTATCGGGAATTTAAAGAAAATCCAAAACAAATCTCAATACCTTGACACCCTCTAACAAGCAATTCTGCAACCTTAAAATGGAGTACCTTTCTTTGCCTAAGAAATCCCTGAATTGCACTGGGGAAAAAACCACATTGGATCTAGTGTCTAGACTCTTGAGTTCATTGACAAGAAAAAATACTCTTGATTCAATCGGAGTTTTGCTTGAATCAAAAGGAAATCCGCTTAAATTAAGAGGCTTGGTTCTTGATTTAAGCTAGATTTCTGATTGAATCAAGAGTACTTTTTCTTGTCGATGTTCTTAAGAGTCTGGACTCAAGATCCAATGTGTTTTTTTTTCGAGTGTGGTCAATTTTGGAACCTTAAAACGAAGTTACGTTCCTTCGCGTGGGAATCTCCGAATTTCGCGAACTTTACCGGACGCGAGTTTCCCGCGGAAGCGGTTTTCCCGGGCCGGCAACGGCGACGGCGATAAACGGGGGACTGGGCGGCCGCAATTTCCGATAAAGAAGTGGAGTTGTAAAGCGGATCATTAAAACGGTGTTTATGAGCCGGGAAACAGAAGCCGATCGCCGGGCCGCGGACCCATATTTCAGCTTCAGCCGGACGCCGCCGCCGCTCGCCGAGACACCCATGTCGGCCGATTGTAATTACCATAGCGCATTTCGTAAATTGCAATCGCCGTGCATAGCACTGCATAGCCACCGCTTCTGTGCCCGCGCGGCCCCGGCCGGCGTGGGACGCGGCCCTTTGTCCCGGCCGCAGGGTGGGCGCATAAGTGGAGCCAGGGGGCCATTACCCCCTCTCTTTTGGCATTTGCTGAGGAGAAGCGGCGAGGTGGTCAAGAAGAAGTAATTAAGTAAATTATTTTTCGGGCCCTGTAATGAGTCAGTGCACTGAAAAAAAATCTCTGTGTATTTACTAAGAAAAGGGTAAAATTACCAAGAATTCAGAGTTCTATTTGAACCCAGTTTTTTCTTGGTAAAATAAGCATTTATGGAATTGGTAATTTTCCAGAGAAATCTCGGTAAAATTATTGAACTTTCTCGGTAATTTTAAGTACTGGACCTTGGTAAAAACGCCAATATTTTTTATCGACTGTGGTAGAATTACCGAGATAAAATGGCAAAGTTACCGGGAATTGATTACCAATAAAAGTGGTATTCTTACCTGAAAAAACAGTAAAAATACCGGTTTTTGAGTAAGTTTACCAGTCTATCTTGGTAAAATTACCAATAATTGGTAAAAAAAAGTGAGATGGTAAAAGTACCAACAGACCTTGGTAAAAACGCCGAGAATTTTTTTTCAGTGCACGAGTGGAGCCAAGGGGCCATTACCCCCTCTCTTTTGGCATTTGCCAAGGAGAAGCGGCGAGGTGGTCAAGAAGAAGTAATGAAGAAAATTATTTTTCGGGCCCTGTAATGAGTCAGTGGTCAGTCTTTCAAGTAGGTACAGAGTGAACTGAGCCTCCAGGAAATATTCAACTTTTTTTGAACCCTGAATGGTAGAGAAACGCAAACCCCGTTTCGTAAATGCCACAAATTGAACCCGTTTAAAAAAAATGTATGGGGAGGAGGGGGGGGGGGAGCTCCGCAACCAGGACAGGGACATCGCATTTGCTGATTTGCTGAACTCAACTTCAGGCATCGCCGTGGTAGGCACGTTAGACGTCAACTCGACTGTTAGCTCATGATTGGCCGGTTGAAAATGAATTTTTGTACTTCTCAATGACTTTTTGGGTTTTTCTCGACATTTTACAATGGAAATAACTGCACTGCGACCCTGTAAAATTCCCTGCCCCTGCCCCATTCGGCGTCCATAGGGCAAGAAACGAAACTTTTCTTAGAGAGTCGCAAATTGTATCGGTTCCTGGTCGGTATACTATCAAATGGCAGCATTAAGTTTTACATTTTCCTCTTCCCTCAACTTTCGGTGTTTGCGAGGCTGAACAGCTTTTTAAGACAAGTTGAGTCAAAATTCGAGGGAAAATTTCAGCTGTAAAATATTGTCGGCGCCCCTTTTCTCACGGTAGTCATTTCGGTCCAAAAATCGTATGTGCTGGTTACACGCTCAAATTCCCACCAATCTCCGATCAAATGGTGACTGGTGCGCACCATCTACTATCAAATTTCTGCGGTCTACACAAATTTGATGGTAGATGATGGAACTGAGGGGCTCATCCGTCATCTGATTTCCACACAACCGTGCTTATTTCATGCTTATTTCAATCAACACGTTGTTTTAATTAATTTTTACTCATTAATCTACATAACTCTCGACCGCCATCTTGGTCATCATTTTAAGCGGAATTTGACGGAAATTTTAGCGTATAACCAGGCCATTCTGAAACGACAGAAATGTGTTCTACATGAGGGAATTTAGAATTTCCTCAAAAGCTTCGTCTTCATCCTACGATTCCGTAATATTTACTTCTTCACAATTAGTATTAAAAAGTGTGGCTATCATCATATGAAGTTGATCAATTCCCCTGCACGGTAGCTCACCGCATAATTTACGTATTTATTTATCTACGTGCGGTTAACATCCGCGTGCTACTGCCTCAAATTGAGCAGGAGCGCACGGGTGACTAATTGCAAGTAATTTATCGCGATGGAGGAACAAATACCAGAGAGAACCAACCCCCGCCCACTCCTAACATGTCAAAAAGTATGTCCGCAAGACTAATAATTCATGCGTAAGGTAGCTGTCACACTCGGTACTCGGCGAGCGCTCGCTACAAACGCACCAGCTGCGGAGAAAGGTAATTAATCTTGATGCAACTATTCGAGCGTGGGGGAGCGCGTCTTGCCTACACGCTCATTTGAAGGCGTTTTGAGCGCCGGGCGTGTTTCCTCGGTTTTCGCGTCGCGACTAGCAGCGCGTCGCTTTCGACTGTTGCGCCTCTCGTGTTGGAAACCGTTCTATCTTGTTTTCAGTGTATTTCAGCTTTGAAGAATCTGATGAAGAACGTTAAAGATATTTCATTTGCCGTCCTCTCTCTCTCCTTGGTCCCATTATCATGTTTTTTTCTGCCAATACGCCGCCTTTAGCTTTTTGAATTTCGTATGCCTTTAGCGTTTTGATTTTCGTATGCCTTAAACTTTTTATTCATCGCATCATGTTTTTTCCTGTTCGAATTTTTAAATGTTCAGTTTTGTCTGTTTCATTAACATGCAGAGTTTTACACTATCGCTTGGAATTTTGCTGAGTGTGTTTTTCGATTTTTGCGAGATATTCAGAATAGGATTCCTCATTGCACTTCCGAGAACGAATCGGTTCTTTGTTACATTTTTTTCAAGACCGCAGTCCAATCTTGCCTGGTTTTTTTTTAAGACACTAGTACGTTCCCTTCGCAATATCGTCCTTTCATAATATCATGACTCCACGAAAAAGATTCACTAAAATTGCTATACAGCCACAACCAATTTTTTCCTTTGAAAGAAAAATAATTCAAATCAGATTTTGCTACTTTAAATGTAAGTAGAAGGTATTTTCTGATGTTATTCTTCAGAAGGGATTAGGCCTTTCATTTGTGATAAAATCAGGATTTTTTCTTTAAAATACGATTTGCAATTTTTCACATTTTTCCTGCACTTCGGTAATGTCTAAAATCCAGACTTTGGACTTAATCGATAAATGCCAGGCCGCATGAGTCCGACGTACCTTTAACACTTCTTTGCTACGTTTCTTTTTCAAAAATAAATTGCATCGTTTCTTTTGTGAGAGCGTGCCCTTACCTGCGTTCTAGCATCACTGTTTTTGACGTGAATTCAAATGTTGAAGTTTAAAAGAGTCAACTCTTCCAATACTCATTTATATTTCAGCCGTTTCGGTCATGATGACCTCTTTTTATCAGAATTTGCTAACTTTAAACTAAGGGTTTCCTTGCCCTAAGTTTAATTCCAACTTGCAAGGACTCAGAGAGTTCATAGCCTTCCCATTTCCAAATCAGCCTTACGTTTTAAAAATCTTTTTCCTTGAGAATTTAAAAAAGCTGACTCTGTCACGACTCCGTGAATCTAAATCGCCGCAATTTTGCGTTAAAACGTGTTTCCAATAGCGATTTTTCGCTCTCGATTTCTATCGCAGTTTGTGCAATAATTATTTCTCATTATTTAGAACGCCGCTTTTGGAGCCCCCCCATTTTCAAACGTAACCGGTCGCGTGGTCGAGAAGTTTTTGCACCCTTGCGCCCCGCCGACTTGCAAACACAACTATCGTTTGGATTAACTTTTTCTCCCTTAAAAGTTCTCTCGCAATTCGTTCACACTGGCAATCGCTCTGTCAGATGAAAGAGCGAAACTGGAAATCCAAGACCATTCCTTACCCGCAAAAACCGTAGCTCGGAAAGTCCAACAGAGAGCGCAACACGTGCGAGGGGTGGGTGTAGTCCGCGGAGATGTTCGGCCGTTTCCGAATTCCGTCGGTCGCGTCGCGTCGCGTCGTTGGGGACGCGGGAGACGAAGGGGTTGAGAAGGAGGCGCGCTCGGGCCCGGAGAATTATGATTATGAAATATTAATGAATGAGTGACGAGCCCGCTCAACTATTCTATGAATAAGTGAGATAGCTTAAATCTGTCCGCCCGGCCACTCATGAATATTTGAGATTATTCACTTCTGAGCGCATGTGAGCCGGCTTAAGACGTCTCGCGTTTCCGCGGCCACGCGCGCCCGGCGTCGCCCCTCTCACGTCAGGACGTATCGCAACCCCCACGTGAGCCCTGTTTTACGTATAAATCCGTGCTTTCTGGGGCTCACGAGGGAATCGAGATCGGTCTTTACGTCAGGGAAGCGACGAGGAATCTGACGTCTCCGCCTTTTCTCGTGGTGACTGGTGAATTCATTCGTTGAAAACTGTCTCTTCTCGTTTTCAGTTGTTCGAATTGTGGCAGTGTTGCGTGCGGTGATAAATGGAAACTCCCGTGTTCCTTTTGCTGGGACAGTACGAGACAGGGTTGTATCGTCAGGGATACCGGAAAACTGGGAAATATTAGGGAATTTTGAAGTCAGAGAAAAACTGATAACGTTAAGGGATAATTATTAAAACTTTGTCAGGGCTTGATATTCTGCCGTGCTAAGGAAAAACAACGTCGTATGATCATTCGAGAGTTGGCCCTCCAAAAAAATGTGTATTTTTAATGAGAATTATGGATATTCTCCCTTGAAATTTTTAGGCGATTCAGAAGAAAAACGAAGAATTGTCAGGTGATTGCAAGTAAAAGTCTTTGAAAAATTGGAGGGAAAATATTCAGATTTCCCTGAAAATGCGTACTCAATCAAAGGGAATTTGGGAACGTCTGAAGGCTCATACGGCGTTCTTATTTGGATGGTAGTATCGTTGAATCTCCTGGATTTGTATCTTAGAATGGGTTAGACGTTTTGAACTACCGAAAAAATTTATGAAAAAACTATTTCGAATTCTGTCTTTTCAACAATCATGCATTTTTCTGAAAATGCCAGGGTCACACAACCTTAATGTCGAGTTAAGTAAAATTGTCTGACTGGCTAGCAAATAAAATAATCCTGTCAGCAATCCTTTCAAACTGAGTTCTATTCCAAAAATCCATCAGTCATTTCCAAAGAAAGTAATCTTGAATTTCTCGGAAATTCAACCCGATCAAAACAGAATTCTTAGCGAAGTTCCTCGAGGTATGCATTAAATGCATTCGAGAAGACTTTCCTTTTCCTTTAATCCTAATCCTGTTGCAACTATAGTCCAGCCAGCTCCCCATTAATAACCATTTATTCTCAAGTTTGCTGATATTTCAGAACTGAACGAGGACACATAATCCACCCTAAGGTATTTGACATTCATCCCACCTAATAATCTTCATAGTATTTTCCACCGCGCGCCTGTGACAGTACTTGGCAAAATTCGTCGCATAGAAAATGCATGAGTAATTAATTTCCATCCGAGCTGAGTATTTTTGTCGGGAGACTATTCAAATACCTTGTCGCAAGAATGCCTGCATCATTGATACGCGCATTTCAAGTCAACATCTTCTGTGCGAGTAATGGTTGAGAAATGTCTAATTCTAGTCGAGGTACGAAATTGTTTTCGCACGGACGGATGCTGGAATCTTGAAACTGCTGGGAGTCGAGTTGCAATTTCTTTGTATTTGAACGACCCTCCGATATCACGAAGCTGAGAACACTTATTTATCGTCAGTAGTTCAATGGACAATGTCAAATTCTGTAAGAAGATGATAGCAATAATTGTATTCTTTGTAAGTGCACGGTACGGTATGTATTTACATATGTGAATGAAGTCTGTTTACGCATCAAGCAATCCATTCCAGGTGAAACTCTTGTATGTAAATTTTTGTTCAAATGAGTACGGAGGTCAGGTTTAGGTTTATCGCAAATCCTACCCCATAATCGACCAATGGATGTAAAATTTAGTATCGCAGCCTTTTAGAATAAAACAGAAGTTTAGCTCCGGGAACGTACAGTTTAATTAAGGTAGACTGAAAAATGGTATAATAGGTACATGGTAGGGATTTTTTTTTTTTTTCCTACCGCGAGACAGAAATAGTCTGCAGCTGAATAGTCTTTTTCAGTCTGCAGTTTAGTCTAAATGCAACTGAACCCATGTGATACATGGAATTCGGTACGATAAAATCGGGGACCCACTTAGATATCGTCACAGTTTCTGTCTGAAATGGAGACCCGTATCCACCCCTGTAACGGTTTTCTATCTCATCACCATAAACATAGAATCTCGTTGCAATTCTTTGACTTTCGAATGGTCCAGATTAGTTCCAAAAAGTTGAGCCCTCGTTCACCTTCATTTCCCTGCCCTTAAGTAAAGTCAAAATTGATTAAATCCTGGTCGGCAATTGCGCGGATGCAAACGCATTCTTGGCACGGGTACATAATCAAGGTGGAGCGAAGAGGGGGTGAAAGTAGCCCGAAGCAAGGAAAATCTCTTGTCCGTAAATAATCCGGGATCGGAAGGGAGGAGGACGACTAGAAATCATTTCGCGTCGTCAGGATCAGCGGAACACGAAATTCATGAATCGAAAAAAGGAGAAAGGAGTAAAACAGGATACATGGCAGGCAAAAATCCCCGTTTCAATATCCGGGGCCGCCCTCGTAAAAACATCAACATCTGGACGTTTACGGTCCGGAAAACAGTGTTTCGCGCGGACCGTTGAAACTTTTCCGGAAAAATAAAAGCGCGGAATGAGTCGCGGACGAAACTGAAACTTGATCTAATTTTTTATTTACCCCCCGCCACCCCCCGCGCGGGCTCGGAAAACCATAAAAGAAGTATAGGAAAGAAAGCGAAAAGATGTCCCGGCCGAAGGTCCGCGTTGCCAGATTTAGTCCGATTTTTCTTCGCGACGAGGGTAAAAATGACAGTTATCACCCTCGTCCGACAATTACGCCGTGGGCTAACCTCATAACTTCAGCGACTGCAATCCTCGCGGGATCGGCCCCTTCAACAGGGTTGCCAAATTATTTTACAGCCCGTATACACTTTCGTGTAAAAATGTCAAGTTCATGATACCAACGGGGCAACACTGGATGCCAATATGGCTTCACGAAGTACCAACCTACATTTTTTCGCCGCGCATCCTGCGCCCGGTCTGGCGGTCACCTAACACAGATTTCCCTCGGGATAACCGGGAAAGCGTGAGCCGGGACACCTTCGCGGTTCGATGTATCGATTTTCGAGTTTTCTGCCCGCGTGAATGCTGCTCGGATCGATGTATCGATTTTCGATATCTTGACGTGCGTCCGAGGTGTCGAAGACGTCGGTGGGATTTGATCATAGCGGATTATCTCCTGCCGTGCACTGTTAGCTTAGCTAGCCGGGTGAGATTTGGGATTGACTCCTCGGAAAGTTTACGACTGGTCAAGGGAGGTTCGCGGTGGGGACTTCGACGACGAACTTTCCGAAGTTTGGGGAGGAAGTTATAGTCACCAGAACCTAGCCTCGCCCCCCCCCCCCCCCCNTGTAATGCCCCTATCTTGTCATCTCTGCGCAGATATTCTCTTCACTACCTGAAGACGTCGTTTTCGATACTAAGAATTCGCTATTAACGCCGGAGAAGATAGTCAAAAAACGTGTTTCATAGAAAGGTCGCTACAAAACTTTTCTGGAGGTACCCGAAATTTTTCGTAGAGTTTTTAATTAAATATCTCGTAATTAAGAACAAATTTACCCCTATGACTCAAAAGAAAAGTTTGATTTTTTTCAGAGGTACATGCCATTTTGTACACAGTTTTTATCTTAATGACTCTACAACTGATGATGACATATCTACGTTGATGCGAAAAACAGAGGCTTGAAAAAGGGTTCCATCGCATTCTTCGTAAAATTCTTCTCTGGGGTCACCCTAAAAAATTGATAATGTGACGAAATGAACATTAAAATTTAAAATTGTACCTAGTAAAAATTTCCATGTTCGACCTCTCCTATTGCTCGCACAACTTTGCCTCAGTCGCTAACAGAGGCGGATCCAGCAAATCGGCAATATCGGTTTTTCTCCTTTTAAAGCAATGCTAAGCAATCGATTTTTGTCGAAGCACCTGGCCCCTCGAAGAATCGATACATTTCCGTAGGTTTAAATGGAGAAAAACAATTTTGCAAGTAATCGATTTTTGTCGAAGCATCTGGCCCCTCCAAGAATGGATACGTTTCTCTAGGTTTAAGTAAATGAAGAAAATTATGTTGAAAGTACTCAATCGATTTTTGTCGAAGCACCTGGCCCCTCCAAGAATGGATACGTTTCCTTAGGTTTAAGTAAATGGAGAAAATTATGTTGCAAGTACTCAATCGATTTTTGTCGAAGCACCTGGCCCCTCGAAGAATCGATACATTTCCGTAGGTTTAAATGGAGAAAAACAATTTTGTTGGATTCTTTCGGTTCTTTTAATCCACGAGCTTTTCCCAAAGTCCGGCTGCATAAAGCACGTTGAAAATTCCGATTAAATCGATTTTCGAAGCCGCACCAACTTAACGTTGTCGACCTGGAAGTGGGTCCGCCCGTTGAGCGAAGACTTCCCGCCCGGGAGCGGTCAGATCCAGAATCACTTAAGCCCACACCAAGTCAACAGGTCCCCGAAACCCACCCCGACGCCCGACTTGGTCTCCTTACCGGGGGCGAAATCGTCACTCCCGTTGAATTTCATTTGAATACGCCAGCGTCGGCCGAGAAATATCGCTCCGGACTTACCCGACACCGTGGGTCGGATTATCGGGTGAGGCCAACTCTGCCGTGCTAAGGGAGAACGCCGTATGATCCTTCGAGAGTTGCCAAATTTTCTCCGGTAAAATGTTTATTTTTGAGGAAAATTGTCGATATTTTTCCTTGAGAATTTCAGACTTTTCAGATCAAATTACAAGCAAAATTACCCGAGAAATTGGAAGAAAAGTATTCAAAAATTTTCTTGAAAATTAGTGATTTGTCAAAGGAGATTTGGCAACGCCTGAAGGCTCATGCGGTGTGTTTCCTCAGCACGGCAGAACACTACCGGGCTCAAGAAAACCGTCTCGTGAACAGACGTTGCCAAATTTATGCTCATAAAATACATGTTTTCTTGAAATCTGAAAGAATTTTTTTTTTTTTTTTTTTTTTTTTTTTTTTTTTTTTTTTTATTATTATTGTAAGCAGGGTGACAGACAAGTTCTTGACGAAACAGGAAAACCTGGAAAATCGGGGGATTTTGCCCAACCTAAAAACGTTGGAATAGGTGTCAGGGAAGTTTTTTCTTGGGGCCTTAGTATTTTTCTTCCGTCCGTGACATTTAATTTTTTTTCAATTTCAAGAATCTTCCCGCTTAAAATTTTCCGTGAAAATAGTCCCTACGTGAAATCATGCAAAATGTTATAGAATCAGTAATTTTTAGTGAAGAGCCCGCGAAAAGTCAAGGAATCTGGTTCATTCCTGATCAGGTTACCGTATTGAAATTTTCCGAGAATATCATTCGCGATTCAATCCAGAGTGTCTGCATTTTTTAAGAAAAAGTATCAGTAGTTTCAGAAACCGTGGAAAGTCAGGTATTCGGAAATAAAAAAAAGCTTGAAATCCCAATTTTTTTTTAAGTACGCGCATTATACGCAACTTAATTCAGGATTCCCGAAGTTTTCACGGGAAAGCCGTCATAATTTTTCTCAAAAATTAATACTCATCGGAAAAATTTGGGAAACGTCTGAAAGCACATAGGACGTTCTGCTGAATTCCTGATCAGAGGTACCTTGTAGAAATTTTCCGAGAATATCATCGCGGTTCAATCCAGAATGTCTACATTTTTTAAGAAAAAGTATCAGTAGTTTCAGAAACTGTTGAGAGTCGGATATTCGGAAATCAATAAAAGCTTGAAATCCCAGTTAAGGAAAAAAAAAAAAAAAAAAAAAAACAGCAATGTAATTCAAGATTCCCGAAGTTTTCCCGTGGAAGCCGTCATAATTTTCCTCAAAAATTAATACGCATCGGAAAAATTTGGCAACGCCTGAAAGTGCATAGGCCGTTCTTCCCGAGGTCGGGAGAACCGGATTAATAACACCGGAGCGGGGTTGATGGTCGGTGCAGTATCGATTTCCCGGCGGCCAGGTCATAAGTCCCCGCGTTGTCATATTGCGGTCGAGAACAGGGGTTTACGTGGAAATAGTGCCGCTGGTGGTATCCGAGTTATTCTCTTGCTAATGAACTTTTAAGGCGAGAGGGATATTCTGGTCGCCGGGTTTTATTTGTTGGAGTCCATTTCCCGCGGGCCGGAGCACGGAGCACGCCCAGGTCATACCACCCCCTCCTGTCGTGTTGCCATATTTTCATTTTCACAAACAGCATGATTCAAAAGTCTCGGACCGCCTTTGTAATCCCCAATGTTATTGCTCCTTTTTAGGGGGTCCCTTCAAAAATGTGAGGGTTCCCATAAGTCGTTTTCTTTGACTTAGGAACACTTTCAAGTATCCACCTCAACTGATTAAAAAGTCATGGGAAGGATGCCTGGTGCTAATGGTACAGGTCTTGTGGATCACCCTGTGTGTATGTATCTCAAACCTGTTCCGACTAAACGAGGTTGCCAAAAAATTAGAAAATAATGTACCCTGACATTGCCCCGCTTTTCCTGACAAACTCTAACAAAATCTCCCGATATTAGGCAATACGAGGTATGGTAGGAAGTCGCCATTTCCACTCCCAATTACGAAACATTTGTTAATCATTTGTTAAAACCGTCAAATTTATTCTAGAAAATAAATCAAGAGGATTTCAAAAGTTTTCCCTGGCACCCATGTCATTTACCTCGACACCTTCTTTCCATTTGTAAGGTTTGGCAACGGTTTTTTTTTTTTTTTTTTTTTTTTTTTTTTTTTTTTTTAAAGAGGGATAGAAAGAGAGGTTGGTATATCTTAATCCATTCAAATTGACAGACCACCCTTTTTAGCAGCAAATTTTTCACCCTTTAAATTTGAGCCCTTCCCCTGAACTTAGAAATTGACTTTTTTTTTATGAAAGAAAATGCCTGCCCATTCTTATGGAATTTTTGTAATTTGCTCAAGTGCACTTCCTCTGGTACACACTCTCCTCCAAGTCCCCTCTTAACAATCTCCCGAATCGATGCCGCGGTTTCACCATGCTGAAACCCCGCTATGACAACGTCCACCGAAGATAGCCAGGATTGGGTCGAGTGGGTCCACATTGCGGATTAGGGTCAGCCCGCCAACCGCAGTGCGATGACGTCACGCGGAATGCCGAATGAGTCGCCTGCAATTTATTCGGTGCTGATTTCGATTTCGATTCCGATTCCGCCCTAATTGGAATTTAGCGGCTCTCCGGCACGAGGAAGGGGGTACAGAGAGGGGAAGGGGTTACGAGGTTTGTTTTTCAATCACTCCCGCGCCACATCTGGTTCCCCTCGTCCAATCCAGATCCGAGCCCCCGAGTTTCCCGGTTTCATCCCGTCTCCTGTCACTCATCGATGGTGAAAGTCGAAAAACGCGGATCTCTGTTGCCGTGTTTCAATTCTCCAGGGTGTCTACAAGTCCGGAATTTCCGGAAAGTCCGGAAATAGCACTAATATTTAGAGGGCGGTCCGGAAGTACTGAAAAAATGCGGAAATTCCGCACGAAGGTCCGGAATTTTTTCATTTTTTTTTGTAATTTTTGTCGCAATTTGAGCGAGAAATCCAACTTTTTGAAATCATTCGAATTTCGCCCAATGGAGGTACTGAATTTTTCTGTCGAGTAGGTACCGAATTTCTTG
This sequence comes from Bemisia tabaci, assembly GCF_001854935.1. Classification (NCBI taxonomy): domain Eukaryota; kingdom Metazoa; phylum Arthropoda; class Insecta; order Hemiptera; family Aleyrodidae; genus Bemisia; species Bemisia tabaci. The sequence goes on from NW_017566682.1 coordinate 1,440,708, forward strand.
GGTATGTACTGAAAAACTTTTGTAAAATTACTTATTTTCGGCCAGCCTGTTTTAGTAGACACCCAGTTCTGAGGGAAATGAATGACTTGGTGTGAAATTTTCTTAGAACAAGAAAGTTAGTAAAATTTCCGCGGAAGAAAGTTTAGGGTGGCAGAAAATGCTAGCGCATGGTTTAAAGAAATTTAAGAAAACCGGTGTTTCTCATCAGAAATTGAGAGAAAGATACATTACGCCCTGATTTTTGATATTTTTCTACCTTTGATACGTACTTTTGACTTTTTTACAAGTGAAGAACTATGAGAATGATACAATTTTGAGCTCGAGATTGCAACGATTTGCGCCGAAGAACTTTCGCTACTTGTAGGAACTTTCATCAGTTTTCCTTAATAAAAATGTCATGTGACAGGATTCTAAACGTTGTACGTAACGTAATTAAGGTTCATGTTTTTTGTTTTTTTGTACTTTTTTTGTGCTTCATGGAGGATTTCTCTCCTTGAAGTTGAGATTTCGAGTTGTAAAAAAACACTCGACTCAAGTTCCCAATTTATCTCACTCAGCTGTTATTGAAATTAACCAATCATCCAAATATACGTTTTACCTAGTTGATGCATACAGGTCTCCTCTGAATCTCTTTCAAGTGAAGAGAGTAATTTGTTGAAACCAATTATTTCTGAACCCTATTCGGATGTATTTAAGATTTGCCCGTCTCGAAATGATATACAGAGAGAATAAAACAGGTTAAACATTTATCACCGCATGCATGAGCTGTTATCTTTATGCTAAAAAACATTCGATTTATTGCAGCTTCAATCGTGTTTTATGTAAAACAATTTTCTGCGATGTGCACATAACTCTAAATCTTGTCTATCTGGAGTAACAAAATCTGACCGTAAAGTTGCGTCCCTGCACAGCATACGCTAGCGAGGAAAGACCGTCGCGCGTGTATTTATGTCAGAATGCATGTTAGTATTCACGATGAGTGTATATCCTCCAATAGGATTTCTTGTATATCAAATCTCAATATGTGTTGCAGCTTTTTCAAGGGTGCAAAAAATTCAAAACGCCGACCGCAGTGAGAAAGAACCTCCGTTAAGATATGTCGGGGCAGAAATTCGCTTTAAGTCAACAGAAAATCTCTTTAAAACGGCCATAAGCCCTTTTTAAAAAATACTGTATTTCCCTCGGAAAATACACTAAAAACACTGAAACCGTTTTAAACAAGAATTTTGGCTGTTTTTTTAAAACGAAAAATTCCCTTTTAAGGCATATTTGACTGGGATTCTTGTTGATGCGACAGGAAATTTTGCTCTGTGTTTTTATAATGGCCGCGATCTGGCATTTTTTCCTAAATGGCCGAATTTCCGATTTGCTCCCTTAAAAACGTCCGATTTTAAGTTCAAATTCCCGATTTTACGACCAAGTGTGCGATGCGCCCCACTTTTTTTTAAGAATGTCGAAGAGAAAAAAAATTTTCAAAGGGGAAAATAATCACTTTTGAAAATTGCATCAAAACTCCTGAGATTTATCTCAATTTCTCAGGATCCGCGAACCGCGAAATCGAGCAGTTTGTGTATCACTGGACACTATAACTTGTATCTCTATATATTTTTTAATATTCAAACCTCATCAAAGCCGATCTATTAATACAGCCTCGTTTAATCCAGCGTCGTTTCTTTGAGCTGGTTTTCCCATAATTACACGGCCTTTATCCCCACGGAGTTTCCCTCTGATCCCTTTAATCTTGAAAATTCCCATAGAGCCAGGTATTACGCGTTCGCACGCCCACGCACTCATCTTGACCGCACCATAAACCCACCCCTTTATTTCCAGGGATACGTCGGAGCCGCATCAACGTTATTGAGCGCCCGCCCCTTAATTTAATAACATCCCCATCGCTCCGGTCTTCATCGGCCCATTTTTGTAATTAATATTTTTAATACCGTCCGAATGATATTTACTCGCTTTCGGAGGGTCGTGTTGCGCGATCTCGGAATGAAGTGGAATTTTCGCGGTGGAAACGGTGATTTTTTCGTTCGATCTGACAGCGTGGATTGGAATTTGACGTCGACGATCGAGCGTTGGTAACTGAAGGGATTCGCCGTGTCTATCAAGGGATTTGGCTTTATGAAGATGTTTTTCAGAGGCTTTGAGGGCGGTCATTCTCCGAGTTGCCGCATTTGAGGATTATCTTCGTACCTATAAATTGATATGAGTTCATTTATGTGATGTGCTCGTGGTGAGGGTTGATTTACTTCTGTTGCTGGTTTTATTCTTGACTTTTGTGAAGCGTGAGAAAAAGTTCGTCCATCGCTTCAAATTTCACCGATTTTTCTCCTGATCTCATGTGAAAATTAAACAAATCTTGGACAACTATCTCACAAGTGGACCGCGTTAAAAAGAAAGGAACCAAGCCACAACAGCTATTGCCAAATCTAATTGGGCAATTTAATTTTTTACCTAAAAAAGAATGTGCGGATTATCATGCAAATTCCAGTGGATTTTCATGCAAATTCCAGTGGATTTTCTCCATAGTACGAAGCAAATTTCTTAAAATTTTCAAAGTAATCCACACAAACATTCTATCGTAAAAAATTAAATTGTCCAATCAAATTTGGCAATAGCTGATGTGGCATGGTTCCTTTCTGTTAGACTCGGTCCAAGTGTTCTTTTGTTGAAAATTGAGTTGTTTGAGCCTATTTTGCAACGTTGGAATGGAGTTACGTTCCCTCGTCTAGGAAACGACGAATTTTGTGGCTGACAATGGACCACTAGACAAGGTACGAATTTAAACAATCTGATACATGTTTCTTCACCAGAATTTCACGTAGAACACGATTCGCACAACGAAAATTACTTAAACCAACTCCTAACGAAGATATTAACGTTTTTATTTCACATTGGCTACCAGGAATTCGAACTGCCCGCTCACAAGAAACTCAAAGCTCTACGCGAGTCAAATCGCGCACTACAACGGTTTCTGCAAGCCTCTCAATCGAGCAATGTTCATTTTCCACCATGCGTTGTTCAAACTATAAGCAATTTGCTACAGCTGAGCCAAAGCGTCAAGACTGAAGTTGCCAGATTTGTACATCGCAGAGACTGTCATGATAACGTTTAGCGCGCGATGTGAATCACGTAGAGCATTGAGTCTTAATGAGCGGTTGATTTGAATTCACGCATCAAGAATCATCAAATATCTTCGTAAGGAGTTAATTTCGGTAATTTTCTATGTGCGCATTGTGTTCTACGTGAAATTTTAGTTACGAAACATGTATCAGAATGCTGAAATTCGTACCTTGTCTAGTGGTCCATTAGAACCCTTTCAAATTTCCTGAACGTCGTTCCTTTTGCGCTTAGTCCTAGGGAACTCGGCTAATCTGGAAATCCGGGCGGGAATCAGCAAGAATTTGAACGGGCTCCAGCGCTGAAGCGATTAGTTTCTGTTGCCAAAATCGCCGGAGCCGGGCCGGGACGTCATACTTCCGCTGGAAATCGTTATCAGTGGCTAATTTATTCGCAACAGCTGTCGGTGGCTGCCGCAAGATAAGTGCGCCGGGATGAGTCCATTACGCGTCTGGCTCTTTGAGAATTGCGGGCGCAAGGCGCTAGCCAGAAACCGCGGGTTTATCGCGCCCCGAACCCCCCGGCCCCCGGGCCCGGGCTCATTTCCGGTAGAAAAATTAGTTTTCGCACGCCTTTTCGCCGCGTTGCCGGCTTTGCGGGAACAATTTTTCCTCGAAAAATTGCCATTTCCCCTGAAGTTCCTAACTGAAATTTCTAAGATCCAAAGGGTGTCTACAAGTCCGGAAATAGTACTAATTTTTTAAGGGCGGTCCGGAAGTACTGGAAAAGTGCGGAAATTCCGCAAAAAGGTCCGGAATTTTTTTAATTTCGTGTCATCTTTGTCGCAATTTCAAATTTTTGAAATAACTCGAATTTCGTCAAATGGAGGTACTGAAAAAGTACGGAATCTTTCCGTTTTAGAAGATACTGAATTTCTTGAAAATGTACTAAAAAAGTACTGTAAAAGTACTTATTTTTGACCAGCCTGTTTAAGGAGACACCCTGTCCAAATTTACAGCGATCAAGTTATTCAGAGACGAAGTTATTCGGGGAAGTTAATCTTCCCCGATACAATACAGCTTCGGCCGCTTTACCTCGAAAAATTTCAGAGTAACGTCACTGCAGGTGCGATCCTGAGTTTTCCAGACACCAAAATTCATTTGAAAGTGAAAATTACACCATTTACCGGAGGTAAAATTGGCTACTCCGGGCTGCACTATATTTAATATCAGACCTAGTTTCTCCGCTTCCCAGGCTGGAATCTTCGCGCATCTCCGGGATTTAATTACCGCCGGTATTATTTCGAGCTCATAAATCACAATTATGATCGCTAAGTCGCTTCGACGCGTCGCGCGGAGCAGAGCCACCGGAAAAAAGTGAAAAGCGCAGGATTCGCTATGATATTTATAAACTAATTTTCTCCGTTCCATTAATACATATTAGTGAGAGGCGTGGTCGTATCGTGGGGTCGTTGGGGGGCGGGGGGGGGCGTCAGGGGGAAAGGGGGGGTTGTGTGGCGCGCCAGTAAATCTTGATTTGTTTATTGTCGCAGTGCCCTTTTTCGTGGCAACAGCCGCGAAAGCGCGCGTATCAGCGGACGCGCACTGCGCACCCCCGAAGATGTATGTGGCCGTGATATCTACGATCGGGCGAAAGTGGCTCTTGACTTTCACACCATTTTCTTTTTTCAAAGTTCACGGCGGACTTTTTATTTTCAATTACGGCGACGGCTCGACGATGCGATGCAGCGTTGTTTCGAGGGTGTGATGTTGCCAGATTTATCTCCCTTAAAAAATGCGTTAAAAATGTTTTAGCAAGGCGTAAATAGATCATGCGTATGGTACGCATGATTTATTAACTTTTAGTTATTTAAACTTTTGTATTTTCTTTGCGTGATTTCTACGTGAAATATGCGAATATTTACTCATATTTTGCATAGCACCTCCCTTACCGCAAATGAATAAGAATCTGAAACGAATACTGAATGCAGACGAAGTAGCAACAAGTCATTTTCGTTTTCTAGGTCTAAAATGAGTCAGAGCAAGTAGATTTCAATTAATTACTCTGATTACTCAACTCCTGATGAAATACAAATGACAGAAGCCTTCTCTAAACAAGGAGTGAAAAGATTACAAGTGCACTACACACCAAATTTCAGGGAAACCTCCCAAAAGCCAGAGAAAACCCGGAAGAATCAGGGAATTTTGTTCAACCCTAAAAATTCAAGAAATTGGTAGTGACATACGATGCAGAAGTGTGGAATTATTTTATAGGATAAAACATTGAATCATTTACAATTTCAAGAGATTTTGTACAAGATTGTGAGAATGTTTTTCATGAGAGATCATGTCAAAGAGAAATTAAAAGTCAGCACAATCAGGGAATTTTATATTCAAAAACCCCCAAGAAGTCGTGGAATTTTCGGATAATTTTGAAACTCAGGACAGTTTGCCACCCTGATTTTGCTTTGAATGTACTATTTTAGAATTTCAGTGAAAATTTTCGCGTGAAAGAACGGCAACGCGGAATGTAACCCCTGAAATCTGAATTCCGGAGCTGCGCTCGCTCCACCACTTCTCACCAACTCAGGTCCTGGAGGCTCCTATCCCGTCCCCGCCGGGCCCTCGGAAACTTGTAACTTTTCTCTCCTTTAATTGCGAATTAAAGTTAAGCTTCTTTCACTCGCCGTTGATTACGGCTTATGTAGCCTCTGTCTTCGTCTTGACTCCAAATTTTCCCCATCGCTGTCAGATAGCAAAGTGGCTCTGCCAAAAAAATCGAAGGGACGCGACTCGATCAGAAATTCATCAAATTTTAAATCGGTTGTAACCGTTTCGGGCGAGAGGGCGAGATTAAGTGTCGGCAGTGAATGGACTGCGCAAAGTTGATTTTGAATTTGGTAATTGAGCAATAACAATTAGAGACACGAAAAAAATACATTCTTTGAATTTTCCTTTTAATGTTTTGGCTACGTATAAAGAAGCCAAAGTAAGGAAATGTTATCCAGATGGACAAAGTTAACAAAATATCATGCTGAGAACCAGGCATATTTCAAGACGTTGGCAATTAAACTTCTGCTGGACACAGACTTGTTATTTGATGTTGGATTAAATTAGTCTAGCAAAATTCATTCGTCCACTTATACAAACACATTTACAAACGAACTCATTTTCAATTTTCATCAATTATTTCTAGACCTCTGCTCCATGCACTTTATTTTGTACGAGTTTCATGAGTAAGAACTTGATCTTTGAATTGATGCCTTTTCTAAATGACAGCAGTATTTTCATGTAAGTTATGATCCTAATCGACGGAATTCATTTTTATTTCATACGAACTTACATACATACATAAAGTCGCGATTATAGCGCCGCCTCGCGCTCTGCGACGCCCAATCGCCATTGCCCCCTATCCTCCCAGAGATCATCAGGCAATTGGCACCTTCTGATCTCCTCCTCCACCCCTTGTCGCCAACCTTTCACAGGACGTCCACGCCGTCGCCTTCCGGGAGGAACCCAATCGAAGACCTGCTTGGGCAACCGATCATCTGCCATCCTTCGCACATGTCCATACCAGACCAACTGCTTGGACCTGATATCGTGCACGATGTCCTTTTCCACACCCATTATCTCGCGTACCCTTTCATTGCGGATACGCTCTCTTCTCGATATCCCAGCAGACCTTCGCCAAAAGTCCATCTCGGTTGCCCTAAGCATGTCTTCAGTTCTTTTCTTAAGTTGCCAGACCTCACTCCCGTAAGTTACGATACTCTTCACGATGACGTTGTAAATTTTCCTTTTGGTCTCCTTGGAGATACTCTGGTCCCAGAGAACCCCATTTAGCATCGCGATAGCTTTCCTGCCTTGCACATTCCGATCTTTAATGGCCCGATCCAAATTTCCGTCCTTAGTTAACCGAACTCCGAGATATTTATACTCTTCACAGTCCAGGATCTTCCGGCCATCCTCCAGTTCAATGCTTTGCTGATCACCACCGATAACCAACTTCTCCGTCTTAACCACATTTACTTCCATTCCCCACTTTCGGTATACTTCCACTAGCTTCCGCGTCATGTAATTCGCATCTTCTTCGTCCTGAGCTATTACCACCTGATCATCAGCAAAGCACAGAGTATAAAGGGTGCCATCTTCACGTAGCGGGACGCCCATTCCCGAAAAGCATCTTTTCCATTCCTTTAAAACTTCTTCCAGGTACACTTTAAATAAGGTTGGCGACAAACAACACCCTTGTTTCAGTCCTTTAGTAATTAAAAACCCCAACGATAACTCCCCATGCGATTTAACCCTAGAGAAAGCCCCACCATAAAATTCCTTAATAGCACTAATTAGTCCCCCACTAAAACCCCTTTTGTTCAAGGCTTCCCAAAGTTTCATCAATGGCACACTATCGTAAGCTTTCTGGAGATCCACAAACACTAGATGTAATTCCTGGCCAACTCCCTTCTTTTTCTCTATGACGTGGATGATGGTAAATAAGTGATCAATCGTTGACCGACCGGCTCTGAAACCTGCTTGCTCTTCCGCTTCATGTTCTTTCCACTCCTCTTCAATTTTTGCTTTCAAGATTTTTCCATACACTTTGCTCAGGGTACCTGCAACCGACAGTCCTCTATAGTTATCACACTCATCTTTTCTACCCTTCTTCTTGTATATAGGTGACACCCAAGACTCTTTCCATTCTGTCGGTACCTTTCCACCGTCCAAGCAATCTTGCATCAGGTATCTCAACCGTTGAAACAGCTTGCAGGTTCCACACTTGATCAACTCAGCAGGGATATTTCCCGGACCTGGAGCTTTATCGTTCTTCAGCTCTCGTACGGCCTTTACCACGTCCTCCATATGGATCTCCAAGTTATGATTATCGTTAGTATACTCCAAGCTTACGCCTCCATCTTGAAATTCAGGTCGCCTTTCTGTCAGTAAATTTTTAAAATACCCCTCCAGTTTATCAATGGATATCGGAGATATTAAGTCACGCTTCATGTCCCTTCGCAGCCCTTTCAGCAACTTCCAGCTCTCAGTGCTTTTCCTTCCTCCTATGTACGTGTCTATTTTGTTACAGCTCCTCTCCCAAGATTCGTTCTTTTTCTTGGTTATGAGCCTTCGTACCTGCGTCTGAGCTTTTTTATACGCCTCTTTGTCTTCTGTTTTTTTAGAGGAAAGGAACTGATGATATTTTTTCCGTTTCTCCTGAATCTCCTTCTCAATTTCTTCGTCCCACCAGTAAGGTTTTTCGCTAACTTTCCTATCATCAGCGACACCAAGAGCTTCCATTGCTGCCGAGTGAATGCAATCCTTCAGGAACTGATACTGCTGTTCGGTATCACCGTCCCTTGATTCGCCCAACTTCTCATCCAAGCGCTTTCCATATAAAGCCCTTACACTTGGATGCTGCAAGCTGTCAATGTTATAGTTTACAAGCTTGACACGATCTTTTTGTTGGTGAACTTCTTCCTGTGCTTGCCTGGTCTCCTGGCTCCCTTTCACTGGGAAAGCTATTTTTGCCCCGAGGAAATAATGATCACTGCCGCAGGAAAGACCTCTCCACACTCTAACTTGCTGAATCTTCATTCCCGTGTCTTGTCTGACAACCACATAATCAATGATTGATTTCAATCCGCGAGTAGACTGAACCCAAGTAAATTTATGGATATCCTTGTGTTGGTAGAACCCATTGAGCACCTTCATGTCCCTTTGCTCACATACGTCAATGATACGGGCTCCGTTATCATTTAGTGCCGCCTCTCCGAAAGGGCCGACGATCTTACTTTTAATTTGACGTCCTATTCTACCATTGAGATCTCCCAACACAATGATTTCCCTCCTGGATCCAATCTTACCAATTTCCTCGTTCAATTCTTCGAAAAATTGGTCCTTCACTGCGACAGTGGAATCATCGTTGACTCCATACACTCCCAAAATGGTGATTTTATGGCCAAACACTGTCATATTCATCTTTATCATTCGGGGGTTAACAGCTTCCCATGTAGTGATGCACTTCCGTAGGCTCTTGCGAATAAGAATTGCAACACCCTGTTGAGCTCGCTGATCTTTTTCCACGCCACTATAAAACAAATCGTATTCCTTTACACTTACAGAGCCTTGTCCTTTCTTCTTCGTTTCTGTTAATACCGTGACATCAAATCCGTGACTCCCTATCTCCGATACCACTTCCGTCATTTTCGTAGAAATTCCTTGTACGTTCCATGTTCCACCTATTAAAACACCTATTATGACACCTATTTATGTACGATATACCTATTTATATATTAAAACACCTATTTATGTACGATGCTTATATTAGATGTCATACGAACTTTATAGTCGTAAAAACTGATATTTTAATACATGCCTCGCTCGAAAGATTACATAGTCCGTCAAAATGCCGATTCTGATCGAAATCATGATTTATTGCGTTCTGGATAATTTATCAAAAACACCTATTTATGTACGATGCTTATATTAGATCAAAAACGTGCTTCCTTAATTATCATTAATTATACCATTTTCAAAGGAAGTGCGGCACCGATGCACAACGTCATATGGCGCGTGAGAGAACTGTTGTAACTTCCGTTCCGTTCGGGCGCGGCGCAAAGCTGCGTAGTTCCGAACCTGATTTTTGCTACCATTTGTTTAATTAATCTCGTTTGTCGTCTCTAATTTATTGTTTCGCTTCGTTTTATGGATTCGTCTCGACTAAATCGGGTGGGGGCTTGCCGCCACTCGGTCGCTGGATGGTGGAAAGGTATCAATGTAATGCTGTTAAAAGTTAACCCTTTTTTTTATAAGCGTGGCCGTATAGGGCACTTTTATTCCAATTGCTTTGCTTGTATTACAGTGTATATAAACAAGCATGTTCTCCGCGATACTGTTGAATCATTTTGCCTTTAGACTAGACTGCAACTATTCTGAATTGGGGGACCTGGACAGGTACTGACTAAAAGACTGCTTTACATGTAGGAAATGGTTGTAACGCACACTGCAGTGCCCAGTGCCCAGTGTACAGAAAATTTTCCGTAGGAAAAAATGCAGGCATTAGTAAGTTAGGATGGGGGACAAAATCATCTGAAATTGCAGGGAGACGTTATGGAATTTCATGTAAAAGAATATGGTTTCGTCTTCATTTTCCTATACCTTAGAAGTTTTTACCATCCCCGATGCGCTAATGTCTAAAAATTATGAAACAAAATATTTTTGCCACAACTTCTTGCCTTGAAAACACCAACCTGAGAATGAACTAAGAATTTATATAAGTCAACTTTTGAAGTTGATAGTAGAAAGCACATTTTCTTTCTTCTCACGGAAGAGAAGGGCAGACATCGACTGAATCATCCAATTTTTTCCTTTAAGTCGGAGAATACGTTTCTCGGAAGTTTATAGGTCAGACACATGCAAACAATGGATTGTTCTGTTTCGAATTGCTATTGCTCCTATTATTACTAATACTCCATAGTTCTGTCCCGTATTGCGTTCTTAACATTTTTCTCAAAAGTATCTCTCTTTTTCTGTTGCAGGTTAGTAAGCGGTCAAAATCTACGCTTGCACTACCAAGCAGAGCTCTTACGTGAGTTGAAGTCTTTACTCTTTATCATATCTCCCATCGTGGTGGATCTTAAAGTGTCCCAAATTACATGCGCACTCTATTTTTTTTATCATTATCATTTTTTTCATTTTTTTATTTTATTTTTCTTTAAGCGTCAAGGCAGTATAAAATTCGATCCTCCATCAAAGAAATTCTTCAAGAGTCAGCAAACCAAGACCGCGGCAAAATCTCAAAATCTCGCGGGGCGCGCGGGTGGGCCCGGAGATAAATTTCAATTACGGGCGCAATTCGCGGGGGCGCCGTCAGAGAGCGCGCCCTGCGCATTATCACCGATGCCCGATAATTTTATGCTCTCCCATCCCCGGTCTCCCCCTCATTTCAAATTGAAATTGATTGTGGTTCAGACGCGGAACTCTGCCTTAAACAAGGGAAAAGAGAGCGAACCCCCTCTCACCACCCCCGCCCCCCTCTCGCGGTCCGACGTCGTTTCAGCGGGAACGGAAGTGTATTCTGCTTGACTGACGCGTTATCTTAATTCGACTTTTAAGAGATTCGAATCTTTTTGTCGTGCACCCCTGGTCGGTTCGCCCTCGGTTTTTTCCTCTCCAAATCACGCTTTTATTCCTTTTCGCTCTCCTTTCGGATTTTTTTGTGTGTAGAATGCATATTTTCTACCGCCACTATTTGCGGAAAGTTCACTCTTTCTTCTCTCCGCAGTGGTCTTCGTAATAAGAGTGTAAATTCACCGCTCGAGAATAATAACTGGATCGTTCGATGTTGAAACGTACCAGGTCTCGCCCCCGATGAACCTCGAATTCCATAAGAATGCCTGTATCCCGGGGTGCATCAGATAATGAGTATCCTCGGTTTCAGCATCTGCAGACGCCTCCAAAAGAAACACTCTCGAGGCTATGCCCCGCTTTCTTTCCGTTTCTTTCTCCGCGAGTGAAGGAGGGAATCGAAATCCATTAATTTCTAATGACGTATGCGCTCGCCAAGAATTTCAATTTTCCACCCTGCATCTGCGTTTTATCTTCTTTCTTCTCATTTGAAGTAACCGATGGAGCTTATAATTCGCCTTCTCTTTTAATGTTGGTCTTCGTAGAAGCGCGCGGGTATTGCCTATCTTTCTTTCTAACTTGCGCTTGCCTGGATTTAAGGCTGAATTGAAATCCTGTTTTTTTTTTTACATTCTCAGCAAAATAGATAGGTTTTTGGTTATAATGGATCTCTGTTTGTTTTTTTAAACGAGCCGATTTTTCATGCTGTGCACTTAAGAAATAACACTGGAAAGTCAGAGTAATTGAACGTAATGACTCTTAAATGGAAGTAGCTATTTTTTTTACGTATCGCATCGTATAGACATAGTTTTGTGACCAGTCATGTTGGAAATGGTAATAATATTTTAACGATCACGTATTTTCTAAAAAAATTAAGGAATTTCTCCAATTTGGTTGGAGAAATATTAATAATTTTCCCTTGAAAAAAAGCATTTTATCGAAGGAAATTTGGCAACTCCCGAATGTTCATACGGCGTTCATCCATAGTACGGCAGTGTGGAGATACGAGATTTCGCACTTTATTCGTCGTTACAGTAATGATGATGAGGGCATTTTAGAAAATCAGAGAGAAAAAGACTTCTCCAGACTTAATTAGTCATCTTCCTCGAACATCCACATCCCCGGCTGCTCCCAGCCAGTAACGAGCAGCAAACAAATCCCCAAGAATCAATTTAGGATGCACCGAGGACACAGACATGCACCCTTCCTGTGACCTCGACACCTACTCCCGATTCGGCTCCTCCTGGAAACAAGCTGCGAACAAATTGGAGCTAGTCGCTCGAATTTGTCACGTTCGTCACGACACGAAGCCGCGCGGGAGGGGGCGTCTAATTTTACGGCCGACACAAAAAGGGATTATTTCGGGGTGCGCGTGAATGTATTAATCTTCCTTCGTCAAAATGACATCTCTATCCACTCACGGGGGCATTAGTCATCGCCCATCGCATCGGCCCCCGGTTCGGGCGACACACCAACCTGACAGCCACGCGGACCCCCATATGGTGCGCCACCACCCGCGATGCCGCGCCGGTCCTCCGTAAGGATTTAGAGGAAATGACGGTGCAGATTCATCAGTTCGTCTAAAGTGCCAAGGGCCTGGCCGCTGCGCGGTTCAACCCCTCACGGGCGCTCCGCGGTAACGGGGGTAGAGGTTTCATTCAATTTTACAACCTCCTGAATTTTTGAGAAATCCTTGAGTTGTTAAAAGTTTTTCGGGGAGAAAACGACTCGACAAAGGCTGGGTCGCATTTGATATCACCTAGATTTTTTTGGGTAGCCAACCTAACAACTACTAGACCAGTGTTCTGCTTTCCCCGGGCACCATGCGCCTAAAAATCGGGCCTTGGCGCCTAAAAAATTTGACGGATTGAACTCGCAATCGGGAAGCAGCGGTAGCAATGAAGTGCTCTCAATTGAATATTTGAGCATTAAGGAAGCCTTAAACATAGCATTGTAAAATACACCATTTTTGTAATGAGGATAGGTGTTTTGGGTTTATTTCGGAGTAGTCATTATTGGAATATGAATTACATATTTTATTGAAAGAAAACAGAGAACGTGGTCCGACGAGGAGATGTGTTGGCGAACTAGCTAACAAGGGGAAGGGGCTGCTATACGCAGGTGCTTATCAACATTGAAATAGGACTCGCAGTATGAGTCGCCATAAAGCGACGTTGTCAAGATTATGATTAATTCCAGGGTTCAACATTTTGTGACCCCTTTAGTAGGTAAATAGTTCTATAGCAACATACGTGCAAGGGATTAAAATGATTTGCCACTGCAGAAAGTACAATATACAAAAGAAAAACTTCTGTGATTAAGACAGAAGGTAGGTGCAAACCCTCCCTAAATATTCATCGTACTTGTGAACTACTGATTGGGAGTGTTCAATTCCGCGTACATTCCCAGCATTTCTATCAGGTCAGTTAACTTACAAGTTCCTTGACCCGAAAATATCGCTAACAGGCCATTAACGAAGTCGTAACTTTGTAAAACGTGCCGAGGAAGTGCAAGTGGGAAAGGTGCAGGAAGTTCCGCCGCCGGATCGAAATCCGCCGAAGGATAAACGACAGTTCTTTCCAGTTCTGCGTGAAAACATCGCGTTCTGCGAGTCTGCGACCCGGGGGGTTTCAGCTCGCTGCGCACTTCCCAAGTGTTCTTGCCAACGACAACGAGCTCACGTGAACTCTTGGCGAATTGGAGCATCTGGAGCCTGAGTGACGTCACTCGAGAGGCGAGTCGAATCGATGTTTCCACGTATGATCACGCGTGACCGCCCCACGGAATCGCTTTAAGTCTCTGACCTGGCTCGTGGGGCCTGTCGTAATTCTGAGTGGGGAGAGAGAGCCATACTGAGGAAAAACGCCGTATGAACATTCAAGAGTTGCCAAATTTCGTCCCATGAAATGTTTATTTTTGAAGAGAGTTATGAATAAGCCTCGCGAAATTTTATGATAATCTAGATCTAATTACGAAGAAAACGCTCTGGAAAATTGAACGGAAAATATTCTTGAGTATTCCAGAAAATTTGTGTTCAATTGAAGGCAATTTGGCAACTGATAACGGCTCCTAAGGCGTTTTTCCTTAGTTCGGCAGCGTTTTGAGGCTGATTTATGACCATTGTGATCAAAGATCGAGGCATCGGATTGGTTTGACTGGAATGCTGATGTTCTTCTTGCTCAGAGACTAGAGTGAGTCGAATCTATCTCAATTTGCTTACAAATGCAGATAGTGCGGGAATTTTCGATCACCCTGTATACGGTCTCCTAAGGAAAGTAACTGATTAAGCAACGAACATGAATTGAACCGCGTTAAGCAGCAAGGAGCCACGCCACATCAGCTCTTGCGAACTTAAACTGAGGACTTTCGTTTTTTCAAATTCCAGTGAATTTTCTGCAAAATTCGAAGCAAAATCCTTGAAATTTTCAAAAAAATTCGCGTAAATATTCTATTGTAAAAAATTAAAATGCAGAGTTCAATTTGGCAATAGCTGATGTGGCTTGGTTTCTTTCTGTTAAACGGGGTCCAATTCTAGCCTTAGTCTACAACAACCACCCGTTCCAAAGTTTCCGTTCTGGAGCTTTGTCTATCATCATCAATGTCAATAATCAGCTCGCTGCATATCTGCAGAGACCTGCACTCCTGCAAGCCTCATCCTCCCGAGAAGCCCATCCTCGCAACATGCACGAGTTTTGAGCTTTTGACACCGACACGTTGATGCACTGTTCCAACTGCGGGAGCTTCCGTTGTCGAAAGCACACGACACGCCAACCCGGGAAGGGATGGAAGGAACGTCGGCTCGTCAAATTTTAACAAACGCCCTCGGGTCTCGAAGGGACGACTTAAAACTGCGCATGAAGTTCCGACGACGCGAGTGGCAGATCCGCGCCCGAGAACATGCGTCGCGACAGCTCGTCACATCTCATGAGCGGCACTCGGCAGTGCATCTCCCGGTTTTCGCGCGCAGGTTGCCAAGCGTGAAAAGGCTAGGATGACGTCACGAAGGGTGCAAAAAGAGAGCTTTTTTATAAAAATTCAACCTTTTGCCAAGGTCCGGCGTTTTTGCCTCATTGCCGTGGTTTCGATGTGCCTCACAGACTTGTTAATGAGTTGCCTCGCAGCAGTGGCGTGCCGTGCTAAGCGATGTATCGATTGATCTGCCATCCAAGCCCATGGAAAAGGATTGATAGACAAGGTGTTCGCAACGAACGCCTTAATAATCGATTCTTTGCCCTAGCTCCAAATAAGGAAATATGCAAACTTGGACAATAGTACACATATGCACTAAATTCCTCATATTTGTGGACTTTTCAAATTAATATCCGAACATTTTTCTACTACTTAAGCGGGTGTGAGCCTGTGAGCTGCACCAGATTTCAAAAATTCGGCTTAATTGCATTTTATTACATTCACTGGAAGAAAAACACGTTGGATCTAGAGTCCTGACTCTTAAAAACATCGACAAGAAAAAGTACTGTTGCTTCAATCGGATTTTTGCTCAAATCAAGAACCAAGCCTCTTAATTTGAGCGGATTTCCTTTCGATTTCAGCAAAAATCTAATTGAATCAAGAGTCCTTTTTCTTGTCAATGTTTTCAAGAGTCTGGACTCTAGATCCAATGTGTGTTTTTTTTTTAAAAAAATTTACTCACGACTCAAGATTTTCCTCACGTTTAACGCGAACTCAGGATCGCGAGATTGGGCATTTTTCGCACCCCTGGAATTTGTTAGAAATCTCGATGTCCATTCGCTCTCCTCGTCGCCTTGACGTGAAGCCTTCCACGTAAGCCCTGCTTTACATGTCAAACATCATGTTTACATCTTTACATGTTACAATCAATGCATTCTGGGGATCATGCGGAAAGCGAGCTACGCTCTTACGCCAGAGAAGCGACGTCCTGTCTTGATCCATCTGGACGCTACTCATTGGACCGAATCAGTCAGAGGCGTTGGACATCAAAAGTTTGACTAAAACTGCAAATTTCAATGTTTGTTTTGCCACATTTCAAATTTGAAAGGGTGCCTCCTCAAGGAAATTTCACGGGGAAACCAATGGAGCCACTTTCAAAACCTCAAAGTTTTATATAAACGGAGTCATAAGCTTTTAATCTTCACACATTTTGTCCGACCTCTCTAATTGTCTCGATCCACTGTGCGCCTAGAAACGAGCGTTTTGGCACGGCGAGGTCTCGCGAAAAACAGGGAAGCTCGGGCGCTCACTCGAGCCGGCAAATTGGAAAACGAGCGGGATCGACAGCTGCGCGAGCATCTTCTCGCCGAAGTGTTTTATGAGCTTGTTAACTCGCAACTCGGGTGGCTCATGACAGCTTGTTAGCAGGGCCGGAGGACGCTCCGAGC